>VDFB02270651.1:568971996-568989342 GCA_007258455.2 Sequoia sempervirens | reverse complement strand
CAAAATTGATGTTTTCAAATGTGTAAAGAAAAGGGTTAATTATTTCAATGTTATTATAATAGGTAGAATGTTATTTTAAAGTTTTATATTCTATTGCCTTAAATGGTGAATAGGGAATTAGGTTTGCTTTTATGTTGCAAGGAATAGTTAAGGTTCAAGAAAGTTATGTTGTTTAGAACGTTGATGTATAGTTAAAAGATTAAGTGTATGACGTATTTGTGTACTTGTGTAATTGTTTATGAGAAAAGATCGTTATGTCAAATAGATCTTTAGTTATTTAAAAAACGTGCGTTTATATGACTATTGATTTAAGTGAATTCTTGTTGGTATTCTATGGGTAATATTGTTATGGTGATAAATTTATGAGTATGCTTTGGTTGTGCTGGATTTTGTTCCTTGAGACTAGGGACTCTTTGATTTCGTTGTTAATTCGTGTTGGTCTTGTTGATCATGTAAGTCTTCCAGTGGTGTTCTGGAGATGATGTTATGTCTCTTGTGATTTGCTTTGTCTATCTTGGGTTGTGTGTGAGTTAAGCTTCAGTGAAACCTGGTTCTTTGAACGGGTTGTGTGACCTTGTGATTAAAGGTCGAGTTGTGTATCAGTTCATTATGTGGGTTGTTGTTATGTTAGTCAACCTTGTGTTAGCCTTGGGTAGTGTACGCTTTGGTTTCAAGTTTTGTACATCCGTAGTGATGTGTTACCTATTGAGGTGTTTCAACTATTTGTGATAAGTATTAGTGCATCTTCTACCCTTGGCATGTGGTTGAGTTATGTGTTGTCTATAGGGGAGTGGCTTTCAACGAGTGTCGGGCCCAAAGTGGTTCCAAGATAACTCGTGTGAGAGTTAGTTAATTAAGTGAAAATTAAATAACTTATAACTAGGGAGAGAGTAGTTTTGAACATTAATAAGATAATTTAGCCTCGCTCATTGGCTCAAGGGCATGTACAAGACTTGAGATGAGTCGGGAAGGCCTGGAATGGCAAGATCGTTATCTTGTCTTCTTGAAAGATAACCGATTCCACTCTGGTGTGCATATGGTGTCGAGTTCGTGAGAGGTTACCAAGATATCCCTAGAGGGGAGTCGGGACCTAGGAAGAACACCATTGGATAACTAATGCAGCCTTTGCGATGACACTCCTCCTATGATAGCAGTCGGTATGGTGTTGTACCGTTAGTTTTATTGTACAGTGATTGTACTTGATTTGTACTCTGGAAGCATTGTAACCATTGTGTTAAGTGATGTGGTATTTGTTTTTGATTCAGTTTAGTTATGTTTTAGCCTGTGTCTAGAGGTAGATGGTCTTCTCTAGGAAATCCTTGTTACTATCTCCTAGCATGGGGGGTGAGCCTTTTGGTTTCACTTGGTTGGGTGGAACGTGCACCTTCCTTTGTTGGTTTTTTCTCTTGCTCGTCTTGACGAGACTTTCATATTGGAGAGCTTGTTGGATCCGGTTGCTATTCTGGCTTCGTTCTTTCAGTTGTTATTATATTCTTTTACCCCTCATTTGTTATCGAGGTGGAGGTTGTAATTTGTAATCATGCTTATTGGAATTACCTCATTTAGGGAATGAGAGTTGTAATCTTATTGTGAAAATATTGTTAATTAATATCATTTGGTATTTCTTATCCTTGATGTAATTTATCTTGTATGGAATATATGTAATCTTAAGTTCCTTAAGTGATTAATGTTTTGGTTTCTATTGATGTTAATTGTTGTGTGGGTTTTAAAGTAATCTTTGTCTCGTGGCCTTAGAGGTTGTTGGCAATGTGTATTCATCTTACATGTTAATTGTACTTAAACAAAAAAAAATTGGGGTATTTAAGTATTGTATTGCAACTTCCTCTAGGGTTGCGTGGCGGGGCATTACACGTTGTGATTAAGACAAAACATCGAAGATTGAAGATAATTTCTGTAGAAGTCATACGATTTGGAGAGTGATTGGAATGATGAAAGACAAATCAATTTATATAAAATTGGTCATTCGAACGACAGGTCAAGATCGAAAGATCAACGAATGGTTGAGATCGAAAGATTAGACATGCATTATGATAACTGCGAGTAGTGACATGAGTGATACAAATTAGAAATAGAAATAAAGATTAAATAAATGATTTAATCTTTGAGTTTGGTATTCGAAAACAGAAGAATAGTCTTTGCATGACAAAGATAAAGATAGGATTAAAGCAACTCTCTGTTCGAATGCACACACAAGATTTAATTAATTAAATAGGAATATTTAATTAATATGCATGTACATGCAATTGAGTTAGAATTAGATGACTGAATGATATGACAAAGAGATTACTCAAGAAAGCAACTCAGATACTAAATCCTGAGTTAACTTAGGGATTTAAATAGATGTCGATTTGAGTCAAAGTGAATACTTAGATAATTTGCACAGTTATCTAAATATAGAGGAATGCGTTAAAATAGAATTTATGAATTAAATAATTCATTTAATTCAAGATTTGATATTTGAAGAATAATTAAATAAATAGGATTTATTTAATTAAGGGACGAAAGGAATTAAATGAATAATTAAATAAATAGGATTTATTTAATTAAGGGACGAAAGGAATTAAATGAATAATTAAATAAATAAAAGGATTTATTTAATTATAGTGAAATATGATAGAGGTAAATTAAATAAGAATTTATTTAATTGAAGAAGGATAAGGTTAGTTAGTAACATAATTAAATAAAAAGTGTTTATTTAATTAATCAGATAGAATAAAGAAAATGTGAATCAATTAAATAAATAGATTTATTTAATTAATAAGGAAATGAAGAACTTTAGAGAATAATTAAATAATTGAAATTATTTAATCATGACCATGGAAATACGAATTATAAAAAAATTGAAGTCGCAGGCTCAGACCAGATTTTGGTGTCTACACTTTTTTTATGTGTGATTGCAGATTTTAGGTTGAAGAACAATTGGAGAACAAAAGTTGCAAAGTTGTCAAAGTTGTCACCTTTCTTGTAAAATCACAAAAATTCCTACAAAATTTATTTTTGACTTTTGGGAGCTGAACACCTAGGATCTGGGAGTGCATACATTTAAGAACATAACAAAGAAATTGATATTCTAGAACACTAGCAAGGAATCTAGGAGTGCATACATTTAAGAACATAACAAAGAAATTGATATTCCAGAACCCTAGCAGGGACCCATTCGCCATTGGGCGAATGAGTCCTCGGTAAGGCCCAAAAAAGCACTTTTTGAAATAGGTACATAACATTTTACCTACCTTTTGATTGGTATATTAGATAGGTTTGTTTTCTGATATTCATCTATGCATAATTGAATGAAATACCTAGTGAAAAGAGAGGTTAACCATCTTGATTACATTTTTGTTCACCCCCCTTCTCCTTTTCCTTTGTTTCATTTTGGTGAACCTGACTTCTTGAGCATTATAGTTTCTTGATTTCGGTGTCTCTTTTCATCTTAGATTAGATCTTCCATTCATTTGCATTGAATTAGATCTCATTTAGGGTGTCTAGGTTTGCATTCAAATTTGCATCTCATCTAGGGTTTTTAGGATTGCATTGTGTGCATTCTTTAAATCTGAAAAGTACAAAAAAAAGGTCATCTTGCATATCAATTAGATTATATAAACTTTCATTTGAAAATAAAAATAAAAATTGTATATCAAACTAGGTCTTTTAGGTCATCATTTTGTCACATTTTCAACTTGCATTTTACATTGCATCTATAGAAAATAAAACCTGAAACTTACTATAGCAGACTTGAATCTGAAAATCATTAGAAAAGACTTGAAAATCTATAAAAATTAGTTTCAAAACCCTAATCTAGGACCCATTCGCCCTAAGGTGAATGAGTCCCTGATCAAGTCTTGATCTTCATTTCTAGAAATTGAAACCTTCATTTTTGTGCTTTTGTTTGCTGCTATCAAATTTTTGTTTTAGTTTGTTGAGTTTTTGTTTTGTCAAATTCATTATATCTAGCTTAATTTGGTGCATTTAGCACATTTCCTAATTTTAAAATTGCATTTACAAAATTTTATTTTCAAATAATTACATAGTGTAATCAGCTAATTACCTTGTTTAGAATCTGAAAATCAAATTTAAGCATTTCATTCTAGGTCATTGCATTGCACTTTACCCCCTTTCAATTTTGGGTTTGCACACTAAGTTTGGGAAAACTTGTATGAGCTTTACAACTTGGTGTCCTATTAGCAATACTATTATGAGACATAGTTCGAGACTCATTTCATCCCGTGATATACCATTTTTCATAGATCTTGGGTTTTCTAGCTCTCTTCCTAATAGTGTTGATAATTAACCCCTTATGGATCATAACATGCATACCTCATTTCCCATGAATTCGCTTCCTACAACCAATGTGCATAATGTTAACAACACCATCCCTACCATGACTAGTTGTACTCAAGCTTTGGGGTGTATCAAAAGCCAAGGTGGAACTTCAATTCCTCCTTCTACAATACCCATTTCCATCCCTACATACACTAGTACTCAAGTTAACACAACAATCCAACCTACTAGCAATGTGAACACTTCCTTAGGTATTTCCACAGGGGAATCCTTTTAGCTTTGTGCATTCAAATACAATATCTCCTCAACCATCCTCCCTCACAAATTTACAATTTAATTTCCCTCCACATATATAGACCACTCCACCTTATTCCCCTCCACCTTACACTAATAATAATGATGTCGTTCTTAACACAATTTTACAAATCTCAACATCCCTCCAACAACAAGTTGTAACCCTAAATCAAAACAACAATGGTCAACCTTCACAATACATCAAAACCATTCTGATATCCCTAGAGATATTAAAAGCACAAATGCCACAAGGTATAGAAGTTCCTAGATTTGAGAAATATGGTGGGAAAGGAGATCTTGTTAGCCATGTGTTTGTTTATACAACCTTCTGTAGTGATTTCATCTTTGAAGATTAACTCTTGGTTAAACTATTTCCTAGGTCATTGAAGGATACTACTTTAGAATGGTTTTTCTCTTTACCGAACAATTCAATAAACTCATTCAATGAGCTTATTGATGCCTTTTACAACTACATTCACATTCACATGGGTCCCTAGATGACCCTAGCTGATTTAATGACACTCAAACAAAAGGATGATAAGAAAGTGATTGATTTCATAGCGAGATATCAAATGCTTTGTTCACAAATAAACATTCAAATTCTGGATGCTAACCTTCAATGAATGTTTATTTCCAACTTACAAAAAAAATCCAAAACAAGCTTGAGATGTTGAAATTCCCATCCTTCACATAGTTATGTACAACCTTTTGTGATTATCAAAAATTTTCTTATGGTCATGATATGAAAAATCCTTCTATTCATCCTAAAAAATCTGAATCTGTAACTCTAAATAGTTACCAATCTTTCAAGAAGCAAAATAGGGGATTTTTACAACTAGATTCCCCTCAACAAAATCAACAAGTTGATAACCATGTGGCTGCTATAAAGACAACAAATCCTTTTTTCTTTGGGGACAGGAATAGATAATTTACTCTTCTACCTGATACCCTTCATAATATTATGCTATAGCTCGTAGGAAAGAATATGATTTCCTTACCTCCTGTTAGAGCTCTTGATCCTAATAAACCTTTACCCATAGGATATAAACCAAATTATTATTACCATTACCACCGACAAAATGTACATGATACAAAATATTGTAAGCGTCTTCAACATCTCATCCAAGACCTCATTGATTCTAATCATCTTCTAATTGGAGGTGTGAATGATCAAGGTAATAAGTTTGTAGCTCCTCCTAACCAAAACTTACAAATCTTTACAAATCCCATGCCAAAACACACTATTTCATTTGTCAAAGCTAGTGAAACAAAGAATAATGTGATGAATGTTGACACAGATGATGAAAACATAAAAGATGAAAATATAGATGAACTGACTGAAATAATAGCATTTATCGAAGCTAAACCTTGTAAGGGCTCAACCAAAATGCCTCCTGATATTACTTTCTCACAAAAAGACATACTTAAACATGCACTCGATGGTCCTCTTTACATAGCTGGAAGAATCAATGACAAGCCTACTAATAGGATATTAATTGATCCCATCTTTGGAGAGAATGTGATTACTCAAGAATTCCTATTTTTGCATGAACTATATCAAGATACATATGACAAACCAAAAGTATGGATCAAAACACATAATGGTTTCTCTTACATCCTATGATGGGCTCAATAGATCTTCCCTTAAAAGTTGGACCAAAAATATTAAATGTCTCATTCACCATCATCCCATCGTCGAACCAATTTCGTGTGAAGTTAGGCTACCCATGGCTTCGCTCCATGAATGTCGCCCCATCGATTGTGCATAAATGTTTAAAGTTTCCCTTTGGAAATAATTTTTTTACTGTGCATCATAGTGGCTTTAATCATGTATCTTCCTGAAGGAACTTTTCAATGGATTTCTTTTGGCCTAAGTCTATTGAGACCGTTAGACCTCATGAGGACTACCTTTTCAAATCATATCAAAAGTTTAAGGCAAAATGTATAGCAGAATTATCCCTTAGAAATATGCCTCAACCCATGATTGAGCCACCTATCCCTGATGGCCACCTATCCTTGATGAACCAATGATTTAACAAAAATCCCTTCCAAATATCCAAGAACAACCAATGAAAAATCCTCCTACCATTTCTTATAAGACACCACAAGACAATCAAAATAATCCCATTGTGCCTCCTAAAATTAAACAAGTTTACAAAGATAAAGAGAAAGTGATTGAAAAACCTCCTATAGTTCCTTCCGTTCCTCCCCTAAGGGAAGAAAATAAACCTATGATTGACAAATCCACTCCTACACAAACAAAAATTGACAACAGATTGAAACAAAATAGAAATGTTAGAGAGCATAGGTGTAGACGTCATGCTATTGCTCATATGTTACAAACTAAAGAAGAAAAGAGCAACATAAAAAATCAAAATCCTAACTTACTTGCAGCAATGCATGATGATTCTATACCCTTGCCACAACATAAACAAGAACCCTCTATAGACATTATCATTCAATCTCCTATTGTGATTAATCTAGATGATGACATTGAAATTGCTAAGATTGATGAACAAGTGCATAATGAGTTGAATTCATTGTATTCCTCTTCTATGAGCTTAAATGACAAATCTCATAGAAAGAGTGTTAAACTTTGTATGTGTCCTAGTACAACACTTGATGTGGTCCCTTTGACTAGTTTTCTGCCTTTCGTATATACCAACCGAGATTGGGATGCAGATGACCTACTATATGTTGAATCACATGTGCCTTACTAGTCTTTTACATTGTTATTGTTTTCATGTTTCTTTATGTGATTGTATGTGTGTAATGTGATCCCCTGTGCTATCTCGTTTGATGTATCTCTCTCTATTTTTGTACATTCCTCTATATGTACCTACATTCTTCTATATGTCATAAATATTTTATCCTTTTTTCATATTGTCTTGTGTTTTCCTTTTTGGGATGACGCAAGGCATTGAGGCATTAAGGTCTCCTCCATGTTAAACCAAAATATTTTTCTTTCTTTTTGCTCTCTTTGTGTCATTCTTCCAGTTCTATGAGCATTTGGGGAATGATAACGTTTTTGAGCTCTATGACAACATTGTAACAAATATATACTAACCCTGGATCCATAGATCCCTTCTATAGTTTTTGGGGCAACCCCTCCTTTCTTTTTCATGGTGTAATTTTATTTCAAGAACATATGACTTGGAATAGGGCTTTCTGAATAAGCTCTCATGTCTTAGGATGAAACATTGGCTACTTTAAAGCAATTTATCACAGTAATGGTGTTAGAAACTGCTTTAAAGTGGGGGCATACACCAATGACATCTTTCGACATTTTCTATATTTCATCGTGTCATTATCTTTTTCTTGTGATGCGTCCTTTTCTTAGTAGTGTCATTGGGTTTGATGTCCTTTGAGAGTGCAATATTTCTTAGCGTATGACTTTCTCTTAGTGGCTTGATGCAACATGAGGCATCCCCTAAGTGGCAATCTTTTACTCTTGATTTGTCGTCACTTGGAGACATTAGGCATGATGATCCCTAAGAAGAAGACCTTACACGAATGAAGCGAAATACCTATAAACAAAAACCTTTACTAAACATTATTGTTCATAAGTGTTTGGTGTAACACAACTCGCTGACCTTATGAAGCTCAAATGCAACCCTGATTCAAGGCCACCTAGCATAACACACCTTGTTTGCCTATGGAGCCTTGCCATGTGCATTGGTTCTTAGCATAACGCAGCTTGTTAAGCACAAACAGGAATGTGAGTGGCACCCTATTAGAGTTATCATAGGGATAGCTTTGGTATGGTAAGTACAATGTGATACAACTCATAGGCATGAATTTATCACTAAGCCACCTTCTTGGAGGGATACTCACCTAGTGGATGATCTGAGGTTCCACTACCTCAAAGTGAGTGCAAAAGCGGATAGTCTAGATGTGTTCCAAATCATGTTGGATGGTCTAGGCTTGATCCTTTCTTGGTATTTGATAGTGTATGATTGTGTATCTTTTTCATTGTTGCATACATAAGTGTCTTGAATGTCTACCTTAGTGTGAATTTTATATGGGGTCATACTCTCACTAGAGTGGGGGCAAAATGTAGTGTAGAAAAAAGTATCTATTTTTCACACTTAAATTGGGAATGAATAATTAATAATAAAATGAAATTAATGATGTCTTATTTAGGGTGTTGTAAAGTATATCTTACACTTTCACACTAATCTAGGGCTTTATTAATTAATTGAAGTTAAATTGAGGTTAATTGGCCCCTTTAATTCAAATTCAAGCCTAATTAATTGCAGTTTCAGAGGGATAAAACCCAACACTCTTAAATAATATTACACAACACTTAATTTTACCAGGAATGTGTGCTAGGTTAGTGACCTAGGAACCATTCACCACCTGGTGAATGGGTCCTCACTAGGTCCTAAGACACCCTTTTTGCATATCAATTCATATTTATCGAAGTGTGTCCTCATTAAATATGCTAGAACCCATTCGCCCTATGGCGAATGGGTCCTCACATAACTTAGGACCCCCCCTTGGGATACGTTTTTGGTTGTATTTTAATGATCTCAAATCCTTGAACTGATGTCAGATTGTGTTATTTAAATTTCAGGAATTAAGAGTAAGATAAGTATAAGTATAAGGTTATTTCACATAGTTTCATCTAACCAATCTAGAGATCTTCATAAGACATCAATAGTACTTTCATAAGAGTATTATAGAGCATTCAAGAGCATTCAATAAGGCATTCAAAGGCAGAATTATTCAATTTTATTGCAGCAATCAAGGATCCATTTCATCATGCCAAAGTCATGCATGTTGTTGAGCAAATGTGATTTAGTAGCATTGCTGATTATAGTGTAGAAAAATGTATCCCTTTACATTTTCACATTTCTTTAGGCCCTCCTTGTGGATTTTTGCTTAATATTGCCTTGATTTAGTGTTGTAATGTGGATGGCACATTCACATTAGGTCTTGGGCCCTTGTGAACTAATGTGTTTAAATGGTACCTTGCTAAAGTGTTGTAACTCACTTTCACACTTCTCTAAGGTTTTATCAAATAACTAAGCATAATAAACTTTTTTTTAATTAAAATCAACCTTAATCTTGCCTTATTTGAAGTGTTGTAAAGTGTTGTAACACGCTTTCACATTCCTCTAGGCTTGTCATCAATAGTTGGGCTTTCTTATGCTTTAATTGGCCCTATTTTGCATTCACAAACCTCATTTATTGCATCTTTTCGAGGATAATACCGACAACAATCATTAGCCAATCAAAATTCAAGTGTTCCTGGCTTGTGTGGCCTAGATTTAGTGTCTAAGACTCATTCGCCACCTTGGGTGATGGGTCCCACCTGGATCTTTTGGCCCCGAACCGATTTTCACACATTTAAAAGCACTTTTGACTTTTGGTCCCATATATTATGCCTGATGGGACTCATTCGCCACCTTGGGCGAATGAGTCATGTGTGACCCAAAATTAAAAATAATTCAAATTTTTTCCAATATTTTATTCTCCTAGATCTAATGTCAACTTGTAGTGTTGTACGGGTGTGTGCAAGAAGTTGAGTCCACTTTTTGGCCAAAAAGTGGAAGTGTTTTCCCTGATTTTCAGTATTTGACACATTTGACCTTAAAATTTGAAGCACTTAGAGATGAAATCTTTAAAAAAGTCACTAATCATAAAATGTAGTGCTCGGAGTTCAGTTTCCAAATATATACCATTTCTAATACCCAGATTGTACAAATTGAGTTTCAATAGGCATTTCCAAACCACCGCTTAAAGTCATTTTTTTGTACCATACCATGCACGCGGTACTACATCCATTTTGACTTAAATTATTTCTGCTATTTTTCAAATCCTTTGGGGAAAAAGTTTTATGACTCAATTAACCTTTGCTCTTGATATTTTGCAATTTTTTATTGAATATTTTTTTTGTTAATTTTTATTAGGAAAATTTGTTGTTTTGAAAATCGCTATGTACGGGTGATGCATAAGATGACCTAAACTTGTCATTTTGATTTTTTTTAAATTGAAAAGAATTGTCTGAAGTTTTCTCTCGTGCAATCCGCTTGTCAAAATGTTATGTTGATCAAAAGTTATTCAAATAGTAAAAAACTCTGATATTTCAAGTTTATGGACCAATTTTATTAGAAATTAATTGAAAAATGCAAAAAATAATTCAATTGCAAAAAAAATTATATATTTAGAATCTGCATTGTTTGATCTAAAATGGGTTTTCATTTTGTCAGAAAATTTTCAAAAAAAGGTCGTCAGCCATATGTCCAAAGTTGATATTTTGCTTTGACATTGTTAGGGCCTTCAATTTGCAGGTCAAACCAAGTTGAAGGCTTAGGTTCGGACTTCCAAAGCTTTTGCCAAACCGAAAACCTTGGCAAAAACCCGCCCACGATGCAAAACCAAATTCAAATTTCAAAAAATAGGATCCCGATTATAACACGGGATCCCATTTAGTAATAAACGGGATCCCGTGTTATAATCGGGATCCTGTTTTGTTTTCGACCGTTGAAAAAGTAACGGGATCCCGTTTATAAGGCGGGATCCGTTATATATGACTTTCAAACGATTTTTAGTAAGCGGGATCCCGAATAATGGGCGGGATCCGTTTATTAAGCAAGGATCGTTTGTGTCGAGTTTATTATAAGCGGGATGGCGTTCTCAAACGAGGATCCCGTTTTATATTATTTAAAAACATTGACATTCTTGTCCAACTCACAACACAACTTGATAATGTGCGGTAGAGTCTTGAAAATCAAATATTTTTCATAAGTTATTGTATTTACAAGTGGTCAATTTGATTTTTTGTTGATTTTATCGAAGGGAGCATCATCTACACCATTTTTGAAGTGAAATTTGCAATATGGATTGAATTTTTCAAAGGAAGCATAAAGAAAACAATTTTTAAAGTGGAATTGTGGTAGTTTTCTATTTGTTTTGAGGAACACAAGAGGAAGAATTTTGGCGTAATAGGTATTCAACTTCCAATTTGGATTCAATATTTTGAAGTATTTCACTATTAACATTCATTTGTGCTTGAGAATTTTATAATTATGGGAAATAAATTTCGTAATAAGAGAAGAAAGACATTGACTCCTCAAGAAGTTGAAGCAAATAAAGAAAAGAGAGACAAGACAAGAAAAGAATGAGAATAAAAATCAATGAGCGATGAATTGGAGCAACCAATTCCACAACTATTGAAGATGAAAACATTGAGGATACCATGGTTGTAGATGAAGCTAATTTGCAAGGAGTCAATTTGGAGAAGAATATGATTATACAAACAAGTCCTACTATGTCTTCAAATCCCTCTTTGGATGCTATGGAGAATGTTTCAATATACACAATTCTAGGTACGTCTTCAAATCCACATGTTAGTGACATGGTAAATTTGTTTGTAGAAGATTTACAAGAAGCTGGATATAATGATATTGACATTGACTATATTCAAAGAAATGAAACTTTTATAGAATTTGTTGAAAACAAAAAAGAAAAATCTTTTGTTGCAAATGAAAATCAAAATGATCATTTTCTTGAAAATGAAAACAAAACAATGCGATGAAAATGAAAATGAAAATGAAAACCGTTTTGTTGATGAAAATGAAAATGAGAACCGTTTGTTAATGAAAATATGAAAATGAAAACCGTTTGTTGATGAAAATGAAATGAAAATGAAAACTATTTTGTTGATGAAAATGAAGATAAAAATCTAAAATGTGATGTTGATTTTAATGAAAATACTTTTTTTAAATTGGAAGTGGTGTTTTTGATAATCTTCCTGATCGAATTTCTTGGAGGCAAATAAGAACACATGCGAATAGAATATACACTGAATTATTTTATCATAGAAATATTGCATTTCAATGTCAACTAATGATGCAATTGATGAGAATGCAAAAAATGAGGAAAGTAATGAAAAGGTTAGGCTTTTATGTTAAACCAAAAAGAAAAGATCAATCATTAAAACATGCTATGTCTATTGTTGCTAGTGCCATTCAATCTATTGGAAAATATAGTCGATCTAAAGATAAAAACGCAGCAAGAAGAGCTATAACTACTGCTATAGTCAATAAAACAACTTTGAATAAAAGAATGGTAAGCAATATTAGTGAAGTTTTAAAAATGCATCCTAAAACATTACTAAGAGTAGCAAAAAGAAGAGAAAGTATAGAAAATGATCCTATCAATCAATGTTGGAGTTTCAGTGGATGACTACCGAGGTCTGATATAAAATTGAGTGTTGAAATTAAATCTTTGATCGAAAAATATTGGCATGATAATACTAAGGTTTCATCTAATGCTAGAAATGTTTTAAAATTAAGGGTGGGGTCCAAAGTCCGCGATCCTCACCCAAAACACCTATTAGATACAACACAAATTGAATTTTATAGAAAATTTTGTAGCGATTCAGTGTTACCTGGTAATATTAAAATAAGTCAAAGATCTTTTGAAAAATGTAAACCCTAGTATGTAAAAATTAATAAGCAACGAATATCTTGTTGTTGTAAAATACATGTTCAATTTAGTTATTTTTATGATGTTTTTCGATATATATGTTGTACCTTGCATTCTATGATTATCTGGGATTGTGGTATTGATATGCCACCTAAATCCAATAAGAGAGTTTATTTTAGGTTTGTTTTGTGAAAAATCTAATGATAGATTATTTTATTTAAGTTCTTGTATTTGGACAATGCATTAAGCTGAAATCTTTCATTTTTAAGAAATTGTTTGCATGAAAGTGTTGATCATGATTTTGGACCTGATTAGTAGGCGTCCAAAAGATTTAGGAATGTTCACTATTCTTTAAAAGATGTAAAAATAGGAAAGCGTTGTGATTTAGTTACAGAAAAAGTTAGTGTGCATGCATTTATGAGTGAATTTAATAATAAAATTGTACCAAAATATGTTATGCACTTTGAACATGCTCGATGGATTGATGGCCAATTTTGCACATGTAGAAACACATTTCCAATTGGTACTATACTTTCAGTGGTTGATTTTGCAGAGAATTATACTCTCGCTTCACAAGAGGAAATTCAATCTCAATATTATAATTCTGTGCAAGTAGCTATGTTTGTCCATATTGTTTATAGACATGTAGATGATAGCACTGAGGATGATAGAAAAGTTTTGAGGGAGTATCATTTTTATTTGAGTGACAATGAGTTGCATTCATGAGGAGTTTGTTCAATATTGTTTTTAGTATATTTTATAGAAATTTAAAGAAAGGAATCCCATATGAAAGACACCTCATATGGTCAGATAATTGTACGGGGTAGTTCAAAAATGCTAGAATGTTCTCTTGGTTAAGTAGGGTTCACAAGGAACTTAATGTCCAACATATATGGAGTTTTTTTGAAGCTGGGCATGGTAAAGGAGAACATGATGGAGCTGGTGCGTGTGTCAAAAGAATTCTTGCTAGAGAACAATTAAAATTCGAGGATTCAGTAAAATTTAAAAATGCACATGAGATTGTGGATTGGTGTAATAGAAGATTATCTACACCTGGTTCGAGTGATTACTCTACAGTTCATCGATTCTTTTGGTTGGTGGAAGAAGAGAACATTGTATCTAGAGTTGATTGTGAGACAATTAGTGGATCTACTAAATGGCATTCATTTAGGAGTGTGACAACAAACACATGGACTATTTGGACAAGGGAGCTTGCATGTTTTTGCCAGTTTTGTATCTCAGGAGATTGGGAAGCTTGGAAAATCTGAGAATGGGTTGAATAATTATAGAGCAAAGATACGTTGACACAATAGAAGCTACATATAATCAATATGAAAGAACTATTGAAGAAAATGATCAATTTTGCATCGAAGATTATGATAGGTGTTTAGACCTTGTATAAAGAAGGTAATTTTAATTTAATTTATTTTCATTTTATTTTTCTTTTATTAAAAGTTATTTTTAATACTAAAATTAGTTATATGGATATGCACAAGTTATTAAAATCCAAATTTTGTTGGCGAGGACATGTGTATGTCACGGTTATTGCACGAGGGAATGAAGAGTAAACAAAAATATTGGTTATTTCGTTGTGTGGAAACTAAACATAAGTTGTTAACACCTCGAGAAGATGATGATGGATTTTATTATCCAAGCAGTGCAGTGATGGATCCTTAAGACACCTCCTTAAGCAAATTTTGATAACAAGTTTTAGATCCTTAAGCAATTTTTTAGAACAAGTCTTTGATCCCCTTAAGTAAATTTTGAGAAGTTATTTGATGGTGGTTTTGAACATGTTTTCCAATAGGATCGGTGGTTGTTGGCACTTGGCTACAAAAAATACTTGAGAAAGAAAGAATGGTCTACACTGCATTGAAGACTATGAAACACATAAAAAGATTATGCATTATTCACATTTGGTGGTGGCAACAAATATATCGTGGAAGACCTTCAAAAAATTACTATGGTCAATTTCTATGGAAGAGCATGAGGCAATCATAGATGCATTGCAAAAGAGAGAGGATGCAGATGGTACAATGGACTAAGTAAATACAGGTAAATATAGTTTTGGTTTTATTTTGTCCTTTTAAATACATTAAATACATGTTTCGACATTGGTCAAGTGTGTTATTAGTTGAAATTGATTTAAATTGTTCTTTTATATATCCTAAAGGCATAATCACAAAAAGGATCTAGTCCATGCAAATTCAACCTAGACAACATGGAATACTTGGTAAAAATAGGTAATTATCAGTTAAATTATATTTAAATACATGTTTGATTACATATTGATATTGCTTGGGACATAAAATGGTTAAAATTGATTTATTGTATCATTTTTTTGTATCCTAAAGCCATCATTGCATTGATACGATGCTGAAACAAAAGGAGGATGCACATTCAACCCCCAATACTTTTAATCTGGGTACGGAGTTATGTACATATAAGATAGTTTTATATAAATTAAAATATAACTTTGATGATTTCATTGATATTGCTTGTACCTTTTGATGTCGAGATGGTGTGAAGACCTACTACATTCTAGCCACGAGTTTGAGATGTTCTTTAGATGGCATATCCAAATTTTGTAAACATCATTTTGAGATGACATATATGTACATACATACTTACAAAATTAAACATACTCTATGTACTTCTATGTATCAAATCAATATTCTATATATTTAGGTGTATTATGACCCCTTAAGACATCCCCTTAAGATGTTTTGTTATGACCCTTTTAGACATCCCCTTAATTAACATGTTCTATTATGACCCCTTTAGACATCCCCTTAAGACCCCTTAAGACATCCCCTTAATTAACACATTCTATTATGACCCCTTTAGACATCCCCTTAAGACATCCCCTTAATTAACACATTCTATTATGACCCCTTTAGACATCCCCTTAAGACATATTATAACCCCTTAAGACATCCCCTTAAGACTTTCTATTATGACCCTTTTAGACATCCCCTTAATTAACATGTTCTATTATGACCCCTTTAGACATCCCTTTAAGACCCCTTAAGACATCCTCTTAATTAACACGTTCTATTATGACCCCTTTAGACATCCCCTTAAGACATATTATAACCCTTTAAGACGTCCCCTTAAGACGTTCTATTATGACCCCTTTAGACATCCCCTTAAGACCCCTTAAGACATCCCCTTAATTAACACGTTCTATTATGACCCCTTTAGACATCCCCTTAAGACCCCTTAAGACATCCCCTTAATTAACACATTCTATTATGACCCCTTTAGACATACCCTTAAGACATTCTATTATGACCCCTTTAGACACCCCCTTAAGACGCCATTATTTGTTTTGACAACTTATAAATTAGTGTTAGATGAACTATTATTTATAGTATTTATTAATGCTTTTATTCTCTAATCTTCTATGGTATTGTTTATTTCTTAAAATTTTATCCTTTTTGGTATATAAATAGATTGCTTTTGTTTTTAAATTATGATTTATTGACTGATTATTGATTGACGTGAATTGAATAAGTTCATTGAGTAATTATCGCTATTTATTGAATGTACATATCATGTATACCATGTATATCATGTATGAAATCAAAAAAATCATCTACTTTTGGATTAGGAAAAACATTCACTGCTAGATCGACATTCAACTCCACCTCTATATCCTTTAGAATTTTTTGCACTAAAAAATTGTATTACTTTGCATTTAATTGCATCAAAATTAAAATCCCAATAAATTAAGACATAACCTTGTTTCATCCATTATTTATACCAAATCAAGCCTTTTGATTTACCTAATTGATGCACTTTTAGCATCTTTGAGATTTTGATCATTAAAGGAATTTTAAGGAATTCACAAAGTTACATAATTCCTAATCATTTTTGCTTATCTAGCTCTAGAGTGAGATATTTTTTAGACATTTATTCCAAGATTATGACTTCTCTTTTTTGTGAGAAAATACTGTCACTACCTACTATCCACTAACTACTATCCATCTATACTTTTAAATCTGATTCAATACTACTTTTAATTCACAATTTTTGACATATATGGTTTAATATAAATTTTGGGTCCAAGCTTTGGTAATTCTTTTTTTATCACCTATGGTAAATTAGGTCATATAAGAAATTCTTTATCTATCCTTATACTCGGCTACTTGACCTAACTTTACAAAATGTGGAATGTGCTAAGATAAAAGTCTCGATTTTGTAAGACTTAAAATTCTTAAAAACAAGTCTACTCTTGATTTAAATTGTTTTAAACACATCCACAAGTGAATTTATCACAAAAATAGGTTCTTTAAACTTTTTTGATTCAATTAG
>VDFB02270651.1:568606113-568971896 GCA_007258455.2 Sequoia sempervirens | reverse complement strand
CCAGCTACTTGTCATGCTCACTCCATTTATTCCCATCCATATTCCTCGATAAGATCAATAAGGTTTTGCATCCTAGATGCAAACACCTCACAGGAGTTTTACACATTCTCTGTTTTGAATAATGTTGATTTGATCTTGATGGTTCTAGTACATTGATTTGTGCTTGCAAACGAGTATGCTCATTGATTTCAGGTGGTGGAGGTGGGGGGTTACGAGGTGGAGTGGGAAGAGGTGGAGGTGAAGGTGTTGGAGATGGATGGCGTGGAGGTGGATTGCGAATATTATTGAATGGATCCATGAGATCTTCAAGATATGAGTGAACCTACATTAGATTTGTAATTTCAAGATGTAAGATACATGTTTAGGAAATACCAAGTTAAACCATTCAATATAAATGGCCTTAAATAATTGAATACAAATGATAAAATTATATGTAAGCCTCATTTATATGTCTAAGGCACATGTTATTTGAATGAAAATGCAACTAACTAAATTGATATTGTATAATCTTGCAGGATCTTATTATTACAATCGGTTGGGCTCTCAAACTTTGATCACCAAATTTTAAGAACTTCTTTGATCCCTTAAGAAATGTCATATTAAGAAAATTGAATTACTTATTTAGGGTGACAAGAGTTGGCTTAAGGGGATTATTTAGAGGTCCTAGGGAAATGGTATGGCTAAAATGAATAATTTGCGAAGTTGTCAAGGCAACCAAATTTCATTAAGAGCCTTTAAAGAAAAACATGGCTTTAGGGTTTAGGGTTTAGACTTAGAGTTTAGGGTTTAAGGTAATAGGATAGCTTAAGGGGATCTACATGCTGCAAGATCCTAGGAAACAATTGCATGGGATAAGGTAATGAAATTTGGTGGAGTTGCCTAAGACAACCAAATTTCATTAAGAGCCTAAGAAAAAATGATGGCTTTAGGGTTTACGGTTTAGACTTTAGAGTTTATTATTTAATTAGCTAAAATCCCCAAATCCTAACTTTTAATCAACCATTAAGGGGATAATCATGTCACATCCATAGCTTAAAATTAAAATAATTCCAAATCACCAATCCAAACTCAAACTAATGTAACTTACTTCCACTTCATCAAATCTAAAATGAAATTAATAATCTATCCTAGCCATCAAATCAATTAGACTAATCATAGCCATTCATTTCCAACTTAGACCTTCAATCCAAATTCAAATTAGCATTCAATTATTCCCATCTACCTAATCAAGTCAACACAAGCCCTCCATCAACCCAACCACCTACATTTAATTCTCTCTTCCCTCTCAAATTCAAATTCAAAAATTCTCTCATGATTCTAGTCCTCGATTCCAAAAAAACCTAGTCCTCCATTCCTTTCCCCTCAACTCTATAAAATAATGACATCCCAAAATGTTTCCATATGATAAAATTTGTATGTATATGTTATCACATTAGAGAACCAAAGAGCAACTTCAACACATACATTTAGAGCCATAAAAGAATGTTATGGAACATATTATGCTTCTCTAATCTTTCATTATTTTATTTACCTTTCATTAGAAGTAGAGTATTGAGTTTGCACTTGCATTCTTGGTCTAGAATTTCTCTTCTACACTAAGTACAAAAATATAATATTGGATAGCTTAGTATATCTTTCTCTTCTAATATATATTCCCTAGTTCTCCTTATCCATATTTGAGTATCTTAGCATATGTGTAACACGACATGTTAATAATATATCTCATATAAATGTAGGGATGTGTCGCTAATGTCATCTTCAAACATATTTAACCAATAGGAGATACTATAAGGTATCTAATATAACTATACAACCTATACAGGTATGACATATGGTGACCTTTGGCTTTTTTTGATATGTCAAGGGTAGTTTTGCAAATATTAGTTTCTAGTGCTTTTGTGAGTTTTCACCACTTGTAAGTTTATTAAGCTACACTTTTGGGTTTTCAACCTAATAGGGATAAACCTAGTAGATTTTTTAGCTTTCCAGCCTAATGGAGATAAATCAAACCACATTTTTTGGTTTTTAGTTGCACCTATCAAGTTATTTGTTAGCTATTAAATTTACAAACATTCTAGGATTATAAGTCTACTATAAAATTTGATGTAAAATAGATTACACATTGAGCCCTATAATTTAATTACAACAATGAATAAATATAGCAACATTTAGTAGACATAATGAAAATCAAGCCATGATAGTAATATAGAGATAATATACAATGTTTAATATAGATAAGTTAAAGAATCATTTTACAAATATATATCTATATATTCACATCATTTTTGTTTTTTCTTTAGATTTCAAATATATCCACCAATCCTCCTTATCTTACATTAACATAAACTCAAAAAACATAGTGGACATGTACACATATAAAACTACATTAAAATAGTGTTAGATCTTACAATTTTTCAAGGCTTAAATTTCATCCTCTTAGACGATCACTCTTACTAAATCATTGGCATAAATTAGATGCACACAATGGCACATTAAAGGTTTATTCCTCATGTTGGATTCCCTATTTTATATAACTATATCTTTATTATCTAATTTAAATATATCTAAGCACAAATTTCTTTTATGTAACACATTGATAATTTCAACTCATTATAAAAACCAAATACAAATTTAAAGGGGGTACACTATATTTATAAATAAGAATTTAAATACCATCCCTATCTCCATGGTGTGTCACTTGTTCACTAAAAAGCCCTTACATAAATCATCTACTTAGGTCAATCTTATCTAGATTTTTCTTAAATATTAATATTCATAAAATATGGCACAAAGCATATTGATGCATTTCTATCCTTCCACATAAATCTATATAGTATCAAAATATAGGTAATTTTATGGTTAAATTGAATCTCTCTTAATTGCCAAATAATCCATTATGATTGAGGATGGGTGGATTATTATCTAGGATATATATGTATCTAGAAGTGTTTCCAATTGGAATTGCTATAATTATACTTTTATGGCATTCTAGATATTCAAAATAGTTTTCATAAATCTACCAAATAGACCCATTCTTGACATTGAACCTACATAATTTTAGGTATGTCCAATGAAAGATTAGGGTCTAGGGTTCATAAATTTCAAATGCTTTAGTATTATGGGTTTAGATTTTACAGTTTAGGGTCTAGGGTTTAGCAAACTTAGGGTTTTAACAATTTTTTTTGTTCCAATTCAATTTAGGGTTTCAGTTTTAAACAATTAGGGTTTTTAATGAATTTTTTTCGTTTCAATTCAAACTAGGGTTTTCAAATTCAATTTTTTTCGCTTGATTTGAATTTAGGGTTTCAAAAAGCTCGATGTGGATTTGTAAATGCGATATTTATTTCTTAATTTTAGGGTTTGAAATTTTTTTTTTTGTTTCAATTAGGTTTTCAAAATCAATTTTTTTGGGGTTTAATCGAACAATTTAAGATTTAAAAGTTAAAATTTGTTTCTAAAACTCAATTCAAGGTTTTATTTCTCAATTTTATTAAAAAATGTTTAAATTTCATTGCAAGTTTTCATCTAATTTGACAACTATTGAATTCTAATATAACAATTAAAAAAAAATTAAAACGTGACATAAATTGAAAAAAAAACATGCTAAATTAACGTATTTCTTTTAAAATTTCAATTCAAACCAAAAAAATGTGAAGAAGTGGGGTACCTGTAGTTGGTGTTGAGGTCGCTGTCACCAAGCCACTCAGGGTCCCGTTCGCAGCAGTGAAAACTGCTGTTTTTTAAAAAAAAAATAAATAGTATGAAACGGGATCCCGATTTATATAACTCGGGATCCCGTTATTTATAAATCGGGATCCCGTTTATTAAAAATTGGGATCTTGTTCCATCTCCTTTGGTTTGGAGTCTGACGGGAAACGAGATCCCAATTTTTAAAAAGCGGGATCCCGTTTGGTCTCAGGCTTGGGATCCCGAACCGTAACGGGATCCCGTTTTTTAAAAATCGGGATCCCGTTTATTAAATCGGGATCCCATTTTGTCGATGC
Organism: Sequoia sempervirens; assembly: GCA_007258455.2. Lineage (NCBI taxonomy): Eukaryota > Viridiplantae > Streptophyta > Pinopsida > Cupressales > Cupressaceae > Sequoia > Sequoia sempervirens. Next base: position 568,967,892 of record VDFB02270651.1, on the reverse strand, counting down.
CAATTTCAATTTTTTGGCTAAGGCAAAAAACTTCCACGTTTTGTGGACTCAACTTCGTGCACTTACCTGTTGTAATTTTGGGATTTCTTGCATAATTGAGTATAAATACAAGGTTTTTTCACTCATATTGTCAACTAGCATTTAAGAGAGTTCACAAGAGCATTCAAGAGCATTCAAGGGTAGATTACAAAGCATTTTTAGAGCATTCTTCAAGTGGCAATCATCATGTCAAAGATTTCATATATCATGTTTATTATTGTGCTAATAATTGTAATGTAAGGTTTATGATTCAAGAAAGTGTTTCAAGCAAGAGTCAAGAACCACATCCATTGCAGCCATTTCAAGCATATTTGTAGCACCTTATTGCTAGGGTTTGGTTTAGGTTGAATATTTCAGAAGGAGCAAGTTTGGAGAAAAGTTGCAAATCATCGAAAGTTGTCATCAAGCCTTGGAAAGCATTAGAGAAGACCTACAAATTACAAATTGAACATTCAGATCTGAAAACCAATCAGAAAGAACAGAGCACGCAGAGAAGAGCAGGATTAGCTTTTGAAGTTGCAAAAAAGCCCAACTGGACTGATTCACCACTTCTGGAAAATGAGTCCCAATTTCAGTACATTTTCAAGATTTTGCAGATTTGGATACCCTTTTGGCAAATTTCTATTCCTACACACTTTCCCAGAAACAGGGTTGATTCGCCCAACTTGGCGAATCAGTCCCAATCAACAACAAAAGTAGATTTTCCAATGATTCAAACCTCTAGTCAACCTTCTCCAAATTCACAGGTGCACTTTATATTTTTTAAGTTTTTTGTTGCATTTCATTCATCTTTCTAGGTCATTTAGAGTTAGTTTGCATTCAATTAGGGTTTTGCATTGCATATTGCTTTTCATTGTCTTTTCCAAGTTTAGGCTTGGTGGTGAACCCCTCATTATATCACATTGAGTGCCTAGGAGAGCCCTTTTGCAAGATCCCCTTCTCTTTTGCATTGAAATCTCAGGGGTTTGTGATTGAGTGAAAACTAGTGAAAATTACCCCTTTTAGGTCCTAAAACCACTAAAGGTGGGAGTGAACCAATTTTCCACCTTTCATTTTGGTGAATCTACATTTAGAACATAATTCTGATTTGGAGTGCATTTTCATCCTAGATTTGGCTTGCATTAACATTTCATTAGGATTTGCATTGATTAATTTGCATTCTATGGTTTCAAATTTTAAATTAGTGAAAGCTCATTTAGCTTGCATTTTTACATCCAATTTCATTGCAAATCATTCAAATTTTGCATTTACATCTCAAACATAGATCAAAAAATATAAAAAACATAAAATCAAACTCAAAAATTCAAAACAAATCATCACTGGGACTCATTCGCCACCCTGGGCTAATCAGTCCCACTACATATTTTGTATTGCAATTTTTGGCATTTAAAGTTCAGTTTCTGAGTTTCTCTTGCTGTTATTTTTTTTTTTGTTTCAGTTTCCAAAATTTAAGTTATAAGTATTTCATTGTTCTTAGCTTACATTGCATTTGTATTCACCATGCATTTAGTAGCTTGTGTATGACTATTTGGTGTCCTATTACTAATATTGTAATGAGACGAAGCTCGAGACTCATGTCATCCTGTAATAGCACAATCACTGTGGATCTTGGGTTGTATAGCTCTTTCACTCCTGGTATTGACATTAGTACACTAGATATGGACGATACCTTTAGTAACTCTTTGCCTTCAAATAGCATGCCAATTGAACCAAGAAATGATAGAGTCCTACAAGAAAACATAATTCACATTCATGAGGACCTAGCACACCTAGAACATCAAGTACAAAATGAAAACATTTCAACCACCGCAATTCCTACTATAGATAACATTCATCATATGCTTGAAAGTGAAGATGGACTTGACTTAGTGAAAAACATAGTTCAAATCTATGGAAAGTGTCTCACCTCAACCACTAGTTGTCCTTTACCAACAAGCAATGTCACAAGTCAAGGAAGAACTCAAATTCCCTCCCCCACAACAATAGCCTCAATACCTACCTATACCAACCCTCAAGTCACAACAACAATGCAACAAGTTAGTAATGTGATTCCTTCCCTAGGTATTCCTACTAACATCCCTAGTTCCTATGTGGCATCACAAGTTATATCTCCTACCACTTTACCACCTATAAGCATTCCATTCACTTGTCCTACAAACACATACACTCCTTGCCCACTTTCACTTCCATCTCATAAAACCAACAATGACCCTCTCATAGCTCAACTCTTCCAAACTATTTCATCCCTTCAAGAATAAATTTCCACAATAAACCAAAATCAAAATGGTCCACCTACATATTATGTAAAAACCATTCCATTGTCCTTGGAGATATTGCAAACAATGATTCCAGAAGGGGTAGAGGTGCCTAGATTTGAGAAATATGGAGGGAAGGGAGATCCTTCTAACCATGTAAATTCCTATACTACCTTGTGTAGTGACTTTGTCCTTGATGATAAACTATTTGCAAAGCTTTTTGCTCGGTCCTTCAAAGATACCGCCTTGGAATGGTTTTCTTCTTTACCAAACAACTCAATTCATTTATTCAATGAACTTTTTGATGCATTTGTAAATCATTTGCAAGTGCATATAACTCCTAAAATGACCTTGGCTGATTTGATGAGATGCAAACAAAAAGAGGAAGAAAAGATAACTGATTTTATCTCACGCTATCAATCGCTTTATTCCCAAATCGATGTCAAGGTCTCCGACCCTCACCTTCAAAATATGTTCATAGAAAAGTTGCCAAGTAAGATTCAACACAAGCTTACCATGATGAAATTTCCCTCCTTCATGCACTTGTGTACTACCCTTCATGATTATCAAAATTCGGTTAGTAGTCGCGATACAAAGTCCACATCTAGCCTAACCGAAAAAATCTGAACCTGCAAACCAAAACAACTCCCAACGTTGTAAAAAAAAAAATAAAGGGTTCCTTTAATTTCATCCCCCTCAACAACCAACTCAAAATGTCAATAACCAAGTAGATGTTGTTAATGCCACGATACCCTTTAGCTATGGAGACCTGAAGAGACAATTCACTCCTTTACCCAATACCCTTCATAAAACAATGACTCAACTTTTAGAACAACAAATGATTACCTTGCCTCCCATCAAAACACCCGACCCTAATAAGTCTTTACCCCCAAGCTTTAGATCAAATTCTTATAGCCACTATCATCGAGAAAATGGACATGACACGGAACATTGCAAGCGTCTTAAACATCTTGTGCAAGACCTCATTGATTCCGGTTGTCTCTTCGTTGGAGGTGTTAGTGATCAAGGAAACAAGTTTGTTGCCCCTCCCAACCAAAACTTGCAAATTTTCACCAACTCAATGCCAAAAAATAATATTTCATTTGTCAATGCCAGCGAAACTATAAAGAATGATGTGATGAATGTTGACATAGATGGTGATCACTGATAACAATGATCCTATTCCAAATAATACTATCAATAATAATCCTATTGGTGTTTAAATTCGCACCTTTGGAATGCATATTTGAAACGGACAGCTATGCACAGATAAACTGCTCTTCAAATTAGGAGGGGAAGCTCCCTCTTGCTGATGGTGTTGAAAGAAAGTAAACTAAGAACTAAGTTGCCTATCTTGTTGATCTGCTTAGAGCACAAGTTTATTAAACACAAACGCTGCAACTGAGATTTTTTGTTTTAAGACCTTCAACTACGACTAACTTAAACTAAAGACATTTCTAACTTCTCAAGTAATAAGCAGAGCAAGTAATAAGCAGAGCAAGAGAAACTAGAAATGAACGAGGTTGATTTCTAACAAAATACTTCAATAAACCCTCTCTCAACAAACATCTACACACTTCAATGCAAGTTGAAATCAAGATCATAAAAGTAGAACATAAATAACGGAAATCTGAGATTTTGGACCAAGGCAAAGGAGGCTCATGATTTTATTACTCAAATTTCTTGAACAAAACTCACTTCTAACATGCCTGGAACAAGAAATTGCAGCTAAAGAGGCTTGCAATCTTGCTCTTACACAATAGAAACAATAATCACACTAACTCCTTGTTGGCTAAAGAGGCTCAACAATTTGCTATCACAACACAATTGAACAACACTTGAATAACAAATAGAAGGCACAATAGGCTCAGCGTTTTGTTATCACTAGCATGGTTAAAAAAACTAATGAGCAAAGGGTATTATTTATAGACAAGCAGAGGAGTAGGGAACCCTAAAATCTCCTTGCTTTCACAATCTAGGGCTTGCTCAGCAAGCAAGCTTTATTACTAAATCTAGAAAGAAGATAACATCTAACACCTAAGAAAGCAAAAAAAGCGGGAAACACCAACTATTACATTTTATCTTCTTTCTCTTCTCAAAGAATGGATAAGAAGCATTCCAAGAATAGAAAGAAAGTGGGAAATAAAGCTTCTAGAAGAAAGATGATTTAAAGTTTGATCACATCCGCTAGAAAATTAGAAACTATGTCCCGATTCGGTGCATCTATGCCTTCAATAGCAAAACATCGCTTTGCTAGAATATCTTCAGCATCTGCAACGGATCTGAGGAAATCTTCGACCTCATTGGCCGCTTTCTCAAACTTTGCTGACATCATCAAAATATGACCTATCCTTCCGCCAACTAGATTGCAACTGCGAACAACACTCTGGAATTGATCCTGCACTTCCTCAAGCCCGACATTCTTTGGCAAAGTCTTATGTTTTTCTTTCATCCACCTCTGTGCAATCTTCTTACAATATTTATCTTTGTGCATTCCCCATATCCTTTCACATTCACCCTTTGAGAGAGTCATGATTTCAGGCCATGGGGGAATGGAAAAGCAATTCTCGATCATATCGGGCTTTAGACTGCAAATCAATCTACCATCTACTGACTGAATCTCCCTTGTAGCCAGGTTGTAATGCTTGATGCAAGCGATTAAGAACTCAAAACTCTAAACTGATATAGGAATCAACCTTGTTGCAAGGAGTCCAGAGTGTCCTAGGTTCCTGATTGAGGTGTTTCCTGCGCTCTCCAAAGCGTGTAGATCAAACACCGACTTTGTGATGCAAGTCTGTCTCAGCTGTTTTGATGTAATCATGATAGAGGGTTGATTCAGTCTTGAAAACATTGGGAGTGTACTCCATTTCGAAAAACTTGAAGAACGACTGTAAACTCGCCTATGTTCAGACAAGTTTTGAGCAACTTCTATTTTTAGAATGCTGATTTTCTTGCTCCAACGGACAAATTTTTTGAAATTTTTTCTGAGATATGGGTTTTGCTCAGAATTTTGTTGCAAGACAACCCAGATCATCTGTTTTTGAAAATTTTGAATTTTGCCTAAAAAAGCAGCAAACCCTAATTTCTTCAATTTTTCACGAAAAAAAGCTGGCACCTGGGTTTTGTTCAGAATATGATTAGAAATGGACCCAGTTGATTAGATTTGTAAAACATTGATGATTGATCGAAAAAGCGGCCAACCATAGGATTTGAAATTTTCTTAAAAAAGCTGTGATATGGGTTTTCTTCAGAAGATTGATTTGAGAGGTGGCGAGATGATTGAAAACTGAATGCACTGAGGATTTCACTGACATGCAAATAAAAAGTAGCTACTGCAACTTGATGAAGTTCTTTGAAAATTTCTTCAGAAGAATGAAGTGAAAAGACCCAGATGGCTGAAAATTTGAAAACCTTGGCCTTCTCCTTGAAAAACTTGATCTTCTGGATGAAAAAGCATGAAAAAGCAAGGGTTTAAGTTGCTAGTCTGAAAATTTTGATGAAAAACCAGCAACTAAGCTCTTGAATCTTGAGAAATTTCTTCAAACTTGCTGCTCCAATTTTCTCCTTTGAATGCTACCTACAAAAATAATGAAATTTACATGGAAAAGAGGTGTTAAATAGACTTAGGGTTTTGTTTTTAGCTTTGCTTTCTTTTTCTTTTATTTTCAAAACCCTAAAATCTTAGCTCATTGAACTGGGACACCATCTTCCTTCTTGCAATTTTGAAACTTCTTGAAAACTTTGCAAATTTTTCTAAGGCATGAGAAGTTGGGCGCCCTTTTTCACCAGGGGCGCCTATTTCAAGCAGAGTAAGTCATTTTTATGATATTTTCAACTTTGCACAACTTTGACCCCCTACTTTGCCTTTGATTTCTGGATTGCAGATTGATCTGACGAGTGAGCTTAAGGATTTATCACGAAGCCTGACTAATTCTGAAAAGAATGTTCTGGAGGCGTCTCTGGCTAAAATCTTCATCTCGAACTTTGAATTCATGAGAGCCTTTTCCTTTTAGGGGCGTCCATTTTGTCCAGAGTTAGCCATTTTCATGATCTTCAACTTCTTCATTAACTCCTCTTCTACAGATGATCACGTTGAAACTGGTGAACCAAGCGTCGGATTGACTGTCGACTATGCTTGTTGCGAAGCTGACGAGATATTAGGAGGGGTCTCCTAGGATAAACTTTGTCAAACAGCTGAGTTTAGACCTTCAAAAGCTTGGGCACCCCTGGCAAGCTAGGGCTCCCAAACTCACCAGAGTTAGTTTATTTTCTACTTTTTCTTGTTTGCTTATGAATCTTAGTTCTCAGCTCTCACTAGACCCTCTGTTCAGTACTTCATATCTTGCGATTGCAACCTCCGATTGACGTGTTGGATATCTCGTTGGAAAGCTGGATCAACTGTGAAGAGATCATGTTAGGGCTTCATCTCTGAATTCATCTATTTTACCTCTCAAAATCTTAGGCGCCTCTTCTCTCCTGGGGCACCTAAACCTTCCAGACTTAGCCATTTTAATCAGACCTTCATCTTCAAGTTTGAAACCTTCATTTTGTACGTTCCTCTTCGATTTAAATCTGCTAGAGATTGGACAATCGGATGATCTGGCAGAGACAGGCGTTGCGAAGCTGGCTAAATACTGAAGAGATCAAGCACATTTTCAAACCCTAAAAGCTAAGTTAGGTGCTCCAAAAATTTGGGCGCCCTTCTTTACCAGGGGCGCCCAAATTTCCCAGACTTAGTCATTTTGGATAATCTTTGTGTTCTTTATTCTGACTTCTGTGTGAAACCTCTCCATTTGACCTCAAATCCCGGATAACTGGATAATCTAACGATTGGATTGTTGGATTTTTTGCGAAGCTGACAGAGAATTGAGCAACTTTGGTTGGAGGCATAAACCCTAATTTCATCTTTTAGTGCCCTAAAAAGATGGGCGCCTATTCTCACCTGGGGCGTCCATGGCTGGCAGTGTTAGAAATTTTCCATAAATTTTCACTTCCTTCTCCGTTCTCCATGCTTGTTCACCAACTCGCCTTCTGTTCAATGCTTTGAATGTTGAATATGACGCTTGGTAGCCGAATGACCTCCATTGATGACCTCAAAGCTCCTGTTATGCTTTTGAAAAAGTAGAATAGACCCACTAGGGCAAAACTAATTATTTCAAGATTCTGACTACACCAACCTGATATAGATGTATTTTGAGCCAATCAAAATCAGTTTGAACCCTAACAGACCAAATTTCTATTTTTAGAAAGTTTTGCCAGTATCCGTTTCCAAAGAAACCCAGAAAAACCTAGAAAATGTTTACTAATTTTAGAAAATTTCTAAAAATAGCAGTTTTCCTAAAAAGTAGGGATGAAAAACTAAGATCTGGGTTTTGTAGATTAAGCTGCTCTGAGTCGACCCAGATTGTTATATTTTGAAAATTTTGCATTTTAACCCCTCATGCAAGACTTGCACACCCAAATTTTGACCTTTTTGACTCATTTAACGAGACTTTTACTTATTTCTTCAAAATATCTAAGTGTAACAAAAAATTTTATTTTGGGGTACAACAAATCCTATAGATGAAATGGTAGGGGTGATAAACGTCATTCCTCATAAGGGCCAAACTAAGAGTCCTCTTGACATTGCTTTCTCCTCCAAAGATATAATTAAACATGCACCTGATGGTCCTCTCTACATAGTTGGTTGTATCTATGACAAGCCCACTAATGGGATACTAATAGATTCTACCTATGGAGAGAATATGATCACTAAGGAATTATTACTTTTGCATGAGCTCTATCAAGATATTTACGATAAGCCAAAAGCACGGATAAGGACACACAATGGTTTTGCTTGCCCTACGATGGGATTGATCACCTTACCATTGCAAATAGGACCAAAAATATTACATGCCACATTCTCCATCATTCTATAGTCGGAGCAATTTCGTGTGAAGCTAGGCCATCAATGGCTTCACACCATGAAAGTTGTCCCTTCGGTTGTACATAAATGCTTAAAGTTTCCCTTTGACACTGAAATATTCACTGTCCACCATAGTGGCTTCAACGCTTTGTCATCCAAAGGAAAGATTTCCTTAGAAGCCTTTTGGATCGAGCCCATGGAACCTATAAAACCATGAGAAGATTTATTTTTCTTATCCTACCAAAAAATCAAAGCAAAGAAAATAGCCGAACTATGTCTCCAAAACATGTCACCACCCACCTCTGAGCCTACCATCCTTGATGAAACTATGCTTGAACCTAAAGAACTCCCAAACAACCAAGACCAACCTAAGATAGAATCTTCACCTACATCTTACAAATGACAAAGAGATAATGAAAACAACCCCGGGTCACACCTCCTAAAATCAAACAAGTATACAAAGTCAAAGAGAAAGTGGTCGAACAACCTCCCGTGGTTCCTTTCGTTCCTCCCCTTAGGGAAGAAAATAAACCTGTGGTTGATCAACCCACTCCTACACAAATGCAACTTGAAAACAAAACTAAAAGAAACAGAGGTGCTAGAGAGCGTAGGCATAGACATCATGCCCTTGCTTGTAGGTCACATGAAGAATTAAACAAAGAAAATCAAGATCCGAACTTGACTGAAGCAATGCATGATGACCCTCCTCCCCAAATGAAACAAAACGACCCAATATAACAACCACAAAAAGAGTTGAACTCTTCAATGGACAGTATCATTCGACCTCCTATTGTGGTTAACTTGGATGATGATGACAAGGTTGCTAAAATTGACGAAGAGGTACATAATGAATTGAATACATTGTTTTCTTCTTCCATGAGCTTAGATGACAAATCTCCTACAAAGAGTGTTGAACCTAACACTTCCCCTAGTTCGGCACTTAATCTTGTCCCTTTGGCTAGTTGTCCACCTTTGGTATACAATGAACATGATTGGGAGGTGGATGAACTGCTCATAGGTTGACTTGCATGTGTCTTACTAGTCTTTTGCATTATTTTTTTCTTTTTCTTTTTTCTTTTGTGTGATTACATGTGTGTAATGTGATCCCCCGTGATGTTTTGTTTGATGTTCTCTCTGTGGCATTCCTCTATTTGTACCTCTATTCTTCTCTATGTCGTAAATATTTTAAAATTGTTACTTTTATCTTTTCTTTTCATGGTCTTGTGTTTTCCTTTTGGGGATGACACAAGATATAGAGAAATTCATGTCTCTTTGTTCACCCAAAAGGATTTATTTTTCCTTTGCTTTTTCATTTTCTCTTTTTCTCTTTTGTATTGTGTTTTCCTTTTGGGGATGACGCAAGGCGTCGAGACATTCATGTCTCTTCCATGTTGACCCAAAAGGTTTTACTTTTTTTTTGCTCTCTTTATGTGATTCGTCTAGTTTTGTGTATTTGGGGGATGATGCAATTTCAAGCTCTCTAAAAACATTGCAACAAAGAACATACTGACCCCAAATCCATAGATCCCTTATGTGTTTGGTGTTTTCATTTTGGGGCAACCCCTCCCTTTTCATTTTCTCTTACATGACATAGTTTTACTTGGAAACATATGACTTGGCATAGGGATTTCCAAGTTGGCTCTCACGTCTTCTTTCTTGTTTTCATTTTTTAGCTACTTTAAAGTAATTGCTCATAGCATGGTGTTTAGCAATTTCTTTAAAGTGGGGCATACATTGGCATTATTCTTTTGCCATTTTTTTTCTTGATTCATGGTGCAAATTTCTTACTTCTTACGATGTGTCAGTCACTTTGTGGATGACATTGGGTGTGATGTCCCTCAAGAGCATGATCTCTCTTAGCATATTACATTCCTCTTTGTGGCTTGACACGACACACTACATTCCCTAAGTTGTGAATTTTCTATTCTTTGATTTGTCCTCTCTTAGAGACATTAGGCACAATGTTTCCTATGTTAAGACCTTGCATGAACTAAGCAAGAAACCTTTGAAAATTTCCTATTTTGCATTTTGTGTTTGTCGTTATATGGCCACCTTGCATAACACAGCTTGCATGCCTGTAAATCCATCTTGTTTGTTTATGAGCTCCAAGCATACGAAGTTTGGCTTGCCTCATGAAGCTTGAAAATCATTTTTGTGTGGCATCTTATTAAAGTTATCAGGGGGTATAACTTTGGTATGGTTTGAGCGGGAAGCTGGATCGAGGCATGACTTTCCTTATAGCCACTTGTGTGTTTGTGTGAGTGCATACCAGCAATGAGTGTATGTGTCTCACCTTTTAGGACTTCTCACTTTGTGGATAGCCAGGAGTTCCATTGCCTCAGAGTGAGTATCCATTTTTCAGACAAAAAACCTAGATATAATCCACATCAGGATGGACAAACGATCGAAGTTTGATCCGATTCTCTTTTATCTTTTATCTTCTCTCTTTTTCATCTTTGGCAGTGTGTGCTTGTGCTTTGTTGCTATTCTTTATATGATTCTCAAGTGTGTTTTTTTGTGCCTATGTTGATTTACTATGGGATCTTGATCTTAGGGGCTTGATCACCCCTCTTGATCGTTATCATCTCATCTTATTAGCATTGGTATATTTTAACCCCTCTTGATGCATGATTGTCTACGTTAGTATGAGTTAGAAGCAAGTTCCTCCTCTCACTAAAGTGTGGGCCAAATGTAGTGTAGAAAAATGTATCCCTTTACATTTTCACATTTTTTTGGGCCCTCCTTGTGGATTTTGGCTTAATGTTTCTTAGATTTAGTGTTCTAATGTGGATGGCACATTCACATTAGGTCTTGGGCCCTTCTAAACTAATGGATTTTAATGGTAACTTGCTAAAGTGCTATAAAGTGTTGTAACTCACTTTCACAATTTTCTAGGGTTTTATCAAATAACTAAGCATAATAAACATTTTTTAATTAAAATCAACCTTAATCTTGCCTCATTTGGAGTATTATGAAGTGTTGTAACACACTTTTACATTCTTCTAGGCTTGTCATTAATAATTGGGCTTTCTTATGCTTTAATTGGCCCTATTTTGCATCCATAGGCCTAATTTATTGCATTTTTCGAAGATAATCCCGAAACCAATTATTAGCCAATCAAAATTCAGGTGTTCCTGGCTTGTGTGGCCCAGATTTAGTGTGAGACTCATTCGCCACCTTCGGTGAATGGGTCCCACTTGGATCTTTTGGCCCCGAATCAGTTTTCACACATTTCTAAGCACTTTTAATTTGTGGTCTCATACATTATTCCTAATGGGACTCATTCACCACCTTGGGAAAATGAGTCTCGTGTGACTCAAAATTAAAAATAATTCAAATTTTTGGCAGAATTTTATTCTCCTAGATCTTATGTCGGCTTGTAGTGTTGTAATTTTGGGATTTCTTGCATAATTGAGTATAAATACAAGGTTCTTTCACTCATATTCTCACCTAGCATTCAAGAGAGTTCACAAGAGTATTTGATCATTCACAAGAGCATTCAAGAGCATTCAAGGGTAGATTATCAAGCATTTTTAGAGCATTCTTCAAGTGGCAATCATGTCAAGGATTTCATATATCATTTTTGTTATTATGTTAATAATTGTGATGTAGGGTTTATGATTCAAGCAAGTGTTTCAAGCAAGATCAACATCATTCAAGCAAGAGTCAAGAACCACATACATTGTAGCCATTTCAAGCATATTTGTAGCACCTTATTGGGTTTAGTTTAGGTTGACTATTTCATAAGGGGCAAGATTGGAGAAAAGTTGCAAATCATCTAAAGTTGTCAAAGTTGTCATCATTCAAGCAAGATCAACATCATTCAAGAAAGATTGGATTCAAGCAAGTGTTTCAATCAAGATCAACATCATTCAAGCAAGAGTCAAGAACCACATACATTGTAGCCATTTCAAGCATATTTGTAGCACCTTATTGGGTTTAGTTTAGGTTGAATATTTCGTAAGGAGCAAGATTGGAGAAAAGTTGCAAATCCTCTAAAGTTGTCAAAGTTGTCATCATTCAAGCAAGATCAACATCATTCAAGAAAGATTGGATTCAAGCAAGTGTTTCAATCAAGATCAACATCATTCAAGCAAGAGTCAAGAACCACATACATTGTAGCCATTTCAAGCATATTTGTAGCACCTTATTGGGTTTAGTTTAGGTTGAATATTTCGTAAGGAGCAAGATTGGAGAAAAGTTGCAAATCCTCTAAAGTTGTCAAAGTTGTCATTCATTCAAGCAAGATCAACATCATTCAAGCAAGAGTCAAGAACCACATACATTGTAGCCATTTCAAGCATATTTGTAGCACCTTATTGGGTTTAGTTTAGGTTGAATATTTCATAAGGAGCAAGATTGGAGAAAAGTTGCAAATCATCTAAAGTTGTCAAAGTTGTCATCATTCAAGCAAGATCAACATCATTCAAGCAAGAGTCAAGAACCACATACATTGTAGCCATTTCAAGCATATTTGTAGCACCTTATTGGGTTTAGTTTAGGTTGAATATTTCATAAGGAGCAAGATTGGAGAAAAGTTGCAAATCATCTAAAGTTGTCAAAGTTGTCATCAAGCCTTCGAAAGCATTGGAGAAGACCTACAGGTTGTAAATCGAACAATCGAATTCGGAAACCAGTCAAAAAGGACAAAGCAGGCAGAGAAGAGTAGGATCAGCTTTTGAAGTTGCAGAAAAGCTCAACTAGACTGATTGGCCACTTCTAGTGAATGAGTCCCAGTTTCAATACATTTTCAAGATTTTCCTAGAAACTGGACTGATTTTACCAACTTGGTGAATGAGTCCCAATCAGCAATAAAAGAAAATTTTCCAATGATTCAGACCTCCATTCAGCCTTCTCCAGATTCTCAGGTGCACACTTTATGTTTTTACAATTTTCTGTTGCATTTCATTAATCATTTTAAGTCATTTATAGTTAATTTTCCTTCAATTAGGGTTTTTCATTACATATTGCATTTCATTGTCTTTTCCAAGTTTAGGCTTGGTGGTGAGCCCCACATTATATCACATTCATCCCCTAGGACAACCCTTTTGCAAGATCTCCTTCTCTTCTGCATTGAGATCTCAAGGGTTTGTTCTTGAGTGAAAGTGAAAATTTCCCCTTTTAGGTTCTAAAACCCCTAAAGGTGGGAGTGAACCAATTTTCAACCTTTTAGTGATCAAGTTCAAGCATTCAAAGTCATTATCTTATGTCAATTTCATGATCAAAATCTACTCTCATTGAGGCCATTTCATTCCAATTTTCAAATTTGCAATCCAAGGTTCAATTGCGGATTGGTGAGTTGTGGCATTACATTGTTCATTCATCTTTCCTTCTATGTATTATTTCATTTCACAGTTTAATTGTACCAAAATGGGGCTTGACCAAGGCAAACCCCTATTCCCTAACAAAACAACATTTTTCTTCTCTTTTGATGTGTGATTACAGGTTTTAGGTTGACGATCAATTGGAGAACAAAAGTTGAAAAAGCTATCAAAGTTACAATGTTGTTAAAGTTGTCACCTTTCTTGCAAAAGCACAGAAAGCCCTCTACAAAATTTATTTCCAACTTTCGGGAGCTGAACACCTAGGATATGGGAGTGCAGACATTGAATAACAGAACCCAAAAATTAATATTCTAGAACCCTAGCAGGGACCCATTTGCCACTGGGCGAATGAGTCCTCAGTGAGACACGAAAAAGCACTTTTTGCAATAGGTACACAACATTTTTCCCTCTTAAAACCTTCCTTTTGATTGGTATATTTGTTAGGTTTGTTTTCTGATATTCATCTATGCATAATTGAATGAAATAACTAGTGAAAAGAGAAGTTAACCATCTTGATTACATTTTGGTTGACCACCCCTCTCCTTTTCCTTTGTTTCAAATAATATATTTGATTATGTATTGACCATATATTTGTAATAAAATTAATTAATTTATTATATTTTACTAAAATTAAATTTTATTATTTGATATATTTTTAGTTCTTCACCTCCACTGTGTGGACTTCATTCAATATTATGAGAATTTTAAGGTCACTCATCTAAAGGGCTTATATAATGATTTTATGTCTGGACCTAATGCTTTCCTTTATTAACTTATGTTGATACCATGTATTTTTAAGTTATTTGTAATTTATAATAGTTAAATTTGCATATCTTGCACATTTTCCTTACATTAATTATGTTATCTTTTAAGCAATGAGAAGTATACAAGTGATAGTTTTTATTGAAAACTAGAAAATAACATATACCATGCCAAATCCTAGCTACACCTAGCCTCAAAGACTAGTCTTAATCCTTCATTGATCTATTTCTTGTATAATTTCAAATTTATAACTCACTCACAATCTACAAAAATGAACCCATAACTTTTAAAGTTTAGATTTGTCCCAAGCCTTCCACCAATTATCATATACTGACTTGAAGTGTGAAATCTTTCACTTGCCACCTTTGGAGTTCTAATTAAGTACTAACCATAATTTAATTACACAACACTAACTAGCTCGCAATCCTACTTGTATGATCACTCAAGGAGAATAATTAGAGAACACATGCTATACATTGAAATATAGGACTTACCACATGACTACATGTTATTTTAAATCACTTCTACAATCTATTAATTTTTTACCCTATGGGTTTAATTAAACAACAAACAATATTTGCCTAGAAATCCCCCTAAAGGTATTCCAAAACATTGTTAATTTTTAGGATAAATATTGTGCACAAGAAAAAAATATTATAATTATATAAATAAATATTTATTTATGGTACATCTTTGGAGATATATTTAACCACATTAAAATATTTATATGGGCCCACTTGTAAAGTTGTATTATAACATTGGATAGATATTTTATGTGGGGTTTGCACATTGAAATAATATTTAAAATTATTAAAGCTTAAAGCTTAGTACTAAATAATAAATATTATAGTCAATAGTTTTGTGCTCTCATTGTTTTTAGATACATGGATAGCCAATACCATTAGGTCATTTTTTGTGAGCTTGATTCTATAAAAGCAAGCACAAGTTTACTAGTTGAGGTTGTTGTCATACGTATTGACTTCTTTCATAGATTTCATATGTGAACCATGTTATGACATATCCTATTGCACGACTACTCATATGTTTGGACACATGGAGGATACATTGCAAGAGCTTGATGTTTCAAAATTATGTATAGATACTATATAAGCATGTATTCTGATGAATAATAAATTAAGTAGATATTTTAGAAGGCCAAGTTTCTCCCTTTGAAGGGTTTTTCAAGGTAAATCTAATGCCACCTTAATGGTATATTTATCTATTCTTTTATATGATAGATTCTAAATACTTGTTAGCATATTTTTCTCTCATGGAATTATATGGAAATGTTTTCATTGTTAGAATATTTTTGTTTCAAGTGGTATCAAAACCTAATTTTAATATTATGAAAGAGAATCTCAATGGTTGTAATCCTTGGTATGACTAGATTCTTATACATCATTGAATCCATAGTCTTATAAGAAAATAATAAAGGTATTTTCAAGATCACAACTATCTTAAAAATTTGGCTATGAAATGATGAAAAATAGGTAAGTTCACCAAAATGAGATTGATGAACTCAATTTTGGGTGCCCTATTCTTCCTTAATTCATTAGGAAATGAGATCCACACAACGAAAGGACTATCAACCTTGAAGTGAGTCAAGTCAAAGTGTAAATCTATTGGTTTCTTTTTTTTTGCAAGGATGGGGGTCCTGATTAAATGACACTTTGGGGGGAAATATTAAAAATAGCAAACTAACTCCAGAATGCAATCTACAACTTGGATCTAACCAATTAAACTCAATACTGATGAAACCAAAAATAAAATTGTAGATCAGAGAGAGGTAAGATGATGTGTACCAATCACCAAAATTTATTTGTTGAAGTTGACCTGGGACTCATTCGTCCAAGGGTGAATGGGTCCTTGTTTAGAGTTTGTCTACAACTCTTGGGAGCCTTTGCTACAAATTTGAATCTCTCAATTTGTCTAGGTTTTAGGTTCAAAAAGCTGGAAATAAATTATATAATTGAATTTCTATGAGATGACAACTTTTCTGTTAACTTTTGCAACTTTGACTTGTCCAATTTTTCTCTTCAAGAGATCTTCAATATTTCATCCACCTAAACCTGCAAACACAAATCAAGAGGGAAAAATGTTTTGTT
Source organism: Sequoia sempervirens (assembly GCA_007258455.2). NCBI lineage: Eukaryota > Viridiplantae > Streptophyta > Pinopsida > Cupressales > Cupressaceae > Sequoia > Sequoia sempervirens. Next base: position 568,951,502 of record VDFB02270651.1, on the reverse strand, counting down.
TATGGTGAATGGTGGTTTGCCTTGGTCAAACCTTGTTATGGTAATTAAACCTTGTAATGAAATTAAATAGCATGAAAGGAATGATGAATGAACAACTCTATGTCACAACTCACCATACCCTTGAATGAACGTTGGAATGTAGATATACAACTTGCATGAAATGGCTTCAATCGATGTGGATCTTGATCTTGAAACTTGGTTTGAAACAATGCTTTCAATGCTTGAAGGAATCTAGAAAACTACATTATATTAGCTCCAATAACATGCATGATGCAAGAAGACCTTGACATGATAATTAGATCTTGATTGCTGCCCTAATTCTTCACTAAATCTACTCTTGAATGTATTGGTGTAAATAAAGCCTTGTACCTAGTTAATTCATTACTAAGGAACTTGTTTACATGTTAATTTTACTTAGGTCATAAGAATCTTTCTAAAAGGTGTTAGTTGTCATTAGTTGTTATCTTATCTTTTGACTTGTAACACATATGACCTAGTTAGATGTGATAAAATGTCCCATGGCATATGATTAAGACACTTGTCATAATATTATGACATCTTATGTCTCACCCAAGGGGTCTCTCATACATTGAACACACAACATTGAATCATATTTACATAATTGATAGGAATACAATTTATTCTTGTCATATTCATATTCTCTCTTTGTGCTTTCCATCTAGCTTCTAGATCTTGGTAGGCTATCTCCATAGCCAATTCTAACATGGTATCAGAGTGGGTTGGGTACCTTTGGTTAGCCATTTTTGAGAGATCTTGTTAAATCTTGAATAGTTAAGTATGCTCTTCTTTTACATCATATGATGAGAATCATAAAAAGTTGATAGAAATACCAGATTTTTTAGGGGTTCCTCTTTATGGTTCTTTATTGTAGGTTCAAATTAGAGTTTTTCTAGTGCAAATCTAAGCTCACCATTGAGATCAGAGGGTTCGAGAAAGTTGGTTTTTCCTTTTGTTTCATCCAAATCGAACATATGAGGCCAAATTTTTGAGGGTTTGAAGCTTAAGAGTGGTTGTCAAATCCAGAGGGTAGCTACATTTTTGAGCATTTTGGGTCAAATCTAACCTTGCCATCGTGTCCAAAAAGGCCAAAAACCCTACGATTGACTATCAATTTGTCTAAATAAAATAATTTGTCCACTAAGGAAAAAACAATTTGCCCAAGGAGTCATACGACCCCCCTAGGTCGTCATAAATGCAAGTTGTACAACCATAGTTGAAAAAATCCAATACAGGTCGTTTCAAAAATCATAGGTGAAAAGTATTTATTAAAAAAATTTAGGTTTTTTTTCTAAGGTTTTAGAAATTTTTTAAATTAAAAAAACAAAAGAAAAAAATTCTACAAACTTTTCCGCACACTATACCTACATAGAGGCAAGGTATGGTAGTACTAGTAGGTGGGCCCACAGGAGACACATGACACCCTGCCATTTGTCTTGTGGCCCCATAAATACAATGACATTGAAATTCAAATTCGCGAGATATTTAATAAATTCGACAAAGGAAATATAAATTGGCGGTAAACGAAGATTCCACAAGCCCAGTGAATATTCCTTGCCGAGATTCTGTTTGACGCCAACAGAAGAATATTTCGAAAGCATATTTTATCAATCAACATATTCCATCCACCTAGAGAATATTCTTTTTTGACAGGCTAACACATGTCAATTTAGGCTTGCATTTTGCTGACATCAGCAATATGTCAGCGATTTCAAAAAAAAAATTGCCCCCCTCACCAATGAAGTTTTTGATTTTGCAATCAAACTTTGGAGGGCCATAACTCGGTCATTTTGACTCCAATTTGCGAGCAATATTTTTTTATTTGGGGAAGAATTTTGTGCTCTTTGTAGTGGTGCAATCATTTTTTAGTTTTGGTGTCTGGATTTTCCAAAAATTGTAGATTCTCATAAATGTTGCTTCATCCTCATTTTGGGAACTTCACGAGCTCACATGTTGCTCCTACGACAACATTTTTGGATGCAGTTTTTTCTTTGTGCATACTTTTTTGTGTACTTTTCAGTTGTATGTTCATATTGATCTCATTTTGTACCAAAAATTGTACTTGATTTTGTGGCCTATTTTGGCATTTTTAAGCACTAAGATCAAATCTAGCTTATCATTTTTGGCATCTAACAACTATAAACACACTAAATATAAAGTTCCAAATCATATATTGTTGGGGGGCTTCCTAATTGACTGATTTTGGGGGGGTCTCTTGGTGCATTCTTTTGATTTGTTTGCTTGTGCTCTCTCATTTTCATGCATCATTCTAAGGTTCTTTTGCTCACATCATATAACTATTCAACATGACATCAAAATGCATGGAGAATTCTAATGACTGAAGGTCACTCTCTATATGTTGAAAATAAGGTACCTCAACCTACAGATGCAAATAAAAAAATAAAATGGATGATTTAACATACCAAAGCTCTTGGATGTCTTCGTAGACTAGTTTCTCAAGATTTGTAGTTTCAAATTGAATCATGTAAAAATTCTCATGAAGCTTGGGACAAATTGAAAACATTGTATGGTACTACAGATGAAGTAAGAGGCTATCAAATTGATAATGAACTGATGAGCCTTGATCCTAAGGACTTTGACAACATCCAAGACTACATCACTGAGGTTAATGATCTAAGAGAGCAATGTAAGGCATATGGAATTGATAAGAAAGACATTCAGTTGGTCTACAACACAATGAACAAACTTGGTCCTAATTATGCTTCTTTTGTTTCTAGATTTCATACTCATAGATTGACTATGGGGTCTGCATATACTACACCTTCATTTGCATCATTTTCTAAGATGTTGATACATGAGCAACAAAAGCTTATCTCAATGGGTCTCATCAAGACTTCTAAATCTTAGGAATTGTTGGTTAGTCGGGTGAAAGAATCAGAATTAGAAAAAAAAAAAGCAAAAAGTAATCAACATTTAGATCAACCAAAGAAAAAATCCTCTTCCAAAGAGAATTAATTTAAGAAGGAGAAGAAAACTTGTGCATATTGCAAGAAGGATGGACATGAAGAACACTATTATTATAAGAAGGATATTGATGAGTTGAAACATATTCGCAAAAAGAATCACATTGATTTTCCTTCTAGAATGTCTGAATCACTTCCTCCTTCAAAACAGTCTAAAAAGGACAAAGGTCAAGCTTCTACATCAAGAAATAAAGGACATGCTCTTTCTGCTTTTTCAAGTCATGGATCAGGGAGATGGCTTATATGTTAGTGTAATTAATTAATTAATTATTACACTAGCATAAGTTAACTTAGGTCATGCATCTTTTAGTCCTAGGTTAGATTTTAATAAATCATTTAATAAATGGGATAATATTCCCTTCCTTGTTTGTAAGGATAAGATTCCTTCTAGAAGATAAGTTGTCCTTCTAGAACTTATCTCAACATTTAATAATTTCCTAGATAGAGTTCACATGTTGTCATATGTTGTTAGATCAAGACACATGGCAACATCTCATGCATCTTAGGTTTTCTCTTTTGCCTATATAATCAAGGCATTTTGTACATTTGTAATCAATCATCTCATATCAAATTATCTATATAGAATCTTTATTCAGCATTCCATAGTTGCAACACTTTCCTTTTGTGGTTGATTATCTTTCATGGAAAAGGTCCTTTATTGAGGATTCTGGAGCTTCAGGGACTGTGCATCCATAATCTCAACATTTAAGATTCAAGAGCATCACATCATATGATATCTTTGTATTCTATATTCTCTTTTTTTGAGCCTTGTACTATGTCTCCTATTTCGTTAGGAAACAATACATACATGAGTGTAATTGGGAAGGGGTCTATTAGTTTTGAGGACAATACTTTCCAAGATGTTTTGTGTGTTCCTTATTTGACGAACAATCTTCTTTCCATATATCAGATTACACATGGTGGAGATGGGAGGACTGTGGAGTTTACACCTAATTCAGTCATCATTTGAGACTTGGAGAGTAGAGAGATCATTGCTATTGGGATGGTTGATCATTCATCTTGGCTATATACCTTTGCAAATTTTGCTTCTGATGATGAGATGACATTGTTCCTTCGATTGTTAGTATGAACCATGATTCAGAGGAGACATTTGGCATCTTGAATTTGGGAGTTCTCACATCAGATCTAGTTCTTGAGCCATCCATTTCATCTCCTCCATCTACAGTTGCAGTTGATGATGCTTGTATTGCTACAAATATGGCTTTTTGTGATTTAGTGCGGGAGGATCTCCATTGTCTTTCAGATTTGGCTACTTGTGATGACTTCTTGATAAGAATTTCAGACTTGTTTGTAGAGTCTCATATTGCAGATTTGGAAGACATCATTGATGACATTCATCTTCTCTTTGATGGAGAATATCCTTCTTCAATTGTTGTGAGGGAACACTTTGACCCTCTTGTTCAATCTCTACATGATCACTCTTTGCAATTTGACGTGACTATCAATCCTTTTGGATAACATTTGGAGGAGGATTCTTTGTCTTCAGAGGGGATATCTTTGTCTTTGGATTATGTTCTACATTCATCTCTACTAGATTTTTGATTGTCCTCTTTACCAATGTGTCCTAGAACACCTATTTGGAGGGTGTCATCTTACGACATCAACATGGAGACACTTGAGCATGCTTCAAAGACATCATACAACATCCATCTTTCTTTATCTTCCTTTAAGGAATGGGAAGAACTCTTGCATACATTCTTGGTATTATTTCTTCTTGTAGTATGGAATTTTTTTCCCTTCACACTTTCACACCTAATTTGGGAATAATTAATGTTAAAATGAACCTAAAGTTGCTTTGATCTAGTGTTGTAATGTGTTTCACGCGTTCACATTGGGTTTAGGGTCCTTTTAAACTAAATAAACCTAAATTTTCCTTAATTTAATGTTGTAAACTGTATTCATTTACACCTTCACATTAAATTTAGGGCCCTTGTAAACTAAATGGACCCAATGGTGTCTTATTTAGGGTGTTGTAAAGTGTGTCCTAACACTTTCACACTAATCTAGGGCTTTATTAATTAATTAAACTTATGTATGCTTTAATTGGTCCTATTTTTCATCTACAAGCCTTATTAATTGCATCTTTCCATGAATAATCCTGACACTTATCAAATAACCAATCATAATTCAATGTTTTGGGTCATGTGTTCTAGATATGGTGATCTGGGACTCATACACCACCCTAGGCGTATGAGTCCCACCTAGGTCTTGGGACCTAATTTTGAATTTCATATTAAACAAGACCTATCTTGGAGGTTGTGCCCAGGTTTTGAGCCACTGGGACTCATAAACCAACTTGGACATATGAGTCCCACTCTAGTCAGGACCTAATTTAAATGAAATTCTTGGCAGGATTTTATCTTCCTAGATCTAATGTCGGCTTGAAGTGTTGTAACTTCGGGAAATTTGGTATAAATAAGTATAAATATAAGGTTCTTTCATCATTTCAACACCTAAGCAATCCTAGAATTTCATAAGCAAGCAATAGCACTTTCACAAGAGTTTACAAGAGTATTCAAGAGCATTTCTAAAGCATTCAAGAGTGGATTTCTTCATCATTTTTTGCAACAATTCAAGATCCATCATCATATCAAAGTAATTAGGCATCAAGCATGTTGTTGAGCTAGTGTTGTGATGTAGCATTCAAGACCAAAGATTAAGCGTTGTTCTACATCTAATTCAAAATCAAGATCTACATTCCACACGGCCACTTCATGTTAGATTGTTGATTTACATCTCATGACATCATTTAAAGTATCATTGTTCATATTTCATCTTTCATCTTTCATCTTTCATGTTCATGTTTCATTATTTCATCGTTAAGGTTTGATTACCAAAACGAGGTTTGACCAAGGAAAATCCTCATTTCCTAACAAAAAAACACTTTTTTTCTCTTTGTGTGATTGCAATTTTATAGGTTAAAGAAAAAATGGATTTGAAACCTTCAAAAGTGCCAAAATGACAAAGTTGCAAGAGTTTTCAAAGTTATCGTAAAAATTTGTTAAGGCTCATGAAAACTCAGATCTAGAGCAAGATGTCGAGCATGTCTGCATGAAACCAGTGGGAAAAGGCTTATTTAATCCATACTCAAAGGCTTGTAAAGTTTCACTTCAAAATTCTACTCCTGGGACACTTTGCAATAGTCTAGGCGTATGAGTCCCAGTACTACTTTTTTTGTAGTCTTCAACAAATCCAGAACAGTCGTCAAGAGGTTCTAGACCCTACCCAAAAACCCTGTACTAGGATTAAATCGCCCAAACTGGCATATGAGTCTGAGTGGGAATCAAACAGCAAGATTTCAAGGTTTTGGAGCTTGTTTTCACATCATCTTTCCTCTGGGTACCTTTCTATTCATTCTCAGTTTGTTATTTTGGTTTTCAGTTTCATTTCCTAGGTCATTTAGTTAGGTTTTGCATGGTACTTTGCATGTCACATTTATTTTCTTTCCAAGCCCTAGCTTGGTGGTGAACCCCTTTTATATCTCTAATCATACCCTAGAACATCCCTATTACAGATCTCTTTCCCCTTTACATCCTTTGATTGAGATCTCTAGGGTTTCCTTGAATGAAACTTGAAGGAAATAGGTCTAGGTCCCTAAACGTTAGTTTGTGTTCCACCTCCCAAAAGGTGGAACACCTATTTTCTTTGTTTCACTTCCTAAGGGGAGGAACGTTGTTCGACACTTTTCAATCATCTTCAACATTCAATGTCGAGCTTCTACCATCACTGTAGGAGACTCACCATTGAGGGGGGGTTGCATTGTCTCTCTTCTTCTCTCTTATGGAGGGATCTTTTTCCTCACATGGAGTTTTTCCCTTCTCATCCATCATTGAGAGCATTTTTATATTTCATCTCTCTTTTGGGGAGGGGTTTTGTCCCACTAGGTTTTCTCTTTTTCTCTGTTTGTGAGAGATTTCATTTACATTTATACATGGGTACCTAACATGACCTCGTCGTCGAGACCCATCCTTGCATCTTTATTTCATTTGCATAATAATCTACTCTCTAAGTTGCACTTAAGGGGGTGTTGGTTTTTAAATAAAGTCTTGTACTTAGTTAATTCATTACTATGGGACTTATTTAGATGTTAAATTTACTTAGGTCCTAAGAATCTTTTTAGAAGGTGTCAGTTGTCATTAGTTGTTATCTTATCTTTTGACTTTAACACATGTGACCTAGGTACATGTGATAAGTTGTCTCATGTCATATGATTAAAACACTTATCATAATCTTATGGCATTTTATGTCTCACTTTGGCTATATAACCAAGGGGTCTCTCATACATTAAACACATAACATCTAATCATATTTGCATAATCGATAAGAATACAGTTTATTCTTGTCATATTCATATTGTCTCTTTATGCTTTCCGTTTGGCCTCTAGATCTTGGTAGGCTATATTTGTACCCAATTCTAACAAAATGCCTTGAAATGCTCTTGAAATGCTCTTGTAAACTCTAGATTTCTTCATAAAATTTCTAGCTTGAAAGTCCTAGATGAAACATAGTGAAATGACCTTGTATTTATAGGTATGTAACATTAATTTTCCAAAATTCAAATAACAGACATGTGAATATAGGTTTGAATATGATAAAATAACACCAAAAACATAATTTAAATTTAGGTCCTAGGTCTAAGTGAGGACCCATTCACCTAGGATAGGCATTGCTCAATGAGAAGTGTTATGTTTAGGTATTAATGAGTGTCGGATTTCCTCTTAAAAAAATACAAGTCCTAGGTCACTCACCTAGAACAAACATTGCTCAATGAAAAGTGTTATGTTTAGGCATTAATGAATGTCGGATTTCCTCTTCAGAAAATGCAATTAATTAGGCTTGGATTTAAATTAAAGGGGCCAATTAAGGAAATTTAACCTCAATTAATTAAAAGAGCCCTAAATAAGTGTGGAAGTGTAAATAGGTACACTCTACAACACTATATTAAGGCATAATTTGTTACAAGAATGGAAAGATTGAAGGTGTTGTCATTGATGTCAACCGGCCAACTAGTTATTAACTAATTGTTGTTGGTTGTATATGTCGAGGATATTGAGAAAATTGTAATAAAGATATGTTACAAGTGTTCAGTGGTTGCTCTGAGTTTTGGTCTAGATTTTCTCCTATGTTTGTAAGGTTCAGACATGTTATTCATGGTTGTTAGAAGATGCTATATCCAAATTTTTGCTTGTTGATTCATTCTGAAATGCAAATTGTGTTCACCAATTGAGAACTGTGGTTTTCTGTGTTTTTGGTTGAGATCTGGGAGAAATGTTGTTGGTCTGGATTTCTTTTTGAAGTCTTATAACTTGCGGTTCTAAAGTTGAGTTGTCCTGATTGTATTGAATATAATTTTGACATTCTAAAAGTTTGTGCTTAATGGTTCTATGTGTTTTACACTGGTTTGGTCGACCTTGTGTGAAATACTACTCTCGAAATTGATGAAATGTGTTAGATCTGTTTGGGTCCCTATGAAGCGTTTGTTTGGGTTTCCTTCAGTCTAATTCCACCCTAGGATGTTTTGGCGCCGACCTAATTTGAATTTGGATTTGATGGTCGACTTTGGATATGTTTCAAAGTTGAAGATGGTATAAATACAATATGAGTTAGTGGTGAAGAAATATACAAGAGCGAAGAAGGGTAATAAGAGAAAAGAGAAAGTGTAGTTAGATGCGACATTGATTCTATTCAATGAGTGTGTATGTGTGTTGTGAGTGTGACAGATCAGTGCAAAGATTGATGCTAAGTTTCCTGATACAGTGAGTAGAAGGTGGACTCTATCATTTATGCATGTCTACGAGTGATTGTGGTAGAATCCTTTTTTGCATTGGGATTGTAGTCTCTCTGTAACAAGTCTTTTTTTTCTTCTTTGTATCTCTGTGGCAGTGAGCCTTACGGGTTGTTAGCCATGTTGGATAGTGAGTCCTTGTTCCGGACAATGAGTCCTTGTTTTAGGTAGTGAGCCTCTTGTAATCGGTTTTGATATTCTCTATAGTGTGAGTTAATCCTCACTGTGGTTTTTCCCTCATTGGATTTTTCATGTAAATCTAGTGTTATTGTGTTTTTGTATTAAATTTAAGTTTATGCATTGGCATTTGATGATTAATCAATTAAGTAGTATTAAGAATTAGTTTTGGTGACTGAATTAAAGGTTTAATTATGTCACAACTGATTCACCCCCCTCTCAGTTGTCCTATTCAACAATTGGTATCAGAGCAAGGTTCCTCGATGAAGAGCTTAACCTCTTGAGGAAGGTATGAGATGGTTGGCAAAATGGTTTATGATTATCCAAGGTTCGACGGAACTAATTATGGTATCTAGAAAGTATTGGTAGAAGAATATCTTGAATATTGCGGATATGATGTGGAGAAAGCTTACAAAAATCGTTACACTCCTCCTTCTAATAGTCCAAGTATGCCTAAAGAGATCAAAGCACATGAAGTGAACAATAAGGTGAAGTACATTCTAAGTTGATTAAGGTTCAAAATTTGAAGACGACTAAGGATGATGCAAGAGCATCCAGTGGTGTAAGGGTGTAAGGGAAATCCTACATCACCCAAAAAAAGATTTTAATTTCTTGTTGGTAGTTTCTTAGATGTTTTGCATTTCTGGATACCCCTTTAGCTGCTATTAAAATATTCGAAGCCAAATTTTATGCCCTTAGAGGCTCCGGATGGGAGAAAAAATTAGAGAGAATCCAAAGTAGTTGGCCATAGGCCCTACTTTGTGCCACATTATCTTTCGGAGAACTTTCCGAAAAGGTATTATCATTGAAAATCAAACGGTCGGATTAAAAGTTATGGCTCTGGGAAGTTGGCGCATTTTTAGAAATGTGCTAATTTTTGAATGTGAATTTAAATTTGAATTTCAAATTGTAATTTGGATGCCAAAACGCTGAAACTCAATTTTGAATGTTGTTTTGGCTCCAAATTTGAAAGGAGCTCTATTTATGAGCGGGGATTTCTGATTTTTTGAGAGTTTTTTGGGGACAAGCTTGCATACTGTGAAAGGGGTTTTTCTATAATTTATGTAGCTTGCATATATTGTAGAACTTGAGGATTTGAGATCCTCTGCATGTAAAAAGATCATTTCTGAATAATAAAATTGTATTCTATGTTTTGGTGTGTTAATTTTTTCTTTCTTGAGTTGCACCCTCATCAAGTGGTATCAGAGCAGGTTTTCTTGAGCATGTGGGCAGATCGTCAATCATGAGGCAATTCGCACCAGGACTGTAGTTGTGGGTTCGAGATATTCAAGATTCCCCCAAGAGTGATACCAGGTAGGCGTGGTGGTGCCATAGGTGGCAGAAATGCTGGTGGGAGAGATCCATTAGCGGTCGAGGGTTTTAGAGCCCTCCAAAGACAAATTGATGCATTGCAAGAGAAAATGAGAAGAGAGTTAAACTCGAGAAGGATAGAAGAAAGTGAGGATGAAGAAAAGGAGTAAGATTCAGATGTAGAAGAGGAAGAAGTAATTGATCAAGACCAAATGCAGTTGATAAGGGCCATTTCAAAGATCGGGAAAAGACCCAGAGCAGAAGTCCCCAGTTATTCCCCAACTCTGAACACGGAAGAGTTGATCAACTGGATTAACGAGCTAGAAGAATATTTTGAGTATGAGGAAATAGAGGACCCAGAATGGGTTAAGTTTGTGAAAACGAAGCTGAAGGGCCATGCCAGTATTTTGTGGAAAGATGTCTAGTTGGAGAGGAATCGAAGAGAAAAAGACATGATCATCCGATGGGATCGCATGGTGGAGAAACTAAAGAAGCAGTTCATACCAGTGGACTACGAGTTAGATCTACTGAAGAAATTGCTAGGGTTGAAGCAAGGAAGCAAATCTGTGAAAGAATACACATAATATTTTCACAAGATGATCATCAGAACGGGCCATGCAGAGGAAAACAAGGAGAAGGTAGCCCATTATCATAATAGGTTGAGGTCGAGCGTTCAAGAGGAACTGAGCTTGGTTAGAATGACCATCATCGAGGATGCATACCAGTTTGCTTTGAAAGTGGAAAAAAAGTTGATAAAAAGATTTGACGGCAAGCAGAAAGGACGAGGTCAAAGCGGAAGGGGCAGTGGAAGACCTTTTGGAAGCCGAAATGATGACGAGAAGAAAAATGAAGATGTGGGTACCAACCGAAGGCAGAAGAATGATAACTTCTACCACCCTCGTGATCAAAATAGTGGTGATCAAAGAGGTAGAGAATTGGACAAGGATCCGAAAGAGGTGGTTTCAGAGGAATGTGTTTCCAGTGTGGTGAAGAAGGGCATTGAGCCTATGAATGTCGACAACACCATGGAAGGGCAGAAAAAAGGCCAAAAGGTCATGGAAGGGTTGTGCATGCAAATGAGGAGGTCCAATCTGAACATTCAGATGATGCTGAAAGGGGAGAAGCCCTAGTGATTAGAAGAGCCCTAGTGACTGAAGAGAAGGAGCCAGAACAGAGGAAGAATTTGTTCCGCACAAGGTGCAAGTGTGAAGGAAAATGTTGTGATGTCATTATTGACAGTGGGAGCACCGATAATCTGGTGTCAGAGGAGATAGTTACAAAGTTGAAGCTGAAGAGGGAGAGGAAACCACACCTATATCGGATTGTCTAGTTGCAAAAAGACCACAAAGTTCTAGTCAATGAGCAGTGCTTGGGGAAGTTCAAGATCGAAAGCTACCATGATGAGGTACTCTGTCATATCATCCCCATGGATGCATGTCACATGTTGTTGGAGAGGCCGTGGCAGTTTGACAGGCGAGCTATACATGATGGCCATGCAAACACTTATTTCTTGACGAAGGATGGAGTTCACCATAAGCTGAAAACCCTGAAGGACACCGAAGAAAATGTATGCAATAGTGCTAGAATCTGTTATGTTGATCGAAGGAAATTTTTAGAAGGAATGAAGCATGAGCGTGTGTGTTATGCATTGATTCCTAGAGTGGGTAAGGAGGATAGTGAGAAGCTGCCAGTAGAAGTTTATGGATTGTTGGATGAGTTTCAGGATGTTGTTTCAGATAATGTACCTGAGGGTTTACCACCAGTGAGGAAGATCAGTCATCAGATTGACTTGATCCTTGGAGCCAGTTTGCCAAATAAGAAAGCTCATAGAATGACTCCTGCAGAGAACGAGGAGTTGAACAGAGAAGTTCAGGAATTGTTGAGGAAGGGTTTGATTCAAGAGAGTCTGAGCCCATGTGCAATACCTGCAGTACTAGCACCAAAGAAGGATGGGGAGTGGAGGTTGTGTACAGACTCTCGGGCCATAAACAAGATAACAATCAAGTACAAATTTACCCTACCAAGGATGGATGACCTGATGGATTTTTTGAGTGGAGCTCAGTACTTCACAAAGATTGATTTGAAGAGTGGATATCACCAAATCCGGATTTGAGAGGGAGATGAATGGAAGACTGCCTTCAAGACCAAAGAGGGCCTGTATGAGTGGTTAGTCATTCCTTTCGGGCTAACCAATGCACCAAGAACATTCATGTGGCTCATGAATGAGGTACTGAAAGAGTTTCTGAGGAGTTTTTTAATTGTGTATTTAGATGATATTTTGATTTTCAGTAGGACTTTGGATGAGCATTTGATGCATATTCGTAGAGGATTTGAGAAGTTAAGAGAAGAGAAATTGTTAATTAATCTGAAGAAGTGTAGTTTTGTGGAGGAGTTAGTGTACTTGGAGTTTGTTGTCTCAACAGAAGGTCTCAAGATGGACCCAGAGAAGGTGAAGGCTATTTCGGAATGGCCTACCGCAAGAACTGCTACTGAGGTGAGATATTTCCATGGTTTGGCCAATTTTTACAGAAAGTTCATTAGAAACTTCAGTAGTATTTGTGTTCCCCTAACTGAAACAATGAGAGGGGATAAAAAAGAGTTCAAGTGGAGCACTAGAACGGCGAAAAGTTTTGAACTGTTGAAGCAAAAGGTGACCAAGCAGCCTATTCTTGCCCTCCCAGATTTCAATACGATGTTTCAGGTGGATTGTGATGCCAGTGCTTGTGCCATTGGAGAAGTGTTCATCCAAGAAGGTAAACCCATTGCCTATTTCAATGAAAAGTTAAATGATGCCAAGAGAAAGTATTCTATCTATGATCAGGAATTTTATGCAATAGTTCAAGCATTAAAGAAATGGAGGCATTATCTATTGTTGAAGGAATTTGTTTTGTATACTGATCATCAAGCATTACAGTATCTGAATAGTTAGGGAAAATTAAATCAGAGGCATATGAAATGGGTAGAATTTTTGCAGAGTTATACCTTTGTTATAAAGCATAGGAGTGGGAAGTCGAATAGGGTTGCAGATGCCTTAAATAGGAGGCAAACATTGATGACATAGATGCAGATTGAAGTGGTTGGGTTGAATGAACTCAAAACATTGTATCCAGAAGATCCTGATTTTGCAGAGGCTTGGAAAGCTTGCAAGGAGCCTGTTACAGTGGATAGGACAAGGTGGATGCATTTCATAATCCATGATGGTATGTTGTTTAAGGGAAGTCAATTGTGTATTCCGAGGAGTTCCATGAGGGAGAACCTGATAAAGGAGAAGCATAGTGGAGGAATGGCAGGACATTTTGGTCAGGATAAGACCATTGTCATTATCAGTGAGCATTATTATTGGCCTCAGTTGTCACAAGATGTAAAGAAGTATGTACAAAGTTGCAGGGTATGTCAGATGGCTAAAGGAGTGAGCCAGAATACAGGGTTATATCAGCCCTTACCTGTACCAGAGAGGCCGTGGGAGGATATAAGTATGGATTTTGTTCTTGGTTTGCCAAGGACACAGAGAGAATGATTCAGTATTTGTGGTGGTTGACAGGTTTTCAAAAATGGCACATTTCATTTCGTGTGAAAAGACCCATGATGTAGTCCACATTGTTGACTTGTTCTTCAAAAAGGTGGTGCAGCTACATGGTCTGCCAAAGAGTATTGTCTCAGATCGTGACACCAAATTTGTGGGATACTTTTGGAGGACCTTGTGGAAGAAGTTGAGAATGGAGTTGAAGTTCAGTTCTACACACCATCCACAAACAGATGGGCAGACGGAGGTTGTGAACAGGAGTCTGGGTAACCTACTGAGATGATTGGTAGGAGATAAACCCAAGGGATGGGACTTGATCTTACCCCAGGAAGAATTTTCTTACAACAATTCTGTCAACAGAAGCACTGGTAAATTGCCACTCCAGATTGTGTATGGAGGCAGCCCCAGAACAACTCCAGAATTGAGGAAGATGGACCAAGAGAAGAAAATAAGTGTCAAAGCCGAAGATTTTGCAGAGCACATCAAGGATATACATGAGAAGGTAAGAGAACATATTAACAAGATGAATATGCAGTATAAGGCTAAGGAAAATCAGAAAAGGCAAAATAAGGAGTTTCATATTGATGATGAAGTAATGGTCTACTTGAGGAAAGAAAGGTTTTCAGTGGGAACCTCTAACAAATTGAAGATGAAGAAATTCGTTCCTTGCAAGATTTTGAAGAAGCATGATTCAAGGAATGCATATGAGGTAGAATTGTTGGATGGAGTCAACATTTCCCCTGTGTTTAACATTTCAGATTTGACAGAGTATCATGAAGGTGGCCAAGAGGAAGCACTAGTAATAGGGCGGTATGTCATTCCAGCATCTACTTCAGAGAAGGAGATTGAAGCAATCCTGGATAGCTGTGTGGGAAGGAGTACCAGAAACCGGCAGTATGAAGAATATCTGGTGAAATGGAGAGGAAAGTCTATGTAAGATTCATCTTGGCTGTCTAAGGGAGAGGTTGACCGTTTGGGTTTTCCTCAACCATTTGAGACGTGACGAGGTCACTTCTCAAATTACCTTGGGTGTCTAATGCAGGAGTATCCAATGGTGTAAGGGCAATCCTGCATCACCCAAAAAAAGATTTTAATTTTCTATTAGTAGTTTCTTAGATGTTTTGTATTTCTAAATACCCCTTTAGCTGCTATTAAAATATTCGAAGCCAAATTTGAGGCCCTTAGAGGCTCCAGATGGGCCCGAAAATTAGTGAGAATCCAACATAGTTGACATAGTTGGCCATAAGCCTTATTTTGCACATCATCTTTTAGAGAGCTTTCCGAAAATGTATTATCATTGAGAATCCGACAATCAGATTAAAAGTTATGGCTCTCGGAAGTTGGCGCATTTTTAAAAATGTGCTAATTTTGGAATGTGAATTTAAATTTGATTTTCAAATTGTAATTTGGGCGCCAAACCGCTGGAACTAAATTTTGAATGTTGTTTTGGTTCGAAATTCAAAAGGAACTCTATTTATGGGTGGGATATCTAATTTTTGGAGAGATTTTTGGGGACAAGCTCGCATACTGCGAAAGGGGTTTTTTTGTAATTTTTGTAGCTTGCATATATTGTAGAACTTGAGGATTTGAGATCCTCTACATGTAAGAACATCATTTCTGAATAATAAAATAGTATTCTCTATTTTCGTGTGTTAATTCTTTGTGCCACAGGTTGCACCCTCGTCAAAGGAAGTCTAGGATGCTTTGGAAATAGTGCATGATGGTGATGAAAGAGCTAAATAAGCTAAATTACGAAACTTGGAGACACGGTTTTATCTTCTACATATGTCTGAAGATGAGAATGTTAAAGTTTATGTATAGAGATTGGATGAGATAGTGGCTGGAATGCAAGGACTTGGTGCTACTATAGATGAAACCAAGATTGCAAAGAAGATTCTCAGAAATATTTTTGGTGCTTATAGTGAGAAGGTGAGTGCTATTGAACAAACTATAGATTATAAGACTTGTTCTAAGGATCTGTTGCTAGGATTTTTGACATCTTATGCAATGAGGAAATTGAGTCTAAGGAATGGGTGCAAATCAGAGACTGCTTTTAAAGCTACAAAAGTTGAAGATCCCCATGAAGAAAACTTTGATGAAATAGAAGCTTTGTAAGAAGGATGAGGAAAGGCTTTGATAAATATGAAGGTAAGTTTCCCTTTAAGTGTTTTAGTTGTGGAAAATAGGTCATTATGCTGCAAAGTGTCCAGAAAGAGCTAAAAGAAATAAACAAAGATATGAGAAAGAAAATATAGGAAAGAAGATTAACAGAGCTTACTATGCAATGATAATGCTAGTATATCTGATAATGATTCAGAATATGAAGATCCTGATGACAATGAATGCTTGTTCTTGGCAATTAAGGATGAACCTACTTCTGCTAATTCTAAAAAACAGGTAAAGGAAAGCCCTCCAGAGAAGGAGAAAAATGAAGGTACGATTATCTCTATCCTACATGCTAAACAAGATAAAAAAATATTGGGTAGTTGATAGTGGTTGCTCACATCACATGATTGGTGACAAACCTAAATTTGTTAAGCTTGAAAAATATGATGGAGGCTTGGTTATGTTTGGAGATGATACTGGTGCTCAAATCTGTGGGATAGGTTCAGTAAGTTTTGATGGCAAGCATCATACTGACTATGCCTACTAGATTAAGGTTTAAGGAATAATCTATTAAGTGTTGATCAGATGTGCAGAAAAAGATATGATCTTGTGTTTAAGGATGAGAAATTTGAGATCCGAAAAGGATTCAAAACATTGATTGTTACAAGAAAGAAATATGAAGGAAATATCTATCAACTTAAACGTGTTGATGGACGATGCTTTATGAATCAAATTAATGACAATTGGTTATAGCATCAAAAAATGTGTCACATGAATTTTGATAACTTGGCAAGGATTAGTGTTGTTCATGCCGTGAGAGATTTACCCAGAATTACAAAGCCTATTAATGCTATTTGTAGGAATCGTTAGTTTGGAAAGCAAGTAAGAAATCATTACAAATCAAAAGAACAATCCACTACCAGACTACTAGATTTAGTTCATATAGATCTTTGTGGTCCTAAAAGAGGGGGAAGTCTACTTGGTGAAAGGTATTTTATGCTTTTAATTGATAATTATTCTCGATATACATAGGTTACATTTCTTAGAGAGAAATCAAATGCATTAGATAGATTCAAGACATTTAAAGCTATGGTTGAAAATGAAGTGAACTTGAAGATAAAATGCTTAAGGTCTAACAGAGGTGGAGAATTCACCTCCCATGAGTTTAAAATGGTTTGTGAAGTGTATGGAATAAAGAGACTGTAGTATGCAACCCCAAACTTTTTTTTTTTTCAAATTCTTATTCTTTTGCCAAATATAGTCCTATGTTTTTTTTTGTATGTAGTTTATTGGTTCTGACTATGCTTTTGTAGTAAAAATTATTGTACATGCATGACAAATAGTAGAAATCTATGACAAAGTTCTATTGTGATTCCAAATGAAATTTACACAAAATATATGGCCTACTTAGAACAGTTTTCAGAGCATAGGAACAGGGAAAGGATTTGTTCTCATTTTTCTATTGGAAATAATTTTTTTTTAAAACTTGAAGTACAGTAAAAATGAGTACGCCCACGCATAGTATTTCTTTTAATCTCAAAAAATTAATATCATCACCAAGGAGTGACAAAAACCATACATGTCATGACATTGTATCAAGTCCAGG
Organism: Sequoia sempervirens; assembly: GCA_007258455.2. Lineage (NCBI taxonomy): Eukaryota > Viridiplantae > Streptophyta > Pinopsida > Cupressales > Cupressaceae > Sequoia > Sequoia sempervirens. The sequence goes on along the minus strand of VDFB02270651.1, from coordinate 568,933,971 downwards.
CCGGAAGGTATTCATCCTTGCTAAATATTGGTGACAAACTAGATAGTAATGAATCTATTCCAAGCATCCAGAAATAACAATCAACAACACCCAAGTTCATCGATGCACAGGAAGTCACGATTTTTCACCTTGTTTAACTGTAGGATGCAACTCCCATCAATATACTTCTCTGTCAAAACTAAGGGACAATCATGGGATTCCAAGGAAACTCAAAAGTGTTTTTTAAAGATATACCAAGAGCTCAACGCGACTTCTCCATTACTCACAAGCTGCACACGAGAGTTCTTTCCAACTTCCAATTCAGCAAGAGCCTCTATCGCTTTAAAATCCCGATAACCAATTGCTCTAGAAAAACGTAATAATTCACTCTATTTGAAACAACTTCCACAGCATAGAAATTCAGCCCATCTTTTCAATACATTTCATCCATTTTCCTGTTCTTTAGCAAGCTAGTAATGATGTATCATACAAGAGAAATATCCAACTGCATGAACTTCTCAAACTGTAAAGAAAACTATTAGAAAAACAATTTTGAATGCCCAAGTAATATTTTCCAATCACGTAGGCAACTTTCAGACGCCCTAGTAGTCTCTTTCAACAATGAAGGTCATGTCTAAGAAAAAATGATTCTAACTTCCCTTTCAAGAAATTTTGCCAAATTCCAAACAAATGACAACCTAACTGCCATCCACCAGCCACCTACCATCTTACTCATTTTCGAAAGTAACTGAAATATTTTCTTGTAACTCCACCTTGAAATCTTCCTTTTTTTAATAAAACCAAAGATTCATATGACGTGCACCAAAAGGACTTTTTTAAAATAAAAAAAACTTAAACATCATAAGTCCAAAAGGTCTTATAAATTAATGGTTTAATTAATTTAATAATATAAACCAAGCATTAATTTATATAGCTTAAATTGAGTATACTAAAGGGGGGACATTACAATCCTCCCTCCCCAATATTTCTTGTCTGCAAGCAATTTCAGTTCAGGGTGCTGCAATATCCACTCACTTTCCCAGGTGGCATCTTCAACCGATAGATTCTTCCATTTCACCAGGTACTCCTTGATGATCTTTTTTTGAAGCGTACATTCTCTAGTGTCAATTATAGCTTTAGGTATCAAAATGAGTTTCCCTTCTTCATCCAATGGACTTTGTTGTTTACTGGAAATTTCAGCTCATATACCACTTCCCTTATCTTCTATGTGACTCTAAAAGGCCCATAAAATTGTGGCTTCAATTTTTCTGAACCACTCTTTTTTAGAGAAGATTGCCTATAGGGCTGCAATCTTAAATACATCATGTCACCAATTTCAAAACTCCTCTCTGAACGGTGCTGATCACAATATATTTTTTGTTGATTCTGAGCTTGCTATAAATTTTCCTTCAATGATTTCAGGATGTCTTGACTTTGCTGTAGTAAATCTCTAGCCTTAAGCACCCTGCTATCCCCAAAGAGAAGATCAAGAAAATTTGGAGCTTCATAACCATATAGTTCCATGAAAGGTGACATTCGAATTGACATATGGTAGGTTGAGTTACAACAGTACTCACCCAAGTGTAACCACCTTACCCATGCTTTTTGTTGCCCTGAGATATAATTTCTTAGGTACCCCACCACCCACTTGTTAACAACTTCTAATTGGCCATCAGTCTGTGGATGGTAACTGGTATTAGGCATGAGTTCCGTCCCACTCAATCTAAAGAGCTCTTGCCAAAAGAGACTCAAGAACTTATTGTCTCTATCACTAACAATGCTTCGAGGCATCCCATGAAGTCTGAAAATTTCTTTGAAAAACAGGTCAGCCACCTGTACTGCTATATATGTAGCTGAAATAGCAAAAAATGAACAAATTTGGTGAGTCTATCAACAACCACATACACACAATTCTTACCTTGCACCTTAGGAAGACCTATGATAAAATCCATAGCAATACACTCCCATTTCTGATTGGGAATGGGTAGTGGCTGCAATAACCCAACAGGAAATGTGTGTTCATCCTTATTTTGTTGACATCTAGGACACTCCCTAATATATTTGAGGACTTCATTTTTTAGCCCTTTCCAAGAAAACCTTTCACGAATCTGCCTATATGTTTTAAAGAAACCTGGATGACCAGCCATAGGTGCATCATTAAAAGCTCTCAAAACCTTGACTTTAAGCTTAGAATTATGTACCAAAAAGTTTTTGCCCTTATACATTATCAGCCCCTTGAAAATCGTATACCTGTCATCTTGAGTAGTTCCTTCAATAATTTCTATGGCCCAAGAGTCCTTAGCATAATATGCTATAATCAGCTCCTTCCAATCATCACCAATCTCAACTAATGAGCACAAATGAGGCCTTCTAGATAAAGCATCAGCAACAACATTTTTTTTCCCCTTGACATATACAGTGTCAAAATCATAAGCCTATAATATGCTCACCCATTTTTGTTGTCTATCGCTGAGATCATTTTGATTCAAAAAGTATTTGAGGCTATTGTGATCCGTTTTGACTATAAACCTCCCTCCTATCAAGAAGACCTGAATTTGGCCAAAGCATGCATGATGACCAGTATTTCTTTGTCATAGATTGAATAACTACGTTCAACCCCTCTTAACCTCCTACTTTCAAAAGCAATTGGATGTTTATTGTGCATCAAAACAACTCCAATTCCCTCACCTGAAGCATCACGTTCCAACTCAAAAGGTTGGGAGAAATCTGGAATAGCCAACATCAGACAAGTACTCATGATTTGCTTAAACTGATCAAAACATTGTTGTGTCACCTTTGACCAACTGAAGGCTCCCTTCTTTCTTAAATCTATAAGTGGTGCTGCCTTTTGTGAGAAACCCTTAACAAATCTCCTATAAAAACCACATAAGCTGAAAAAACCCTTAAGCTGAGAGAGATTTGTAGGTGGAGGCCAATCTATGATCGATTTGATCTTCTTAGGATCAACCTTAACACCATCAGCACTAATTATGTGTCCCAAATAGAGAAGCTCAGTCATCCCAAATTCACATTTACTCTCCTTAGCATAAAGGGACTCCTTCTCCAAAATGCTCAACACTTCCTCTAAATGTCTCATGTGTTCATCCCAAGATTTGTTGTAAATTAAAATGTCATCAAAAAACATAAGCACAAACCTCCTAAGCTGATTACGAAATATCTTGTTCATACAAGACTGGAAAGTAGCTGGGGCATTGGTTAAGCCAAAAGACATCACCAAAAACTCAAAATGCCCATAATGGCATCTAAATGTTGTTTTCTCCACATCTTCTCTCATATGTATCTGGTGGTACCCTGACCTCAAATCAATTTTAGAAAAATAGTGATCCCCATGCAATTCATTAATTAACTCATCTATATGTGGGATTGGATAACTGTTCTTAATAGTTTTTTTATTTGATGCCCTGTAATCAATACACATACGCATTGTTCCATCTTTATTCTTAGCTAGCACCACCGAAGAGGCGAAGGGACTCTTACTAGGCCTGATATGTCCCATCTCAATCAGCTCCTTAATTGTTTTTTCTATTTCATCCTTGTGGCACTTAGGGTGTCTATATGGTGTAGTGATTACTGCCTTAGTACCCTCCTCAAGCTCTAGCACGTGCTCCATCCCTCTATCAAGTGGTATCCCTGGAGGTATGCTCCCAAAAACTATTTTATATTTAGTCATCAATTCCTCAACATCATGGTGATATATCCTCTTAGGCTACCCTATATCAGGATCTGTAGGAATAATAATACATTCCACTACCCACTCCACCTAATCCTGCCTAATAAGCCTCTCCATCCTCTTGAATGAGACTGTACGTGGTCCACCACTAGTCATTCCCCTAAGAAGAATTTTCTTTCCATCTGAACTGAACTTCATTTCCATGTTTTGCAGATTCATAGTGAAGTCGCCAATAGAATGCAATCATTGTATACCAAGAGCCACATCTGTATCTCCTATACTCACCACATAGAAATCATCTCTAAGCTCATACTCTCCCAACAAAACTCTCAAATCAGATATTTTCCTGGTACATGTAAGTGTAAATCCATCTGCTACCATAACCTTGAAGCCCTCACACTCCTCAGTTTTGATTCCACTTCTAGCAACCACTACATCAATAAAATTGTGTGTTGCCTCTGTAGCAATAAAACTTACTATACACTACCCACATAACACTCCTCTAACATGAAAAGAACCAATTTTATGCGAACTAGAAAGTTGTGCTATTGTTCCTTTGCCCCCTTGCTCTTTATCAGACTCATCAGAAGAGCTCTCATTGTCACTTTCCTTCGAACTAGCTTGTTGATCAGAATTTTCTGCACTTGATTCATCAACTGTATAGTATTCTATTTGCTTTGATTTTCCCCTATTAGCACACTTATGAGTCTTGTCCCATTTCTCATCACAATAATAGCATAATCCCTTCTTTCTACGTTTTTTGAGTTGCTCATCATCCAATCTAGAAGGCATGTTCTTGACTGTTTTGAATCCCTTTGAAAGGTTCTTTTGTCTTTATCTTTTTTTTCCATAAACCCCTTGGTTTGAATTTTTCTCTTTGAAGTCCCTTGCTTTTTCAATGGCATCATGTAATGTGGGTGGATTTAGTGCCTTAACCCAACCTTTCAATGGATCTGCTAACCCATCCATAAACAAAACAATCAGCCTCCTCTCTGAAATGTTAGTCACAAGTACTGAAAGTATTTGAAAATCTGCTACATAAGTGTCCACTGTCCCCCACTACCTAAGCTGAGCCAACTCCTTAAAATGAAGTTCTGGATATTTCTTATCAAACCTGTCAATCAACCTCTCCGTGAAGACTGCATAAGAATCAATCTGGTCATGAACCAACGTTATCATTCCATGGTACCACCACTCATGTGCACACCCATCTAAATGCAAGGCAGCATATTTAATGGCTTCATCTTCAGGCATGGGATTAAGCTGAAAATATGTGTCTAATTTTTGCACCCACACTCTAGCTGTTGTTTCCCTAGAGCCATCAAAATAAGGAATGGATACCTTACCCACCTTCTACAAATCATAATTAGAACCTCTCCCACCTCAATGAGGTCTATGTCTCATCCTAAGATCTACATACTCACAAAAGGTCATTTTAGCTTGGAATTTTGTGTCTAAATTTCTCCAATCCTCTAGAATCTGATCTTGGAACTCCATTTGTGTGGGTTCTACTTCAATTGCGGGGTTGTTCCTTGGTGGAAATTGAGGAATCAAAGGTCTAGAGTCTGTTGTCTTGGTTATATTACGTTGATTAACAACCCTATTGTTGACTGACCCATCTTCATTTCCCTCATTCCTTCCATTAGCATTGTTCTCATTGTTGTTATTGTTGTTTCCTCTCATTTGTTGGGTCATTAAGGCTTCCAATTGAATTACTGTCTATTGTAACTCATGTTGTCCCCTAGCCAAATCATTGAGCATGTCTTTGGTACTTGGTTCTTCACACCCCCTGTTGTCTTTGTTTTCCATGTTTTCTCTATTCTCCATTCTACTAGCTGGAACAGCCCCTGTATTACGTTCCCTTGTTGCTAAAGCAGTTGAAAGTGTGTCTTGTTCTGGGTAAGGCTGAGCCCACTATGCTTTTGTCCTCTATTCTCTTGCGATGTACCTTCTATATCTATCACTCATGAACCCTACAAGCTGCAGAAACTTCTTGCTCTGATACTAATTTAGTATGCAACCCCAAACTATTTTTTTTTTTAAATTCTTATTCTTTCACCAAATGAAATCATATGTTTTTTTTGTATGTAGTTTATTGGTTATGTATGTTCTTTTGTAGTAAAAATTCTTGTACAGGTATGACAAATAGCAGAAATCTATAACATAAAGTTCTATTGTGATTCCAAATGAAATTTACACAAAATATATGGCCTCTTCAGAACAGTTTTTAGAGCAGAGGAATAGGGAAAGGCTTTGTTCTTGTTTTTTTATTGGAAAGGAACTTTTTTTAAAAACTTGAAGTACAGTAAAAATGAGTACGCCCAAGCATAGTATTTCTTTTAAGCTCAAAAAATTAATATCATCACCAAGGAGGGACATAATCCATACATGTCATGACATTGCATCAAGTCCAGGTCAGAAGGTATTGATCCTTGCTAAATATTGGCGACAAACCAGATAGTAATGAATTCATTCCAAGCGTTAGTAGAGTGTTCAGAAATAACAATCAGCAACACCCAAGTCCATCGATGCACAGGAAGTCACAATTTTTCACCTTGTTTAACTGCAGGATGCAACTACTGTCAATATACTTCTCTGTCAAAACTAAGGGACAATCATGGGATTCCAAGGAAACTCAAAAGTATTTTTTAAAGATATGCCAGGAGCTCAACGCGACTTCTCCAGTACTCACGAGCTGCACATGAGAGTTCTTTCCAACTTTCGATTCAGCAAGAGCCTTTATTGCTTTAAAATCCCGATAACTAGTTGCTCTGGAAAAACATAATAATTCACTCTATTTGAAACGACTTCCACAGCATAGAAATTCAGCCCGTCTTTTCAATACATTTCATCCATTTTCCTATTCTTAAGCAAGCCAGTAATGATGTATCATGCAAGAGCAATATCCAGCCACATGAACTTCTCAAACTATAAAGAAAACTATTAGAAAAACAATTTTGAATGCCCAAGTAATATTTTCCAATCACGTAGGTATCTTTCAGACGCCTTGGTAGTCTCTTTCAACAATGAAGGTCCTGTCTGAGAAAAAATGATTCCATCTTCCCTTTCAGGAAATTCTGCCAAATTCCACACAAATGACACCCTGACTACCATCCACCAGCCACCTACCATCTTACTCATTTTTGAAAGTAACTAAAAGATATTCTTGTAACGCCACCTTGAAATCTTCCATTTTTTTGTTGGAAATAATGTGCCTCAATCTCACAGGCTGAAACCTCTGAAAGAGCCAAGTGGGTGTGACATTTCCTTTGTCTGACCGACTGGTAGTTTAGTAATGTTATGGTTTGTACATGTCGCCGAGACAGTGCTTCTTTCTTGCCGACTGGTGTTGTCGCTGTGACTTGTGGCGTTCGTTGTAACTCTCTGCCGAGTGGAGATCTCTTACCGACTGTTGGTGTCTAAAGGTGATCGAGGAGACTTGTGGTGAAAAAAGTTTTTGGGGAGAGACTTGGACGTTCGGTATTTCTCATACCAACAAGAGAAGTCTCGCCGACTGCTTTACTCTTGGAGTCTTCGGGGTAACATAGAGCCTTCGCTATGAACTCTTGGCGACATATGTTTGTCTCACCAATGCTCATCAGGGTAACATGGAAACCTCGGTAAGAAGTCTTGCCGACGGTTGGTTCTCTCACCGATAGGTATGAACATCGGTGTAATCTCCTGGCGATAGCGGTAAGTCTTTCCGACACTGTATGTTTGTTATCGGGTGTCTTTGGTGAAAATCCTAGCAACTGAAGTCTTTGGTGAAAGGTGTGAACATTCGGAGTAATGTCTTAGCAATAGCCTAAGTCTTGCTGACAAGTGTTCTTTTCGGTATGACTTGAAGGCTCGGTGTGATCTCTTGGTGAATGACGATAGTCTTGCTGATGGAAATGCTAACATCTATGTGACTTTGGAACTTCGGTATGATGTCTCATCAAAAATGATGGCCTTGCCGAATAGCAATACAAGTGATGATCATTGGTATGAGGTCTTGGCAACAAGGCGAAGTCTAAGCGATAGCTTTCTGAACTTGGTGTAACCTCTTACCGATAGTGATGACTCTTGGCGACATTGATGGTTGAGTCTTGTGGCATCAGGGAGACACAGTTAGTGTCTCACCGACATGTGAATACATTTTGAATGCCTTTGACCGATTGACCATCCTACGTGGTTTGTCCTCGACCAATCAGAGAGCAGAATGGGAACCGCTAGCAGTTGGACTGTTGCGGCCGTTACTGAGAGGAAGATCGATAGACCAGGGGCGTCATGGATATACTCAGAGATGGAAGATTGTGATCAGTTCAATGAACAGTTGGACGAATGGTTGGATGAACAGTTCGATGAGTAATCAGTGAATTTAATTCTGAGTGTATTGAATCTTAAATATTTTGTAGCAAGGTTGATCATTGTGAATGTTGTTGAAAATTGACATCAGAGAGAGTGAAGCCCGTACTCTGTATGTAATTTTTGTTACTATAATACAAAGTGACTTCTCTTGATGTGGTGGGTTTTTTCTCCCCTAAGGGTTTTCCCACGTAAATCTGGTGTTCATCTGTGTATGATTATTTATCTATTTTTGTTATTGCTTTCAAGTGTATCTTAATTGGACTATAATTGAAAATTTAAAAGTATCTTTGCATTCTTCTCTGAGGTTTTGATGTTAGGAGAGTTAGTTTCGCACCTTAGCTTTCCTTACAAGTGGTATCAGAGCCTGGCCAGTTGTGTTATCCTTGTGGGTACTTTGGGTTTTTTGTGTCAATTTTTGTTCAGTGGGAGTCTTGTAGAAGTTTGGTAATTCGAATTACAGGTTAAGATGGCAAGCACGTCAGGAAAGATTGAAATTGAGAAATTCAATGGCAGCAATTTTGAGTTGCGGAAACTTAAAATGGAAGATCTGTTGGTTGATCATGATCTTTGGATTGTTGTGTTTGGAACAAAGCCTACAAGCATGAAGCAAGAGGATTGGGACCTTGCAGATAGAAAATCTAAGGGGCTGATAAGGCTCTGTTTAGCAGACTTTGTTCTTTTGAATGTTAATGAAGAAAAGACTGCATCTTCCTTGTGGAAAAGACTAGCAGCTATTTATCAGGGCAAGTCCTTGGTGAATAAATTGTTCTTGAGGAAGAAGTTGTACTCTTTGAGAATGCAAGAAGAAGGGTCTGTTGCTGATCATTTGAACGCATTCAACATGTTGATTGCACAGTTAACATCTGTGGGCATGAAGATTGATGAAGAGGATTGATGTATGTTGTTATTATGTTCTTTGCCAGATTCGTGGGATCACCTGGTGATGGCTATTGGGAGTACGACATCCACTTTTAAGATGGAAGATGTTGTTGCTTCTTTTTTATCAAAAGAGATGAGAAGGAAATCTTCTGAGATGGCGAAGGAGGCTCTTGTTGTTAGAGGTAGATCGAAAGATAAAGGCAAGAAGAAGGACAAGAAGTCCAAATCCAAATCAGAGGGGAGATCAAAGTCTCCTGGCAAGAAGTCCAAGGTGAAGTGCTAGAATTGTGGGCAACCTAGTCATGTCTGAAAGGATTGTAAAGAGGAGAAAATGAAGAAGAAGAAGTATTTTTCTGACAATGATTCTTCTCAAAGTGATGCAGACGCTTTCATTGCAGCCTTGGCTACGCAGGCATCAGATGATGTCTGGCTGATTGATTCTGGAGCATCTTTCCACATGACATCTAATAGAGACTAGTTCACGAAGTATGAAAAATACGATGGTGGAAAAGTGTATTTGGAAAGTGATTCATCATTGGAAATAGTTGGCCGAGGAAGAGTCAGAATTCAATTCCCTGATGGCAGAGTGAAAGGAATTAATGATGTAATGCATATACCAGGTTTGGCTTGAAACTTACTTTCTGTTAGTATGCTGAATGATATTGGAGTGCAAGTCACATTCTCTGGAAATGGCTGCAAGATGACTAGAGGCTCTATGGTGCTAGCAAGAGGTGCTCGTGTTGGTACCTTTTATAAGCTTGATGCACATGTTGTGCAAATCAATAGTGTCTCTGTAAAGTCACAGAAAGCTACTGATAGAGGGAAAGAGGAAAAAGTTCCTGATTCTGTAAACTCTATGGAAGTTAAACTTCCAGCAGAAAAGACTATGCTCTAGCATCATAGGCTTGGCCACATTGGTGAGAAAGGTTTAAAAACCTTGAAGAATAAAAACCTAGTTGAGGGGCTTGAAGATTGTAACCTCGAATTTGAATTCTATGAACATTGTATATATGGAAAACAACATTGTGTTTCATTTTATTCCAGTCCTCACAAATCTTCTGGTTTGCTTGATTATATACATTCTGATGTTTTTGGTCCAGTGAATGTTCTTTTTTTTTCTAATTCAAAGTACTACATATCATTTATTGATGATTATTCAAGAAGGGCATTTGTCTATTTTTTGAAAAGTAAATCAGAAGTGTTCAGTCGGTTTAAGGAATTTAAGAACCTTGTAGAAAATAAAACTAGAAGAAAAATAAAATTTTTAAGGATGGATAATGGTGGTGAATTTTGTTCTGATGATTTCGAGAGGTACTGTAAAGATCATGTGATTAAAAGACATAAAACTACACCTTACACTCCACAGCAAAATGGAGTTGCAGAAAGGTTCAACAGGATAGTGATGGAAAGAGCGCGAAGTATGTTGAGCAATGTTGGCTTGGAGGAGAAGTTTTGGGATGAGGTAGGTGCTACAGCATGTTACTTGATAAACCATTCTCTGAATTCCGCTCCTGCTAAGAAAACACCTTTGGAAGAATGGTCTGGAAGAAAGCCCTCTTTAAGACATATTCGTGTTTTTGGCTGTGAGGCATATGCACATGTGTCGTATGAGAAAAGATCTAAATTGGAGAATAAGGTTGTCAAATGTATTTTTATTGGTTATAGTGCTGGCATAAAAGGATACAAGCTTTGGAATCCTGATACGAAGAAGGTTCTATACAGTAGAAGTGTTATCTTTCGTGAGCTGAAGCCTTCTACCTTGGATCTGTAGTCAGAGAAAAAATCAGAAAACAAAAAGGATGTAGTTAAAATTCCTCCGACACCAGATAAAGAGGAATTGAAAATTCAAAATGTACCTAAAACTGAGGAGAGCTCAAGTAGTTCTGAAAGTTCTGATGAAGAAGAACAACCTCAGCCTCAATAAGTGAGGAGGTCAACTCGTAAAAGAAAGCAACCTTATAGGTATGGGTTTTCTTTGATAGATTCTACTTGTGCCTATGCTTTAATTTCTAGCACTGATGAGCCTAGGACTATGAAAGAGGCATTTAGAATTCCTGATTCAAACTCTTGGTTGGAAGTCATGAATGGAGAAATGACATCATTAGAAAAGAACGATACTTGGAGTTTGGTGCCCTTGCCTAAAGGTAGAAAATTTGTGGGCTATAAATGGGTATTTAAAAAGAAAATAGGTCTAGATGGTAGTGTGGAAAAATATAAGGTGAGGTTGGTTGCGAAGGGTTATTCCCAGACAGAGGGAATTAATTATGGGGAGATTTTTTCTCCTGTAGCTAAGCTGACATCTATCAGATTTCTTTTGTCACTTGCAGCAGCGTATGACTTAGAGGTCGAACAGATGGATGTGAAGACAACATTTCTTCATGGTGATCTTGAAGAAGAAATTAATATGTCCCAGCCTAAGCACTTTGTGGAGAAAGGTAAAGAAAAACTGGTTTACAAGTTGAAAAAGTCTCCTAGAATGTGGTACCAAAAGTTTGACATGTTTGTTTTGTCATTGGGATTTGTAAGATCAAAATCTGATCATTGTGTATATTACAAAGCTAAAAGTGATCAAGTTCTTATTATTGCTCTCTATGTTGATATGTTGTTCATAGGAAATAGTAAGTTGATGATTTCTGACCTTAAGTCTTAGTTGTCTACAAAGTTCGAAATGAAAGATTTTGGTGCAGCAAGGTATATTCTAGGAATGGAAATAACCAGGGACAGGAATAGTAGAAAACTTTGGCTCATTCAGAGTAAGTATATAAAGACTATTCTAGAGAGATTTTGCATGAATGATTGTAAGTAGCTAGTTGTTCCAATTTTGTAGGGAACGAAGCTATTTGTTGAAGACTGTCCAAAATCTCCTACTAAGATGGAGGACATGACCAATGTACCCTATGCTAGTGCGGTTGGCAGTCTTATGTATGCAATGGTCTGTACAAGGCCAGACATTGCCCAAGTAGTGGGAGTAGTTAGTCAGTTTATGGCTAATCCTGGAAGGACACATTGGGATGCTGTGAAAAGAGTATTCAAATATTTGAAGGGCACTTCAGAATATGCTTTGTGTTACCATGGTAACTTGGTTGAATCACAGAGGGCTCTCAACATTTGAGGCTATGTGGATTCTGATTGGGCAGGGACATTGACAGCAGAAGATCCACTAGTGGATATACTTTCATGTTGAATGGTGGTGCAGTGAGTTGGATGAGTAAGCAACAGGCTGTAGTTACTTTGTCCACTAAAAAGCCATAATACATGGCAGCTACACACGCTTGTAAAGAAGCAATCTGGTTAAAACGTTTGTGTTCTAACATTGGTTTTGATGTAGGGCAAATAAAAATTTATTGTGATAGTCAGAGTGCTATCTATTTGGCAAAGAATCCTACTTTCCATGCTAGGACAAAACATATAGATGTACAGTACCATTTTGTACGAGATATGGTGGAGGATGGAAAGGTATCATTAGAAAAAATGGATAGTCTGGAGAATGTTGCAGATGCATTGACGAAGCTAGTGAGCATAGACAAGTTCAGGTGGTGTGCCAATTCGATGGGACTCAGTGCCCATGAATTTCAGTAGTTTTGTTGTGCTTTGGAGGTGCCTGTGCGATCCTCGTCAAGTGGGAGATTGTTGGAAATAATGTTCCTCAATCTCACAGGCTAAAACCTCTGAAAGAGCCAAGTCAGTGTGACATTCCCTTTGTCTGGCCAACTGGTAGTTTAGTAACCTTTTGGTTTGTATAGGTCGCCGAGACAGTTCTTCTGTCTTTCCGACTGGTGTTGTCGTTGTGACTTGTAGCATTCGCTGTAACTCTCTGCCGAGTGGAGATCTCTTACTGACTGTTGGTGTCTAAAGGTGATCAGGGAGACTTGTGGTGAAAGAAGTTTTTAGGGAGAGACTTGGACATTCGGTATGTCTCATACCGCCAAGAGAAGTCTCGCCGACTGCTTTACTCTTGGAGTCTTCGAGAGATGCTCTGGTGATGTCCCCTAATACATCGAGATATGTACAGAAGAATCATTCAAAAAGTAAAAGTATTGGAGACAAGACAAAAGGTGTGTTAACTAGAAGCGGAGCTGCTACTAAAGTGAATCTATGTTTACTTTGTAAGATTGAACTGAAGACTGTAAGTGAAGCTTATAAAGATGAACATTGGAAGGAAGCAATGAAAGAAGAACTTATGTGGATTGAGAAGAATCAAACTTGGGAATTGGTCCCAAGATCGATAGATAAAAATATCATTGGATCAAAGTGGGTATTCAGAAATAAGTTGAATGAGGATGGAGAAGTTGTTAGAAATAAAGCGAGGCTTGTGTGTAAAAGTTACTCACAAGTAGAAAGCATATATTCTCAAGAAACTTTACGTCTGTAGCAAGAATGGAAGCTATAATGATGTTCATGGCATTTGATGCTCATAAAGACTTTAAGGTCTATCAGATGGTTGTCAAGTCAGCATTTTTGAATGGTGAGCTAGAAGAAGAAATGATGTGCAAATTGAAGAAAGCTTTATATGGGTTGAAGCAAGCCTCTAGAGCTTGGTATGCGAGGTTAGACAGGTATTTGATTCAACAAGGTTTTAACAAAGGTATGATAGATAGTAATCTGTACTTTAAGATTGAAAATGACAAAATCGCGATTGTATTTGTGTATGTTGATGACATTATCTTTGGAGGAAATGAAAATATGTGCAAGAGGTTTGCGGAAGAGATGTAAAAAGAATTTGAAATGTCTATGTTTATGGAGATGAATTTCTTTCTTGGGCTACAGATTAATCAAACAGAGAAAGGAATTTTCATTTCACAATCTAAGTATTTGATTCAGCAAAGTTTTAACAAAGGTACGACAGATAGTAATATGTACTTTAAGATTGAAAATGACAAAATCTTTATTGTAGTTGTGTATGTTGATGGCATTATCTTTAGAGGAAATGAAAATATGTGAAAGAGGTTTGCAGAAGAGATACAGAAAGAATTTGAAATTTCTATGTTTGGGGAGATGAATTTCTTTCTTGGGCTACAGATTAATCAAATAGAGAATGGAATGGAATTTCACAATCTAAGTATGTGAGAGAGATGTTGAAGAAGTTTGGGATGGATGGTTCCAAACCGGTAAGTACTCCTATGATGACTGGTTGAAAATTGGGTAAAGATGATAATTCACCTAAGGCTAATCAGAGCAAGTATAGATCTATGATTGGTGGACTATTGTATTTGACTGCCACTAGACGGGATATAATTCATTTTGTCTGTCTTGTGGCTAGATTTCAAGAGGATCCTAAGGAAACACATGTTGTTGTTGTTAAAAGAATTTTCAGATATTTGAATGGCACTCCAGATTATGGATTATGGTATCCCAAAGATATTGACTTTACACTTAGTGCCTATACAAATGCAGATTGCGCTGGATGTGTAGATGACAGAAAAAGTACAAGTGGTGGTGCATTCTTTCTTGGATGCAGATTGGTGGCATGGTCGAGTAAAAAGAAAAATTCAGTCTCGTTGTCTACTATTGAAGCTAAGTATATTGTTGTTGCATCTTGTTGTACACAAGTTCTATGGATGAAATAGACATTGAAAAATATCACAATGGTATATGATCCCATTTCTATTTTCTGTTATAATACAAGTGTAATTAACATTTCAAAGAATCTGGTGATGCACTCGAGGAAAATGCATATATCTATTAGGTATCATTTATTGAGACAGAAGGTCATGGAGAATGAAGTAAAGCTTGAGTATGTTCCGATGAAGGATCAGATTGCTAATATTTTAATGAAGGCTCTTCCTAAAGATATTTTTGAGTACTTCAGGAGAAGTTAGGGTTCATTGCCCCTCCTTTCTTGAACTAGATGAATATGGAGATGCATCAGTCCAGTAGATCTATGGAACTTTCTTTTGGACTAATGTTTTGGTGGCTACCTCTCAAGGGGAGGAGGTAGTATTCGGTATTGTCATTGTGAGTATTCTATTTTTCATGTCAAAGGAGAAATCAATGTAAAATATTCTTTTTCCTTTGCCATTGATGTCAAAGGGGGAGAAGAAACATGTGAAAAAGGAAAGGAAGAATGGGAGAAGAAAGAAAGGAAGCGTATAAGAAATTATATTCTAAGGGGGAGAAACAAAAATGTGTGTTAAGAGCTAGTATGTTGTCTTTAATGGTTTTCACATCATGTGTTTCCATCAATGACGAAGGGGGAGATTGTTGCAAGAATGGAAAGATTGATGGTGTTGTCATTGATGTCAACCGGTCAACTGGTTATCAACTAGTTGTTGTTGGTTGTATATGTCAAGGATATTGAGAAAATTGTAATAAAGATATGTTGCAAGTGTTCAGTGGTTACTCTGGGTTTTGGTCCAGATTTTCTCCTATATTTGTGCGGTTCAGACATGTTCATGGTTGTTAGAAGATGTTTTATCCAAATTTTTGGTTGTTGATTCGTTGTGCAATGCAAATTGTGTTCACCAGTAGTGAACTGTGGTTTTCTATGTTTCTAGTTGAGGTCCGAGAGAAATGTTGTTGGTTTGGATTTCTCTTTGATGAAGTCTTATGACTTGTGATTCTAAATTTGAGTTGCCCTGATTGTATTGAAGATAATTTCGGCATTTGGAAAGTTCATGCTTAATGGTTCTATGTGTTATACACTGGTTTGGCCAACCTTGTGTTAAATATTACTCTCAAAGTTGATGAAGTGTGTTGGATCTATTTGGGTCCCTATGAAGCATGTGTTTGGGTCGCCCTCATTCTAATTCCACCCTAGGATGTTTTGGTGTCGGCCTAATTTGAATTTAGATTTGGATGGCCGACTTTGGATATGTTTCAAAGTTGAAGATGGTATAAATACAAGATGAGTTAGTGGTGAAGAAATATACAAGAGTGAAAAAGAAGGGTAGTAAGAGAAAAGAGAAGTTGCAGTTAGATGCAACATTGATTCTATTTAGTGAGTGTGTGTGTGTTGCGAGTGTGGCAGATCAATGTGAAGCTTAATGCTGAGTTTCCAGATGCAATGAGCAAAAGGTGGACTCTATCATTCATGCATGTTTGTGAGTGATTGTGGTAGAATCCTTTGTTGCATTGGGATTGTAGTCTCTCTATAACAAGTCTTCTTTGTCTTCTTTGTATCTTTGTGGCAGTGAGCCCTCTGGGTTGTTAGACCTGTTGAACAATGAGTCCTTGTTTTGTACAGTGAGCCTTATTTCAGGCAATGAGCCTCTTGTAATCAGTTTTGATATTCTCTATAGTGTGAGTTGATCCTCACTGTGGTTTTTCCCTCATTGGGTTTTCCACGTAAATCTGGTGTTATTGTGTTTATGTATTGGATTTAATTTTTTGCATTGGCATTTGATGATTAATCAGTTAAGCAGTATTAAGAATTAGTTATGGTGATTGAATTAAAGGTTTAATTATGTGACAACTGATTCACCCCCCCTCTCAGTTGTCCTATTCAACATAATTAAGTCTATTTTAATTAATAGGGCCTTAAACTTAATGTGAATATGTAAAATACATATTACAACACTAAATTAAGGCACATGATTTAGTTCATTTTAATATTTATTACCAAATTAGGTGTGAAAATATAAAGGGATACATTTTTCTACACTACAAGCTGTAAATTTGGTATTGGTTGGAGATTTAGTAAATATGTTTTCTATTAAGGCTCTATTTACATGGGTTTTAGGAGTGAGATTTTTTATAAATTCAATGGACAAACACAAATTTGACCATTGAGTTTAGAAATCCCAAAAACCTTTGGATCCATATAAAACATGATATATTTTAATGTGAATTTTTCCTTTTTGGGTTTGAATGAATCTCCATGAAAATAAAATCCATATTGTTGTATGAATCAATATCATACAACATAGTCACAATCTACACAAATTAATAAAATATTCAAGTTGCAAATATTTTTATAAAATGACAAAAATATTATAAAAATATCTAGAGATTATTTAATTGAATTTTTTATTTAACAATGGGGTCTAACCTATGATTGTTAGCAAGTATCTATGTTGAACCAACTATTGCTGCCTGTACCCGTCACCCGAGGGAAACTATAAATGTAAATAAAGTCTTTATACATCTAGTTAGCTACTATGCTTTTATAGATTAGATTTATCCACACTATTCTTATGTTTACTTAGAGGTCATTCTCTCATTTGTCTCACTTCATGGGGACTTCACACATGTCCCCACAATTGTCTCTAGTGTTCTAATGTGTGTTGTATTCTTGGAGGGTTATTCAGTCATTTAATCCTACCTTCCTTCCTTATCCTTTTTCTTATTATACAAGGAGCCTCATCGTATAATTCATTCACTTTTAATGATAGTTATATAGGCTCATTATAGATATATTCACTTGTAAAATTTATCTTGGATTTTGCATTCAAATCTCGGCTTCTCCAACATGATATCAAAGCCATGAATTGTAAGTACCTTTTTGTTTTATAGTGAATTATATACATGTAGCCCTATAAAAGGTATCTCGTGAAGCCAAAAAACATCATCATTGAGTCTACAAGGCCCATATTAACTTTAAAACAAACTTTTGTTTAGTCAAACTTCAACACAAGAAAAATTGTAATTTTTTTTCAGCCTCTACAATGTTGTATTGTATGGTATGATAGGAAATCTATATGAAACCATCCTTGCATGGATATTTTATAAAAAAGGTAAAAAATATCTTTGTATATGGGCCCTCAACTCAACTTCCCTATGCAAAATTGGTCACTAATTTTTCTATGTTTTTCTGAGGGTTTATTTATTGTTCCCTCATGCATTGGTGTCAATCCTTTTCATCTTGGTGATGGTAGGTTCATTTGAGATCTAAGCTCAAGTCCACCACTTCATATTTTGTAATATCAAGCACACTCCCACAATCCTCTCAAATGTCATGATATGCTGGTGGATTCTACAAATGTGCCTAAACTCAAGAAAAATCTAGCCTCAACCAAGTCTCTAAGTAATCATGAACACCTGCAACAAATAAATCCATGCTAAGCTCCAAATGCAAGATCACACCATCATGAATCTCTCAAGAATACGACCAATGTATTGAATACCAAGAGAACTAACTAGATGACTATCAAAGCCCCAATCGCACAAACAAGAATAAATCATGGCATCATGATCTAACAGCTCCTTGTAGGAGATCACATGCTCCAATAAATATATCTTACTCCCAACAATACCTATATCATACCAATTACTCTAATGTGCAATCAAGAGTCCACCACAATACAACAATCCCCGTAACCAAGGATCACCTATCAAAAATGACAAGTCATAAACTAACAACTCAACCAAAGACTCCAAGAGTCCTCCATGGCTAACAAAGATGTCAACATCTCCAATCATGACTTTATCTCCCTAACCATTTATTCTTGAGAGGACCTAAATAAAAAACCTAGAAAAATTATTTAAGCACATCAAACAAAAGTGAGAGGAGGAATTTAATGTAAAAGTTCAAAATAGAAAAAATACCATGAACGAGGTTATAAAAGAGTTTATATTGTCTCCAGAAACTAAGGCTGAAGTCTAGACCTTATAAAATGCAGAGCTAGGATTAAAGCACAACGTTGATACATTATGATATCAAACATGAAGCCATGGAGAGATTAAATGAGGAATTAGTCCAAGCCACAAGGAAAGTTGATAAAAAAAATTGTAACATCAAATGGCTGACAGGTCACTTCTACATCTAAAATAAATAGAGGGAAATGAGTGCTAGACAAACCAAAGTGAGATAAAGGGAGAGAGCATACTATAGAGGATATAAGGATAGAGGAACTAATCCTTAATATACAAAGAAGCAAGAAAGTAAGAGATGCGAAAAGGGAGGATAAATTAAACACAAAATAACAAAAGGAAGAAACCAAAGTATATCAAGAAGTTTCATAGCAACAAAATATTTTAAATATTTGGGTAGGGGAACATTTTAGTGATGATATGAAAATATAATTAGAGGAAGAGAAGACTAAAATTACCATTGGAGAAACAAGTGGAGAAAAAACACCAAGGACCCAAGTACTAATGACTCTATTATAACAATAGGAATATGATCCAATAGATAAAATGAAGCAATTTATTGCAAGACAAAACTATCTATAGTTGATGTTAACTTTGGCATCATATTTTATCATTAGAATACCTTTTAAACTCCAAGTGGATATGGTAAAAATCTCTTGTATCCAATAGTTTGAAGTGGGGGATATATTGGATTGTAATTGAAGGGCTTATTGACACAATACATGTCTATAATGAAGGAAATAAAGAATACTATGTGTAATATATAGACATGACTTCCCCCAATTACTATATATTCTTCTAGGGAAAAGAACTAGAAGGGGCAACGGGTGGTTTGTTGGTTGAACTATAGAATTTGGATTATAAGGAAATATAGCTTAAGGAGGATATCCTTAAAGAACATGAACATGAATATATATATGACAACTAAGATCAAAATGTATTGAAGGATAAATTGAACTAAACAAAGATATTAATCACATTGAGGAAACCTATGGTAATACCAATGTCCTATAAGATTTTGGAGAACCAAATCTTATGAGATTCTAATTCCTATGATGCCAAGAATAATTTAGATTACACAATAAGGGTATAAACTAAAAATATACATATACGATTCCAACTCCTACAAGATCAACAACCAGGAATAATAATTCAATAACTAAGGGAACCAGTAAGTCTACAGTTAACACAAATGATAAGATACCTAGTGGTGAAAAACAAATGGTAAAATATGTTAAGATACCTTCTCTGTTTGATGAGACAATAATTTGAAGGTGGAGTTCAATGTACAAGTGTTATTCCTTAAACCAACCATTATGTAGTGGGATAATACTTACAACCATCTCAAAGTCATCTACAACAATATTTTACCCTAAGCAAGTTTTGTGCATTATAGTTTGAAATTTTTGATTGGACAACATGCTAAAATATGAGGCCAAATATACATTCATTCTTTACAAAAGGGGTAACTTTCCCCAATTTTGGATTATTTTTTATGGTAGACAAAACCATCATGTCTGAAGGATAAGAAATATTAAGTAGAAATATGATGTTGGCAAGATAAATATAATTTGATCATTTACATTAGATCCGAATGAGAACCTATAGGGGTGGTTGATCAAATCCCATTAGGTTGATAACCCAAAAGGATGGCTTGAAGGAGACAAATGGTAAAAACTATTGAGGGTCTCAAAGGTCAGAATCAAGATGACCGTTCCCCATGAACATGGAGACAACCAAAGTTACCATAGGAGAAAAGAATTAAAATTAGGCAACTTCAAATGGGCACAACTATAAAATAAAAAATCAAGGTTAGCAATAAGCTACTATATCTAGAGAAAATATAATAATAATGCACATGTACCATGCATAGATAAGAATAATAGATGAGCCAATAAAATACAAAAAAGAGACATACATTAGAGCAAGACATATCAATATAAAAAGAGATAATATAATATAATAAACCCTATGTAATAAAAGGTATATAATAACACATTATAAATATTCATAATTGATAGATGGACATGTTGGATACTCCATTATATGTCTATGATGCATGAATGTGTATATTATAGATATTGTTTCTTCCTATAATTTACCATATATCTTATCTTCTCCTTGGGTAAGTGCAAGAAGTTGGGTCCACATTTAGGGGAAGTGTCATTTTTTAGCTTTAAAACAAATACCTATTCATTTTTTAAAATAGGTACCCATTTTGAAGTGGGTACTTGTTCCAAAAGGTTTGAAACTCACAAGACATGTTTTTCATTTGGATTTAGGCTCAAAAAAGGCATGGTAACCTTACACTAAAGGCTTAGACTTGCAAGTACAAGGTCATGACAATTTCAAGAGAAAAAACTTTGGCAATATAGCTAATGAGGTTTTTTTAGAAATCATTTTATGAAATTAAAACCCATTATATATGACAATGTCTAGTTTTAAAATATGTAATTTTTTTTATAATTTGATTATTTTTTCTATTTTTTAATTAATTTATGAGGAATTAGGTCCATAAATTTGAAATGTCAGATTTTCGTATTTTTTTAATAACTTTTAATTTGTTAATTTTCTTGTTAAAAAAATTATATGGCATCAATCTATAAATAATTCCTTACACAATGAAAAAAATAAAATTCAAAAAATGATAAGTTTAGGTCAAGTTATGGTGTCCATACACAAGGGTTTTAAAAACCAGAAATTAGGGCCAATAAAAAATAATAAATAAATAAATATTACAAAAAGATTATAAAAAAATATTCTCATCAATATTCATTATAATATACATCTTTCCCCAAAAGTATTTATAAAAATACTTTTATTTATGTCATATTATGGTGTTTGTACATGTGCGTGGTATGGTTGTAAAAAAGTGACTTTTAAAAAGCGGTTTTTATACATGTATATTGAAAATTATTTTGTATCATCTGAGTATTAGAATAAATTACATGTTTGAAAACTACTCAAAATACTAAATTTCATATTACTAAACTTTTTTAAGATTCAATGCGTAAGTGCTTCAAATTTTAAGTCCAACTGTGAAAATTTCTAAAAATCGGAAAAAACACTTCCACCTTTTGAACATTTTGTGGACCCAACTTCTTGCACCTACCCCCTTATGCAACATATTAGGGTAATTACTATAGCACATATTTAAACTCAAAATCCTCATCCATGTTTATCACCAACTATTTCCTTCAAACACAAGATTAATTTCAAAACTCTCACTTGAACAAAGATTAAAATCATAAGTAAAACTCTCCTACAACCAAAAACTTGGATCTGATAGAAAATGTTAGAAAAATATTACCACAAACACCTTTGCAATTAAACTTGAAACAAAAATTAACAACCAAACATGTCGGTATAAAAACATTAATTCTACAAGGACTAAACATCATAACCAGTCTATGAAAATTTTACTAGCATTCCAACATATTAAAAACACAGAAAATTTCAAAATAGCAAGCAAAAAATAAACAATAAAATAAGAGTGACATAGATATATGTTGGGAAAACCCTTTTGGTAAAAACCCAACCTTCAAAGTATTGAATCTAATGTATTATCAACAACATGAAGTATCATACCCTTCATGGGGATCAATATTGTACAATCAAAGAGGAAAAATGGTAATAAAATAATGCATGTTATCTCCATTTCAACCCTTCAATATAGATTCATGAAGGCCAAAAACACTACAAAATTGTAATACCATGGACCCAAACAAGGTCCCAAAATACCATGGTAAAAATTATTATGATCTACTCATGAGAGTATTTTTTGAAATAGATTATAACTCCACACAAAACTATCTTTAACTTCTATTATGCAAGTCAACATATGCAATTGCATCCATGAAAAACTAATAATAGAAAATACTCTTACAAGTCAATTGTATAACTCCTACTAAATTCTTTATTACAAAAAATATTTCTAACTCCCAAAAGATTAATAAAATAACAATATATGTCATCACCTTCATATGTGTGTTCAATTTGGCAACTCAATGAACTTTGTAAATGCATACAAAAATAATTACCTATGAATAATTTACCCTATACCTTAGGACATGAAAGGTGGTTAACACACCTAATCCTAACTATTTCACCTCAATTATCTTGTGAGTTAAGCATAATTTGATAAATATTGTAAGACTTGTATTGCAATTTTTATTGAGGAAAGTTTGTAGTTTTCTATGTGATTATTCATAATTAATTTATAGTTTAGATTTTGAATGTTTTTAGTTCAATCCAATCATTATATACTCACAATTTTCATTATATATACTAAACTAAAAAAAAATTAAGTATTTATTTATTGTTGTAGGTCTCTTTGTATTACATAAAAAATAAAAAACCTCACATAATAGGAACAAAAAAATGAGTTTTTAATTTAATTTTGATGAATAGACAGCTATCTATATTATTAAATAAAGATAAAGTTACATATTCACAAAAAAAGACGGGTGATAAAAATGCACACCCCAAGACTTACTTGAACATCAAAATCCCCATCGATTCCAAATTTTTAGTAAAATAACCTTATGCCCTAGACTAGGAAGAAAAATATGAACTTTTAGTTAACTTTATTTATATTGCACATCAAAATATTCATCAATTCTAGGTTTCGATAAATTTGAATGTTAAGGAACATATCATTTTCTTTTATCTTTAAAAATGAGCTTCTCCTCAAACTTAAATTTTTTTACCATACATGTTATTCCCTTTTGTTTTTGCACTAAAATATGCAAATTAAAACATTAGCACACTAGTTTTACCATCATATGGTTGTAAATCAATTTTTTCACTTTATTAGAAACCTCCCTGATGTAGACTCTTGATTTAGTTCTTATCCTCAACTTCTCCTCCTTATTCAATTTCCTTTGAAACTCCAAATTTTTGTATTAATAAAAGCATCATACTTTTCACATGTCTACCTTCTTTCTTACATTTAAAATACTTGCAACATCTTCTTTTGACTTTATAAATTAAGTATCTCGTCATCTTCTCCCTCTTACGTCATTCTAATTATCCTCAAACACTCTCTTATTCCAATTTTAGGCTCAAAGGAACTAAATTTTAACTCCCACTAGAATGTGTGAAAGGAACAAACCAAAATAATCAATTATTATTTAAAAAATATACAAAAAATTTTACACAAAAGTATTTTAATACCACTTGATCCGTGTAGACTCAAAATATATCTGTCTAGAGCTCAATAAAAATAGATTTCTTACTATTAACTTTTTTTTGGACCTGGAAACTACTAGAATTTTTTAAAATGGATGTAATGACAAGGTGAGTACAAGGTTATTAAGGAAAAACTCTTTGAAACAAGACCAAAATCATATGAATTTTTTTTCACTTTCTATTTGTTATAATAAAAGAATTCAAATTTAATTTGTTAATACTAAACAAAACAAAATATCCATTTCTTCTATATATATTGAAAATTGTAAAGATATAATATTATTTAAAACCTAATATTTTTACTTATATTTTACCAAACATTCAAAAATACTTGATAATAGAGTGATTAATGGTTAGAAAAGAAAGGTACATTTTTTAATACTCAAGATGAATAGAATTCCACTTGAAGTGTTGAAACAAAAAATCACATCAAGTGAAACTAATTAAGTTGAGCTAGAAATTTTTCTTATGAAAATACCCAGAAAACTTAATATCATAGGACCAACCTAAAACACATCAAAATAATAATTGATAGTAGTTAACATCATATTAGATATGAAATGAGACCCTTTCAACATAAGTTGTAAATAAACAAGAGGTAGGCAATAATGAAGAGGGAAAGTGACCAACAAGGGAATCAATAAAATAATGTCAAGGTACACTCCATATCAAAGAAATATCTATCCAAGTGGAGGCAATAGAGGAAATATATAAAGTGGAGAGATATGAAAATAAATCATCAAACCAAGTTTGAATACTTCTAACATCTTTAGACAATGCTTGAAAAATATTTAAATAATTGTCTTAAATTAGTTTCATGGGTGTTGATTTGACAAACTTAGATAAGATCTAAGTGGAAAGAAATAAAATTCAAGATGTGTTAAAAGAAGAAAGAAACAAGCAGCCTTTTGAGCAGATTGTGGGAGACACTTTATATCACTCAAAACTCAAATTATTGTACCAATTGATATCAAGTTAATCTATCCCACATTATTGTGTAATGAGATCCATTAAAGACTAGAAGGCTTGCTTTCAATTGAAGGGTGATGCAAAGGGCTTTCTACATATTTCTCAATTGTCTCATAATTAAATTGACTATCAAAGAGCATAAATTTGATAGATTTGAAGAGTGCAAGTGAAAGTGATGATTTAAATTTAGACAATGTCTTCAATCTCACAAGTACAACACTATCATAGGTGGAATTTGATTTGGTAATGTCAATTTCATAAATATAAGCAAAAATTAAACAACAACCAAAGTAAGGAAAATGTTCTCATTTCTAGTAAAGAAGGAAATATAGCTGTTGGTTTAAAAATTAAACAGGAAAGGCATAAAAATATACTTTAAAACAGGCTTTAGAAGCCTACACATGAGACATAACTAACAACGATGCACTTTCAAGTGTTGCAAATAAGGGCATGAAGAGTTTCACAATCTGTATGGGTGAAAATTATGTAATCAACTTTTTGATAGATTACACAACTAGGACTTCAGCCACAACTATGTGAGATATGAATCTCTCCTCTCAGAGATGGGGAGGCTCCCTTCTTACTATTGACGGAAGCGTTGGTAAAACAAATAAAGTAATTACACAATGTACACAATACTTACGAAGTGGGGGGGGTGTGTCACATTCATCCTTCTCTCTTTTTTCAGAGAAGATGTTTACAATGCTTCACTGTTGGAAGTTCTCAATTCTTAATAACTTTAAACGATCAACTAGCAATAATACCAATACCTCTATCTTGTCAAAGCAAAGCGTAGAGATACCAGAAGTAATTAACAATAAACAAGTAAAATAAAAGGGAAAGCTCACGAAGGCACAAAGTCGTTCGTAGCTTTATCAATGGTGGATTTGTGATAGATGTGTCGTTTGTCGCATTAGAAGCACAAAGTCTTCTTAGATGTAGCAATTCCTCGAACAGCATGAACAATTACAAGCGCAAAGTCTTGTAGATCATCCAACCAAAATATCCAAAGAGCATGAACAATTACAAGCGCAAAGTCTTGTAGATCATCCAACCATAGTTAACCAAAACACAAATGTAAATCTAAGTAAAAGATGTAACACAAAGTTTACATGAATTGCTTAGAGTCTTTCAGATATCACTTACTAATTACCACCAAAAGAGATCAATTCACAAGACTATCGAATCCAACACAAAGTCTGGTTTGCAATCTTCTTCTTTATTGATCTGATTTTGTTCGCAAAGTATGAACACAAAGTTTCACAATTTGTTTCAAAAAGGGCAGCACTTCGTTGCAAAATTTATACTAAAAGATGCCTAATACAATAGAAATCCCTCATATTTATAGAAAGAGGGATGAGCAAAATTAGGAAACTAACTTGAGAAAATCAAGGAAAGTTAGGTGAGCGATTCAAGGAGATCTCACCTAACTTTGACCAAAGTCAAAGTGTAATTTGTTTTCAAAAGATTACATCTCAAACTTGGTGCAATTACAATTTACAAAAAGACATATAAAATGTCAGGAAATATTTACAAAATGCCTCATGGGAGGCATCAAAAATGTCTAACACTAGAGATCAAGAACCTTCATGTTTCCTTGCTTTGGGCGCAGAAGTCTTCGTATTTCTTCCTGGTCTCCTGCACGAACTTCTCATCCGGACCAACGGTGTAATCCACAATGGTGTGAATTCTCATGATCGATCTCATGGCAGATGAGTGAACCTTCTTGCACCTATCAAGATACGTTTTCAGGTTATCCAATGTGAGCCTTGTATCACAAATGACGTTCAGAGAGGCTTCTAAAAAGTTTGCGCTGTCAATCATCTTCATGATGGCTTCCTCGAAGATCTGGGATATTTCTATGGCTGGCAGGAAGATATGATTTTCCTCAAGAAGTTGTCCTAGTAACTCCTTGATACCTTTTTCAAGAATAACATGATGCCCTTCAACATCTTCCTACACTTAGTGGAGATCTTCCATAAGAGATTGAATTACTTGAATTCGATGTTTCAAAGATTCTCTTACCTCAATGAACTTTTCTTTGTCGGGAATTACCCCGGCTTCCACCAATTTACTGAGCTTTACCTGCTTCATCTGTAACCATGACAGCAGGCACTTTTCCATATCTCTGCGTTCCTGGGAAAGCACACTTTTTTCTTTATCAAGCTCTGTGGTGAGCTTTGCCAACAAAGTAGTTTTCTCGTCTGCAACAATTATGATATGAGATTCGTGTTCTATGATCTTCTCAACGAAATCATACAACACCTTGCCTTTGGAGGCGAATTTCTCAACTTTCTTGACAGTTGGGTCCTCAATACTTACCACTGCCAACGGTTGTGCATTAGTTGAGGATCCTGCAAGTCTCTTTACAACAGTGGCATAATGCTCTGCCCTTTGTTTGTACATATTGCGAGCTTCCTCCATTTTATCTAGTCTTCCAGCCAAGATATCCAATGTCACTTGCGCATCTGCTTTTGCACTTTCATTGGTAACCTTGCCAAGTTGGACTCTTGTTACTATGTAGTCCTCCATATTGACATCTCCTTCTTCTTGCGGTGGTATGCCAATATCCGCATACTTGTGGCCAGTCTTGTCAACGTTTAGCCTTGAATATACTTTTTCCTTTTTCTTCCCTTTAGCCTTTGGAGGGACTATCTCTTCGAGGTCGAGCTCCTCTAGAGAGATCATTTGCTTCTTCCACTTTGATACTTGAGATATCAGCCAAGGGGGAAGGAAGGAGGTGTGAACTTTTGGATTCACTGTCATCTATGTTGTCATTGTCACCTCTAAAGTTACCATGGGTATCGTGACAATAGGAGAAGTGTTTGTCAACATTGCTCTTGTAGCCTGCACATTGAGCTGATCACGCATTGACTCATTCATGAATCGATTGAATTCAGTTTCAGAAGTGATATCATACATTGGTGAAGACAGCGTAGGAATGGATGATGGAGGACTTGACAGTACATCAATCGTATGAATGCTTGTCACCGAGGGAGTATCAAGCAAGGTTAATGCTGCAGGAGTAGTGGATACCTCTACTGTAGGAATGCCTATGGTAGGAATGGGTGATGAAGGAACAGGAAGTGGAGTACTCAAATTTGGAGGGGTATGAGGAACACTAGAAATCACATGCGATGACGTTCTGGGAATTTCCTCAACTACATTCTCAAGTGGAGACATAGTTCTTTCTTGATCATGCCTGGGCTCCTGTTGATCACCCTCTTGTCTCTCCGATTCTGGTTCACCTTCGGAATCACCTTCAGATTCTTCTTCAAAATATTCTTCAGACTCTTGCCCGCTTTCAAATCCTTCTTCTGCATCGAAGTCTGCTTCTGCTGAGTCTTCATCTTCAACAAATTGGTCATTGGAATTACCTTCTTCATCGAAATCTATCTCATCGGAAACAACCTTTTTACCTTTAGAGCGAGATGGATCAGATTTTGTGGTTTCTCCTTCTAGGACGGCCTGGGTATCTTTCTTGCCAACAGTAAACTTGATCCTGGGACCTCTTCGTGAAGAAGTGGGAACAACCGCTAATTTATTTTTCATGCGGAGTTCTTGCTGTCGGCGAGCTTCTGCTTCAAATTCTTCTCCTTCTGAATCTGTTCTGAAACTTTTCATTTCAAAACCATGCTTGTGTAACCATTCTGCAGTATTGGATAGGATTGGTACCAATCTCTTTGATGCTAGTACTTTCTTTCCTAGACCATTGAATTGCAGGCAACGACCTTTTAGAAACCTCTTGTTCATCATAGACAACATTCATGATATCGCCAGGATCTGTAAAAGCCTCTGGTAGGTCAGCAATATCGAGGTCTCTAATCTACTGTACAGTCAACCTGCAATAATCCATTTTGCGAATGGCTTCTTCATCTCTGCAATCAGCCCATATGTTTTCAAAACGGTACTTGTGATGATGACCCTTTTCCAATCACCTTCTGACATCTCGGTAATCAAAATCAAACCTATATCTGTAGGTCCTGATTGTCATGATTTGCATCTCAGCATAAATAGATTTGGCTTTTTCTATAGTTGGGATAGTATATCTGTCGATTGTTAGTGGGAACTTAAATCCACGATTGCGAATGTTTCTTCTTTCTTTGTGCACTGAAATCAACTGTCTGCACATCTCCATGAGAACCCACTTGTTTGAAGGATATTGTGGCAGCATGTAAGGGCAACAAGTGTAGCACCCTACTCTCAAATAAGTAAATGTTGGGAATTGTAGAAATATGCATCCAACTTTACTTACCACCTTATAGGCCTCATCAGATACCCTTCTCCTCTCGAGAGTCGGATCAAAATTGAAAAGCAAAGGCGCGAAGAAAGTATCAATAACCCGCCTGAAACGATGGAAGATTTCCTTCAATTCTAGTTGATAGAAGAATTTATACACAGGTACCAGCATCCGATTCCCTTTTGTGGATAGACCTGGAAATTGCCTCATTACAGCTACTGCATACACCAGATAAGAAGTCATATAGAATTTTAATGTAGAAGGTGCATTGATCAGTTGCTCATGTATTTCATCACTGATCTGTTTGCCCCAGTCAATGTGAACTTTTTGTCTTATAATCCTGATGTATTCATACATCCAATCATGAAAAGTGGATGATTCAGGCAAGCCCTTCACTCTGCTTAAAAATGTGATCATATCTTTGACATCATCTTTGAAATCACTTCGCAAGAGTCCCTTTGGCCATCTGGAAACAATTTTCCTAGGCTTCTTCAACCATTGGCTATTTATTAGATTTTTAGCCTTGTTGGGATCAGAATCAAAGACTTCCTGTGCTTTTTGTATCAAGATGTCAATGTACTTCTCCATTTGAGGAACTTTAAACACAATATCAAAGAAGTCAGGGTCGAGTCTTAAAATCTCGTGCCTAGAAGAATCAATCACACTTCTGCTCTCCCTGATGTAGTGGGATGCAACTTGAAGGACAAACTTTGTATGGTGTACAGCAGTAGGGAACATAGCTACCAAATGCAGGTTACTATGTACAATTGCTCTCATAGGATCAGGAAGAGGCTTCTTCTCAATTTTTTTCTACAAAATCAACCAAGTCTTGATAACCAACCTCTGTGTCTTTTATTTCTTCCACCTTGTTGGTAGATAGACACCTTGATACTTATATTTCATTATGTCTTTTCCTTTTGAAGATGATGGAGGTTTTCTAGCAGTCATCTCAGAGCAACTGAATCTTTGATCAATCAACTTTGAGGATCTTGGAAAGAGACTGCAAGATGTGGAGTCAGAACAAACGTTAGTCGTTAAACAACATGGGAATGCATGAGGTGAGCAACGATGATGAGCAAGCATGGGACAAATGACAAGGTATGCAAAACAATGCACAAAGTGGACGGAAAGAGGTTTGAAATGAAAATGGCAAGTTCTGAGGTGTTCGGAAGAAAAATTGGAAAAAGTGTAAGGGCGCTAAAATTTTGCGCCCTTACACTTGAGCAACCTTCCTTGGTGCAGAGGCGCTGAAAAACAGCGCCCTTGCACATTCTAGCATTGTCATTTTATATCTTTGGGTGTAATGGCGCTAGTTTTTAGCACAACTGCATTTGAAACATAAACTTGGAATCAAATGTGAAATGATGTTAGAGGAAAGCGCCTTGACCATCTAGAAGTATGGAACGCTTAAAAACACTACTTGGAAACATGTATTGGACTGTAATCAACCTCCAAATCATCGCCATTGATTAAGTGAATGAAAACCAAGCAATTTTACTCACAAAACGTGAGTTGCTTTTATTGCTCGCACTAAATCATTGTTGAACGGCAACGTGAGAAGAAGTAACAAGCAAGAGTAGTTCGTTGGTGCAATGAAGCTTGAGGAAACATGATTTAGGTAAGAGAAAGACAAACCCACGAATAAACAAGACACCACAAACAAAAACAAAAAAGAAATAAGAAAAAAATGCGAGGGTTTACTGAAAAACATATGAAGAAAAGGAGAAAAACGCACAAATAATATTTAGAACGCATTTTCAAATTACAAAAGGTTATCAAACAAATACTAAGTGCGAAAGAAAGAAAGAAGAGAAAAGAGGAATGACATACCTGAAAGAGAAATCAAAACCTAGCTGTTAGAAATGTTCAAATCTTCACCAAAACGTGTTTTGAATGAGGTAGACATGCACCCAGCAAAGAGGAGTGAAAAACAAATGCCAAAAGTGAGGAATAAGAAAACTAAAATCATTTTTAAGTGATTTAGAAGAACTTAAGTCAACCCAATAAAAAGTGGCATGAAATAAGGCATGATAAGCGAAAAATGTCAAAGACATGAAGAAACGTGCCCAGGCCAAAAATGGCTAAGTCTGGAAACAAAGTGTAAGAGTGCACTTTTTTAGCGCTCTTGCATATTTTGACAAAATCACTTTTATGCAGGGGCGCTGATTTTTGGTACCCCTGCACTTTCAACACTTAGTTAAATTTTGAACATGGGCAGGAGCGCACTTTTTTGAGGCAACTGCATTTTTCACAATTTGACTAAGTATGAACAGTGAGACTTCGCGAAAGAGCTCGTTTTGAAGGTCTTTGTGAGGCGAACATAGGGGGATGCTCAAACTGACTATTTGAGGCTTTGGAATGCACTTTGAGGTGGATTGAAAATAACCTCATTTTGCATGCTTGAACTTCACGAACCTAGGAAACAGACAAGTTTCGTAGGGGGTTATTCGTGGAACAAGCGCTGCTAGATTCCATGATAACACAATCATAGAGGGTTTCAGATTGCATTCTCTTGATGTCATACCTCTTCTTCTAAAAAAAGAGTTAGTCTTATTTGACTAGTTTTATTATAGTTTTCACCACGCCTATAGGTATTTCCTACTCCTTTAAATGGCATGTAATATTGAACACCTGGAATACTGAGAGGGGGGTAAATTAGTATTCCCTAAAATTCATTAACTTAAAAAACATTTCACAACATCTTATTCAATGTGCAGCAATGGAAAGAAACATTAAAGCATACATCACATCAATATACACAAGAACACAAAATTTTACTTGAAAAACCAAAAAGGGAAAAACTGCGGTGAGAATTAGCTTGCAATATATTATAACCGATTACAATGTTTGATATAGAATGGCAAACTTAATGTCCAAAAAGAGGAATGACTCACTACCAATGGTTCATTGCCAAGAGCTCACTGCCTAGAATTGAAAGAGATAAAAGAAATGGTGGCTCACTGCCAATAATGAACTGCTAACAATGCATCTGACATATGCTGAAGATACAGTTCCACTGAAGCTCAAAAAACTGATTTAACACACTTCATACTTCACCACAACTATGATTCGCACTTATCTCTACACCAAATCTCGCACACACATTATCCACACTTTTGCACAATGAATCAACCTTGTATATATACTGCAACTATCTAAAACATTAATTAGGGCCTAATTAGATGTACCATGCACCACATAACCTGTCAACTCAAAACATCAACACACATGCCTTACGAAAAGAACCAAAATGTGTACACCATCAAAATAGGTTGGTATGTACTATGACCCATAATCACTCTTATGATGATGCCCCATACATAATTTAACTCCACACGACCCCAAAATACTTAGGTTGACACCGGATAGAAAAAATGGTGAAGTAACAATGAATGAACCAACTATTCACTCACAACTCGATATGCGAACCACCACAACACTTGCCACTTGGAGCATACACACTATTGGCATCATCAAACACTTCTTCAAAACTACGCAAAAAAATATCCATCTACTGTGGAATGCAGAGCATTCCAACATATGCTTTGTAATTGCAACTCTATCATTTCCAGAGTTGATACTCTGTCAACAATATATTCAACTACAGCAGACAATCAACCATGAAACTTTGGATCTAAACACATTCAACATGCACAATTAACACCTCAAAACTGCATGATAAAATTCTACATAGCGGAGCAGTACGGACCACAAAATTGGTTCACTGTACCACTGAAACTGCACTCGAAACTTATGTAATTATCCAAACTACTTGGTCTTCTTCGAACCAACTCTTATGCATCTATACAATGGGTTGACATCAATGAATGGATTGATATCAATGACAACACCATAACAATGCCATATGCCACTCTCAACAATCTCCTCAATGACAAACAAACTTCCAACAATGTCCCCCTTTGTCATTGATGGCAACACACCTAGCCGAAACTACTCCCCCTTTGACATCAAGAGCAAAGGGTGCCAAAAATATATTTCTTTACTTATCTCTACTGCCCCTTAAAGATATATTTACATCAATGTAACTCCCCCTTAAAGATATATTTACATCAAAGTAACTCCCCCTAACAATGTTATCCATTCCCAAAATGATAAATAATCATACTGTAGCATGATAAATACTTATATCGTAGCATCATCAAATACTTTCACATATGTACATTATAATAAGGAAAGCTATCTATACAAAGTAAAAATGTACAACTTATCTTCAGGAGGGTAAACTGCTCTGATTAGACACCTTCAATTTTGCAAGGTGTGCCTCCCAATCCTTCTTTCCTATCTCACAATCCTTCTTGGTGAAGGAAATTAAACTGCAGTGACTCTCAAACTACATAAGAAGGTCTTCTCTTTCATCCAAAGATCTGGGCACCAGATTATTTTGCAACACCTTTTCAACATCAACTAATGCTCCAATCAAAGATGTAACCCTTACACTTACCAAGTCTCTAGGCTGACTATACTGCACAATGATTTTCTCTTTTTGTTCTTAAAATTGGAAGAATTTCCAGGCAGATTCTCTATTATTGTCCTTGTCGCACCATCTATATCATTAGTCGGATCATAAACATTGTAGGCTTGAGCAATTTGTGACTCTATTGAGTCTTTTTGGTCCTTTATGCTCCTTGTAGAATTAGGCCATTTTAAAGAGAAATAAAATAGAACTTTAGCTTCTTCCACATAATTCTGAACATCTTTTAAGTTGCCTTGCAACTTACCATGTGCAACACTACATTTATTAGATATTTCGATCAATCTCTTATCATTGACCTTCTCTGCAATTTCTTTTTTCAAAATTTCTTCCAAGCGGGTAGAATATTCCTTAAAGTAATCAAGTAATAACCTCAATTGTTGTACACCGGATAGAGAATTATCAACATTTGCTCTGAGGAATCTGTCCTATAACACTTCTACTGCTTCATCAATCATTCCTGAACTCTTTTAGTGTGTTTAGAGTATCTCCTTCCTTGTAGAGGCATGAAAGGCATCACCAAGCTGTAATTTATGCAGGGGAGACATTTTGTCCTTATCTACTTGTTCTTGTTGTATGGGAATCTATAATAACCGTGCAGATACCACCAGTTGGAACCGTAGCTACATATCTAGTAGACTTTTCAATGAATCTCCAAAAGCTCCAGAGGATTCACCAACTATTTGAACACTTTATTCCTTCTTATCTTTCTCCTTTTCTTCATTATCAGAGTAGACTTTTGCATTCTTTTCTTTTTCAGCAAGCTTCTCATTATCCAGAGGAGACAAGTTTTCATCTTTTTGTGCCTCAGACTTCTCCAGGATTTATTCTTCTTTTTGTCCATGTCTTTCTCCATATCCGGAGGGGGAAAAAATTTTCTACTTGATATTTCTCCTTCTTCGAGGCATCCTGCATATCATCATTATTTTCTTCAACAATAACATTCTCCACAATTGGAGGGGTATCATCTATTACCATGTTTTCTTATTCATTCTCAGGCTCAGGCACATGCTCATGTTGTGTATTTTCTAGCTCATTGACTTCTGGGATAGATGAATCATTCTACATTTATTCTTCACTATCCGAAGGAACTCCCAACCCTTTAATAGCCAGTTCTTCAACTTCTCACAGTCTCATTCTTCAATCTTCCAATGCCTTCTTTGTCTCTTCTCATTAGAATGTTAACTCTTTGTTTTCTTTTGAATTTCTTGTTGTATAGTTTAGACAATTTATGTCTACCCTCAATTGTAAGAGAAGAACCAATCTTCTCCAAGGAAAATGCCTTTATCTTCAAATGCATCTTCTTCAATAGCATCTTTCCTTCTTATAGTTAAAACATTTTTCAAGACATCAAGCAATTGATCCTCAATCTTATCCAAGCTAATGTCAAATGTTACCATATAATTAACTATGGATTCTTCAATGGTTGTCTTAAATGCCTTTATCTTGAAATGCATCTTCTTCAATAGCATCTTGCCTTCTTACAGTTAAAACATTTTTCAAGACATCAGGAAATTGATCCTCAATCTTATCCAAGCTAATGTCAAATGTTACCATATAATTAACTATGGATTCTTCAATGGCTGTCTTATCTCCATCATTAGAATGGATGGATACATTTTGGTTGTCTCTTCCAAGAGACCAAATTCTGAAATACTATTAAGTAAAGCATCAAATTTCAATGAGCTATGTTCCCTTACAGAAGGGGCCTTTTCTTTCTTCTTCCCTTTCAATTAGGATATTTCTCTCCTTCTCTTGACTTCTTTTCTCTTCTCTGAGTCTTGAAAGCTTTCTTTTCTCTTTCAACTTCTTTTTCACTCTCAGTATCAACAATATCAACTTTCGTTCTTTTGGCACTAGGCTTTGTTGCAGAGGCTTGAGACTTTTTATTCTTCTGGATCAAATATGGTCCTTCCCCTTCCTCTTCTTCTTCATCTTCACAACTTATGTATCTTTCCCTTGTGGCCTTTTCTTTTCTTCTCCTCTAAGGAGCCTTTTGCTGCTCAAGGACACTGGATGTAGCCTTCTCCTTTGAACTCTTTGCAAGCTTAGTTATGGAGGACTTTGGAATAGTCAGAGAGAGGATAGAGGTCCTAATTGACCTTCTTGTGTTGGGAGTATCTTATGGAGCCACATATGGGGGTTTGATTTTCTCTGCAAAACCCTTAGGTTGGTTAACAATCTCTTCTAACTGAGTTTTCATCTTCTCCACATTCTTCCCAGTGTCCTTTCTCTTCTCAAGATTTACTCCAGTTGATTTCTCTGCATAAGTTCCAAACCTATCCATGGATGGATCTCTTGATTTGCTTAACATAATCTCTACCAGACCACTAAGCTCTTTTTTTGTAACCTCATATCTCAACTTCGAGATCCAAATAGTTCTAGGTTCAATTGCTTTCATAATGCAGTTATTTCTAGTAACCATGAAAGTGACTTAAAGAAACCCCTCATCATGGATTTTTGGGTTTCCAGGTCTCCTAGCCTTCTCACGTGATCTCTAATTTGAATAGCAACTGGAATACTATCCGACCACATAATGTTCTTTGTATTAGGAAAATTTATCTAAGAAAGTAAAACAATAAGCATATAACTAGGGTACCATACCAGAAGGGGTATCAAGATTCCTTGGTCTTCTAAAGATTCTCCATCAATTATTGTCTCAAGAGTTTTCAAAAATAAATATCCAAACCTTCTTTCACCATCTGGTGAGCAGTGTGAATAGCGGTAGCTGACACAAATTTCTCTCTATTGGTATAAAAGATCTTATACCCAATCATCATTGATGCATACTTAACCATAGGATCATCAATTTCCTTCACCATT
Organism: Sequoia sempervirens; assembly: GCA_007258455.2. Lineage (NCBI taxonomy): Eukaryota > Viridiplantae > Streptophyta > Pinopsida > Cupressales > Cupressaceae > Sequoia > Sequoia sempervirens. Next base: position 568,897,830 of record VDFB02270651.1, on the reverse strand, counting down.
AGGGCATAGTTGTCAAATTTCACACCGGTGATCTTCATTACCATTTCATTCTTCATGGCCTTCATTGTTGGAATGGGTCCATTTGAGCACAAACCAGTAACCACTTTTACTATTTTCTTGTTAATCATGTGCAACATATATAACCACATGAACTTGTCATGAATTCTACTGAGCATATACTTTACCCACTCATCCTCATGGCAAAAATTTGGAATTTTTTTCCATACACCTAGCTTCTTCTTTGCTAAAATTTTATATTCAGGTTTAAGCTCAAAACTATCTCCTGTCAATTTATTTACCCAATATTCTATAATCTTTATATGATCGTATTCTTCCATTTTTGTGTGAATGTAAATCCACACATCCTCTATGTGCATCACACCGTATGGAACCATCAAGAAAGCACCTTCAGGGTCCATCTTTATGGACTTGTATGGATATTTCTTAAACTTAAGTCTTGGTCGCTCCAAGACATCAACTACTTGTCCAGAGTAAACATCTTGAAACACTTTTGAAACTAGGGTTAAACAAGAAACAATAAATACCTTGTAATTTATTTTTCGGTAGGGTTTCACACAACACTTTAAATTGCCTCTACTATGCTCTTTACTCTTCAAATACTAGATCACAAATAAATTATTCATATGTGAAAACACATATAAACACTTTTTCGATGACCTAAAAATGCATTGATTGCAGTCGACAAAGTTAGGTCAAAAAGTTAGAAAACCTTCACTATGTTATCACAAGCACCTTTAATCACTCCACAAATCTCCGTAACAAGAAATTTCATACCAAAAATTATACTATTAACAAATCAACCATGTTAATCTACACATGCACCAGTGTGTTGAAGATATCAACACCATATCTCTGGCAGAGGCTTAAAGATCTACTAAAACTCCCCTAAGTCAGAGCTCTTCATCTAGTTTTTAGAGGAAACATCTGCACCAAGAGTTGGTACAGACTCATTCTTCACTTCATTCTCATCCTTTTTCTTCCATATCTTATTCATTTCCTTCTCCATCTTGATCGGATCCACTTTCTTTACCGGATCAACCTTATTTTGTGAAAAGAGGATTTCACATTCTTAGATCTATAAAACTTAGCTGTGTCCTAGTTTATTACAATTGTGGGATATGACACCTTTTTGAATAAACTTACTTCTTTCTGTAGACACCTAAAAATGGTCTGGAGAATCTAATTAATTAAATATGACTTATTTGATTAATTAATCTTAAATTCATCTACTTAGTAAATAAATAGAAATATTTATTCATATTAAGTTCATTATTAACTCTTCTATTTTCTCTCCTAATTAAATAAACAAAATTAAAAACTTTGTTTTATTTAATTATTATCATTTTCATCATATTATTTCTCTCTTAATTAAATAAACAAAATTAAAAAATTTGTTTTATTTAATTATTATTATTATCACTTCTTTTATAAATTAAATACACAAACTTTAAATAATTTGTGTTATTTAATTACCCTATCATATTTCTTTCTTAATTAAATAAAGATATTCAAATATTTTATTTTAATTATCATTTTCTTTTTGTTTTAATTTAATAAACAAACCCTATAGTTTGATTTTATTAAATTATTCAATCTCTGCTAAATTTAAATGGAATTAAGACTATTTAAATTTGGCATAAATCATTACCACTATTCACTCACTCAATAAAATTAAAATTTTCAAAATTTAATTAATTCTGTCATGGCCCACTCTGAGGTTTCGTGGATAAACCTCAGGAAGTCCTTTCCCAACCAAGCACCTTCCCCTCATCTTGCCCGGTGTTTTCATGGGGAGAAATCCTCCATGATCACTTTCATCTTCATCCCATGCCTTTCTAATTCTCCAGATGAAACTCTCTTATCCCAGATCCCCGCAGGCAAAATGTATTGTCGTAGTGCTGGTAACATGCTCACATGTGGAATGGATCCCAACTTATGCAATCTTACTCTGCAGGTTTTCCAAAGTATCCAGCATTCATCCAGCAATCAAGCATCCAGCATCCATCCAGCATTCATCCAGCATCCAGCATTTGCAGTCATGGCTGCAATCACAGTAGTTTTAATCATTTAATCATATAGAAATAGAATAGCCCCTAAATTTCATTCTCTCTAAGTGTCATTTCAATAGTCTAATTAGCTTCTAAAATATGAGAGCAAAGTAGATTAGAGAGATCTTTAGAGTTAGAGAGCAATAGGATAGATTTCTGAAGATTTTAGTTTAAATTAGTTTAAATTGCTTAAATCTTAGATGCAATGTCTTATTTAGAGGTTGCAGGTTTACGTGTGCAGGTTCAGACCTTACAGGGACAGCGAGCACAGGTGCAGGGATTATTAGCACAGACCCAGGCCTAGATGCAGGCACAGTTGGTTACTGCACAGACACAGATTACCTCTCTAATTGGTGAGAGAGATGGGGCTAGACAGGCAGCAGCGATGGCACAGGCTCAGTTAGCAGGTGTACGAGCACAGTTGACCACTGCTCAGGCGCAGATTACAGCTTTGACTGCAAAGCGAGATACTATTAGACAGGCAGCAGAGACAGCACAGGCTACTGCAGAGAGATTGCAGAGAGTGGCAGATGGGACCTCTGTGGCAGATTACATGCGAGAGGCTATGCGGGCAGGTGCTGAGATTGAGTTTTATAGGAGCCGCTATCATGAGTTTTGCCCCCCAGAGCAGAGAGTCAATTATGCCCAGTCCCGCTCAGAGAGGACTCGTTCGAGGATAGTGAGCAAAGGCATGACACAGCCTCTTTCGAGAGATCCAAGAGATCTGAGAGATCCTGGGACATCTGGTGGTGGTCATGATACTGGTGCGAGACCTACTCCTTCCGGTGTGAGTACCACTTGAGATCATTTGTGTACCCTTCGAGAGATACATACTGCCATTTTTGATATGATGTTATTTTCATCCTTTTCAGACTTCATTGTATACTTGACACATGATGAGATATATATGTGTAGCGGTTTGATTAATCTATGATATGTTCTACATGATTTATGTGATGGATGTATTGATCCTATGATGTGTTCTATATGATTTACGTGATGGATGCATTTTGAATTTAATGTTTTATGATGATTTATTTGTATAGATGCATTAATGATGATGTGATATGATATTGATGATGTATTTCATGAAATGCAATGCATAATATATAAAATGAGATGTAAATGAATGATGTATGGATGAAAATGTAATGTATGAAATATAAAATGAGATTTAAATGAATGATGTATGTAATGAAATGTAAATGAATGAAATATAAAATGAGATTTAGATGAATGATGTATGGTAGATAAATGGGGGAAGGGAAGTAGTGGTGAAGGAATGATGACAGAAGGATAATGGATAATGGATGGAATGGATGGAATATGGTATGGAATGGAAGGAATGGTGGATGGAAGGATGGTATGCATATGGAATTGTATTTGTCAAGTATACTCAATCTGTTATAAGAAAAGATAACATTCTTTGCAAATGAATCTTGGTAACTTGTGTAATCAATACTCTGCAGATGTATTATTATGAATGCAATCTATGTTTACCATGAAAAAGCCTATTTTATCAATGCAAACCTAAGTGTCATTTCAACAATCTTTATATTTTGCTTTGTATCATCACTGAGCTTTTAAAATGTTGAAAGCAAATACAAGCATCAATGATATGAGATAGACTAATGATGACCTGAGTATTTCTTTCATGATATTTGATATTACAATTGAACACAGGCATCAAGGTATGAGATAGACCAATGATGACCTGAGCATTTCTTGCGTAAACAGACAAAAATTAATCATTTTCTTAAGTGAATCGGAATGTCATCCATGATACTTGGTAGAGCACTTCCCGCGACAATTCACAAAATAATAATGACTAACTCACAAATAGCAAACAAAGAAAAGTATCATTCTCCTTCTTTGCTTCTCTAGTTCAATACATCATCGAGTAGCTCCAGAGAAATGATAAGAAAATGATAAAAAGAAAAGTACAACAATTCAAATTCTACTTAATGTATTTTCAAATCATTATTCAGATTAGATCATCAATGTTGAAATGTGTGTGCTGATGTGTGCATGATATTCTCAGACGTTTGACCAAATGAGGTAACCTAAAGACCTATCCTAGGGATCTCGGGGACTGATCAAATATTAGTCTTGCCTACGTTATACACGCAAAGACCACGTAGCTCGACTGACACAGACTCTATTTTCTGACTGATGTAGACTCTATTTTTGTGTTTTCGATTTTATGAATGTTTTTGCATGGATTTTCTGATTTTCTGATGTGTTTGGATTTTGAATTTCTGATGTTTTTGGATTTTGATGGATTTTCTGATGTTTTTTTTATTTTGATTTTCTGATGTTTTTGGATTTTGATGGATTTTCTGATGTTTTTTGTTACTTTTCAAGTATCGTCACTTGGTGTTGTCATGTTTGATTGTCTTTCCATTTAAGCTGGAAGTCCATTGTACCAAATAACACTAGGATGTTGCCCCCAAGCTAGGGTAAAACATGATATCTCCGCTATGATATGGATAGTGATAATGATTATCTCAAATGATAGACGGAAATGATCTAAAAGGAAACAATCATGACAAAATTGTATCTAATAGATAGAAGAGCTGGTGAAAATCACAAGTAGCGCTTGTTTGCCAGGTTTTCATCACTTGTTTTTATTGTGTTCTCTTTCTCTCTTTTTTTCTTTCTTTTTCTTTTTATTTTTATATTTTTTTATATTTTTTTTTGTGTCATCATGACACCTGTTTGCCAGGTTTTCGTCAAGACAACCTTACTGACCATGCACTAGGTATCCTCAAGTATAGAATCGCCTAAGATGAATGTTGTTCATGGGTTCCTCCAACATGTCTCCTTCTGGTGTAGATAGCTGGTATGCTCCTGATCCATAGACTGATAGAATGACATAAGGCCCTATCCAGTTAGGTTCAAATTTTCCCTTCTTTTCTCTGTCTGCTTGATTTCTAGGGTTTTCCCGTAGGACCAAGTCTCCAATCTGGAAGACTCTAGGCTTAACCCTCTGATTATAGTTCCTAGACATTCTTTGTTGATAGGCTGTCAAATGATTGACAGCTTGTTGTCGACGTTCATCAAGTAGCTCTAATTCTTGAAGTCTAGAAATCCTATAATCCTCATCTGAAATGAGTCCCTTTAGTGAAACTCGAAGGGATGGAATTTCTACCTCGATGGGTAATATGGCTTCTGATCCATAAACAAGAGCATATGGCGTAGCTCCTGTTGGTGTTCTGATGCTAGTCCTGTAAGCCCAAAGAGCAGGGTTAAGCTGAACGTGCCAATCACGCCCTACCTCATTTACAGTCTTCTTGAGAATCTTCAGGATTGTTTTGTTTGAAGCTTCTGCCTGTCCATTACCTTGAGGGTAATACGGGGTTGAAAAGCGATGTTGGATGTGGAACTTTTCACACAATTCTTGGATGTCTTGGTTCTTGAAAGGCCTGCCATTATCTGTAATGATTGACTAGGGTATCCCATATCTACAAATGAGATAATTAAGTATGAAAGATGATATCTGCTTCCCAGTGATTGTGGTTAAGGGAACTGCCTCCACCCATTTTGTAAAATATTTTGTTGTGGTGATAATGAACTTATGTCCATTAGATGAAGATGGGTTAATTTTCCCTACCAAGTCCAATCCCCACTGACAGAAAGGCCATGTAGTTGTGAATGGATGAAGTTCCTGTGCTGGTGCATGTATAAGATTGCCATGAATCTGACATTTTTGACATCTCTTGACAAACTTATAAGATTCTTGCTCCATGTGTGGCTAGTAATACCCCAAACGAAGGAGTTTCTTGGCTAAAGATAATCTGCTTGAATGTGTACCACAAATTCCTTCATGGACCTCATGTAAAGCAGAAGCGGATTCGTTATGTTCTAAACAACGCAAAAGAGTACCATCTAGGCCTCGACGGTAAAGGGTGTCAGCAATAATGGTATGTTTGGCATATTGGCGTATGAAGTTGCGCTTTTGGTTGCGAGAAAGATCTGGCGGTAAGATATTATCTTTTAGATAAGTATAAATGTCTCCATAAATGGAAGATTGGATACTATCCAAAAGGCTTATGGTTTGGGAATTGGGATTTGCGTATGCAGGATTTGATACTTGTTCCACAATAAATCGATAACGATCTTGCATTTCAGGCATTTGTAGAAGAGATGCTATTGTGGCCATGGCATCTGCTGCTTTATTCTCTAATCTTGGTATCTGCTCAAATTTGATATCTATGAAGTATTTCCTTAGATCATCTACCAGTCTCTTGTATAAAATCAGTGTGTCATCCTTAGTTTGGTAGTCATTGTTGACTTGATAGATGATTAATTGAGAGTCTCCACACACCCAGAAGTTGCGGATTTTCCAGTCAATAGCCACTTTAATTCCAAGGATCAAAGCTTCATATTTTGCCACATTGTTAGTGCAACAGAAGGTAAGCCTGTAAGATCATGGAATTGTGTGCCCAAGAGGTGTGACAAATAAAATTCCTGCCCTTGATCCATGTTGTGTGTAGGATCCATCAAAGTAGAGTTGCCATGGTTGTGTTGTAATGTTAAGGATATCCGCATCAGGAAATTCCATGGTCATAGGACGAACGTCCTGATAAATGGAGCTCTCGCTAATTGGTTGCATGACTCTGTCCTTGATAAAGGTCACTGAACATACCCAATGTCAAACTCATCAGGAGTACGACCCACTTCTGCCAACCTTCCAAGTTAAAGTCGCTTGCTCAGAAATACTTGAGGGGACCAATTTTTAAAACCAAGTCGGATGAGGAGTGAGCATATAGTGTCGCACTTTAAAGGTAAATACTTCACCGCTAAGCATGATTTTTCAATGAAGGTGTAGTTTACTTCATGTCCATTGAGTGTCCTGCTGATATAGTATATTGCCTGTTCCTTCCCTTCTCTATCCTCTTGTGCTAGCAAGGCTCCTAAAGAAATATCCGTTGTTGCGATATATAGCAACAATGGCTTGTCTTCACTAGGTGGCACCAAGATTGGTGGTGTCATCAAATAATGCTTGATGTGATTGAAAGTATTCTCACACTGTTCATCCCATTTAAAAGACACATTTTTATGCAAAAGATGGTTGAATGGATGACACTGATCTGCCAGTTGAGAGATGAATCTTCTGATGGACTGTAGTCGGCCTTGTAGAGATCTTAATGTACTGATATTCGTAGGAGGTAGCATTTCCACGATGGCCTTAACTTTTTTTGGATCTACTTCAATTCCTTTTGTAGAAACTATGTATCCAAAGAGTTTTGTTGATGTTACTCCAAAGGCACATTTCTTAGGATTTAATCCGACTTTAAATTTCTCCAACCTATCAAATGTTTTGGCCAGTATCTCTAGATGTCCTTCCCTGGTGTGAGATTTGGCTAAGATATCGTCCACATAGTCTTCCATGAAGGTGTGCATCATGTCATGGAAGATCGTTGTCATAGCTTGCTGGTATGTAGCTCCTGCATTCTTTAACCCAGTGCTGCGCAATGACGCTCCAGCAAAGCCGCCCATGGACATGTAAATGCTAGTCTCTTTCTTGGTCTCGTGGAGCTATTTTGATTTGATTGTATCCTCGAAAATCCATCCATGAGTAGCAGCATTTCCATGCCACGAAAGAATCTATTAATCATGTCTATGTTTGGGTAAAGGAAAATCATCCCTTTATATGCTTTCATTTGAATCACTAAAATCGCGACATATTCATTACGGTGTGGATTCCGTTTTGAAACATGTACAATGTTGATATCCATTCAAGATAATCTCATTAGATCCATAATCCAAGATTCAGTAGTTCTTCCAACTACTTTACCAATAATACAAATATGGATGTACTTTTAGTTTTATTTTTAATCGGTTTAGTGCCACCGGCGATAAGGATGGTAATGAGATCCTTTGTTTACCCGGTATGTCAAAGTGCATGACTAAGCAAATTGATGAATGCTTTTTCAAAGAATTTGATGCAACTGCTTTTGTATCCCCGACAAGGATGCCTGCGTAGTATTCTTTACTTTAGTCGCGCTAATATCAATGACCGTGTAATCGTATCAACACTAATGATCTTTCATGGTAATGTTGCGGGAGGATGTCAAGCCTTTCATCCTTTGGTGCCTCAATGAGGTTTTCACCATTGGATGCGTTCTTTGTTTTTACTATTTTAGGATCAAATACTGCCATATAATGGTTTTCACCATTAGATCCATTTTTTATTTCCATATTTTTGCAACTGGAAGGTTTGGCATCCTCCTGCCTAAAAGCATCATTAAAAAGAAGCATTGGTGGTGAATGCTATCGATTCTCACAGCAGCTGGGGTAGTTAATAATAGCGGAATCACTTGTCAAAGGAGATTGATGGGTGGTTAGTTCCCACTCTACAGTCGGATGTAGTAAAGGAATAGAATCATTAGGATGGGTTGAGGTCAGCTGACAGGAAAGCTCTGGGACGGAAATGTCAGCCTGTGTTGTTAACAATGGTTATGTCGAGGCCTACGAAGGTATTTTCTTCCATGTCATTTATCTCAATCGATGTACGTTCATCTTCACTTGAGTCATCGAAATTTTGTGTTTCAAAGACAATAGGATTAAAACTCGAGCTTTGACCCTCCTCACGTTTGGGGGTATACTTTTTGATAACATCGATCTAAATATCCTAATAGGAAACATCTAATAAGTTGTCCCACTCATATTCATTTGAATCTGTTTCAGAATTATCTCTTATTTGAAGAATACGCTCCACAGTTTTATTGGTGAGTTTTTCCCTTGCTTCTTCTTTGTATCCTAGTCCAGTTTTATCTTTATGTTGGAGTGTGAGAGGCTGGATTGGTTCTGTTATGCCTTGTTTCCTTAACCCAAGAGGTCCCTGTCCTGAATATCCCATCTTCTCTAGAATAGTTTTTCCCTTTCCATATTGATTTGTCTCTATGATATTACTCGTGGAAGTGGAAGCTTCCTCATCCCTATAAAGCCAATTTAGAATAGCCTTATCTTCTAATTCTTCATCTAAGTTCCCTGCTTTTACAAATCTACCATCTAATGTCGTTGTAGATTGTGCTGAATTTTGGGTGATTGTAGATGGATGTCCATACATTTGTAATGAGGGTAACATCTGTGATAGATGGAAAGAGTGTCCAACACCATATTCACTTATTCCTTTGTCACTTATCTGTACTTTGTTGGTGAATTGGTGTGAGAGTGAAGCCAATTGTTCTTCAACATTTGAAGGGTTAGATTGTGCCACTTTGATCTCTTGTGATTTTTGTTGTCTTGGAAGCCACTTTGATAGGAAGCTTTGTCGTTTCTCATCCTTAGATGAATCTGATGTGCTAACTTCTCTATTGTGAGGTACCAATGTGTCCTGAGATGTTTTCAATGTATGACAAGCTTGGGTGTCATTATAGTCTGCTGTGATTGTTACCTCCTATCCATTGACAGGAAATTTCAGGCACTAATGATAGGTGGAAGGTACTGCTTGCATATCATGAATCCAAGGACGTCCCAACAGTATATTGTATATCAGTTCCCTATCTAAGACTTGACAAACCACATTTTGGACAATAGGTCCCACTTGAATAGGTAATATGATCAACCCTTTAGAGGATCTTTCTTCTTCATCATATGCTTTGATTGTGATTTTTCTTCTTGTATCAATGGCTTCATCTGAGTATCCTAGTGCATGAATCAGCTTTAAGGTACAAACATTTAAACCAGCCCCTCCATCTATCAAGACACGCTTTACACAGTGTTTATGGATGAGGACTTCAATGTGAAGGGCGGAATTATGTGGATGCAGCGGATACATCATCATGCCCAGAGAGATGAAATTGATAGGTAATCGGGTTGGGATACAAGATGCCGTCACAAGAACCCTTTAAAGCATGGGGAAATCTTTAGAAGTTCCAAGATGGATATTTGTGCCGGTATTTTCTGTAATTGATCAATGAGATTATATTGATTAGAGGAAGGATCCATAGATGGGGATGATAATGATGCTCCTTTCAATATAACTTTAGATTGTGCCCTTGTTGTGGCATTAACTGGTTGGTACTCTTGTTTCCCTTTGAGTGTGATTACGTTAATTTGGTTTTCAAATTTGTCCATATGTTGTACCAAATTAGTAGATGTAATGTCATTGTTTCGATTGATTTGATTGCATAACTCCTCATCCTCTTTGGCAGCAGAAAAACAAAGGATTGTTGTGTCATAAACATAACCGACATTCTTACCTTTGGTGTTTGCGGAAGTATTCTCCTTCCATAATTAGTAGAGGATTTTGAATGTTGTATGATCTTGTTTGTTTGGTGGACCTCTACAAATACTTTCTTTTGATCTATGAGGTTCTTGTACCAAGCATGTTTTAACCGCCAAATAATTTTCAGTCATGTGGCCTTTATTTTGATGGTAGTGACAGTAATGCAAGTCATTCCACCATGATGGTTTGACTTGAGGGTCCCAATTTCTAGCCTCTTGTACTTGAATAAGTTTTTCATCTAAAAGTTCTTTGAGGACTGATTCCAATGATTGCCCTAATGGCGTGAATTTTCGTTTATTGGATGGTCGTTGGAATGATTGGGTTTTTGTTTCTCCACTATTTTGATTATTTCCTTGATCACTACTTTGTTTGACATTAAGTCCATTGTTTTGTTTGTTTGTATTGGTTGGCGTCAAGGTGAATACTAGTTTAGATGTGTGTGTATCGATCATGGTATCAGTATTCTTATTCTTTTGTCAAAATCTGGGCTTTTCATTGTTGTTGTTAGAGGAATTGTTATTGTTTGAACCTTCAATGAAGTGTTTGATTGTTCCTCTTTTGATTAGAGCCTCTTCGATTTTGAGCCCCTTTTCGATAACTTGTTCAAATGTAGATGGACATTGTAAGTCCAATTGGTAATTCATGTCATCTACTAGGTTATCAATGAACATCTCTATCTTCTCTTCCTCAGGAAGAGATCTAGGGTATTTAGCAAATAGCCTTCTCCATCGTTGGAGAAAGGAAAGAAACTTTTCACCCTTTGCTTGTTTGGTGTTGTAGAGTTCTTTTAAGGTCACCCCATGTTGGATGTTGAATGAGAAGTGTGTTATGAACCTATTGATCAGTTCTTCAAAAGATTGAATCCCAGGTTCCAATTTAGAAAACCACTCCATGCAAGTGTTTTCTAAGCTTCTTGGAAATAATTGTAGCAAGTAAGAGTCCTCGTGTGTAAACCTATGCTCATGGAGCCCTGAAATTCTACGTGATCAAAATGGAATTGCCTTCCATTGTATTTGTTGTAACGCTCTGCATTCAAGGCAATACCGGAAATGGTAGTCAAGGCATTAATGCTTGGGTCGAATGGATAAGGCAAATGTCTTATAAGGAATATCGCTTGTCGGGCCCTTGTTGGATATTTTGGAATTGTAATTGCAAATGTTGGATTTGTTTTATCAAAGCATCTATTTGATTTGGATTTTCTATACTAGTTGAGTTAGGTGTGGTTGTTTCCTTGAGTTGATTGATGTCAAAGTCTTTAGGAAGTTTAGCACCTTTGTCAGCTAATAATAGAAGATACTTTTCCATATCTTGCTCTAGCATCTTTTCCATAAATTTATGGAAATGAGGGTCTTGTTGAACTTTCTCGATTTATTCTGCAGTTATTTCTTTCTCTTGTGAATTAGTGAGAGGATCAATGTTGCTATATCGTCCCCAAGGGTTTTCTTTAGCCATGGCTGCTATTCTTTCATTTTCTTCTTGTTGTTGTCTTTGATATGTTGATCGTGTAAAAATAGGCATACAAACTTTTTACTCTAGACTCTGATCTTGGATTTTTGATTGGATAAGTGTCGAGGTTTTTGATTAAAAATCTGATTTAGTCGTGTCTAGTTACATGATGAAAGGATGATAAAATCCTTGATAGGGAAATTTTGACACAAAATCTCAGATTTAGTGATAAGGACACTTTGCAAGATGTTTCAAGATCTAGGTGTAATAGTAAAGTTTTCTTTTTGTATGATTCAAGTGTTTTGAATTATGGAAAAAAATGTTTTGGACTGATGAAAACCTTGTTTTCGATATGGGCAAACTGACAAACTATCTTACTAACTCTCTATTTTTCTGACTTTCTGGAGCGCTAAAATAGAGCTGGGACGCGCTATAACAGAACAGTGACGCGCTAGAACAGACCAAGGACACGCTAGAATAGAGCAGTGACGCGCTAAAACAGACCAGGGACGCGCTATAACAGAGACCCAAAGCACTAAAACAGAACGGTGACGCGCTATAACATAGCAGTGACGCGCTAAAACAGAACCATGAGGTGCTAAGACAGAAAACTATCTTACTCTATGAAACTCACTTGGTCTAGTATCGTATTGTATGGCTGGTTGTGGGATGTATTCTGGACGAATTCTTTGACTGTGATTGTGGTGTTGCCTAAGAGCTCTTCTTTGATAAAATGCTTGTGAATCTAAGGGAGCTACAACATAATTGTCCGTATAACCTCTAGAGAAATTGTGATACCTATGAATAAAAGTCTTATGTTGGAGTAGAACTTTCCGCTTTAATATAAAAAACTGCTAAGCTTCTGCTATTTGAAGGTGTTTTCTATTTCTGACATTCGCTTGACAAGAGATTTCTTGATAAATTTATGGATACCCAATCAACTTATAATTCCCTACAAGTGTTTTGATTTGAAGATTTTTGTGGATGATCTTATCCCAATTCTTAATGAGAGGTTCACGCTAGCAAGAATAGAATGGCTGGACTTTAAAACCTTAAACTCCAAAACAAATAGTGTATGTTCTTAAGAATCAAGTATGATTCTTCTTGATTTTCAACGGTTTGCAATGATAAGACACCGATAGACCACCCTAAGAGACAAAAAAAGTCATCATATATACTCTTAACGCTCCACAGCCTTTGGAATTAAGGCTGACTCATTAATGTTTGTCACCCCCTTAGAGGGCTTCATGTTTTGTATTTCTAGGTGCTGCATCAGAGTATGTAAGTGGATACCCTGGATCCCCGAGCAAATAGTCCTCGTAATTATATGTGAGTGTCAGGGTAGATTCTTCCCCCTGCTTTTAGTATTACAATGTTTAGAACCCGACAAGCATGTTTCTATTTCTAGGTTCTTAGATAGGGTTTCCGTTCAGAGCGGCAAATGGATAAACTCCCTCGAGAGACCTCCCAATCTTTAGAACAAAGATTTTGGGGATGGTTATCCTGCACACTTCCGTTGAAAGAGGGTTTCCCCAAATTCACATAAATTTTTAAGTGGGTTGGAATACCATGGCTTTTGGCTGTCCCCACTCAGGTCATTCTCGTAGGGTGAGTACTTTTTCCCATTACGGCAGGCATGTCTAAAGGTTTTAAAAAGATTTAAAAATGCATAAAGAAAAGTGAGTCTGGTATTCTGATGCACCCAGTAAAGGGGATAGCATAAACCTATCACCCAATCACAGCAAAGAAGTTTGTTCACTTTTAAAGCCCAAATGACAAATTAGCTAATCTATATGGAGATATTGCTCCATAAAATCATGATGTTCAATTTTAATCCTACAAGAAAATGTGAAGTTTCTATCCTAGGATTGATCAATTTTTATCCATTTTCTATCCTAGGATTGATAAATTTTATCCATTTGCTATCCTAGGATTGGTAAATTTTAATCAAAAATGGACAAAAAAACAAAGCATGGCCACGGATGCATCGGATCCAGATTAAAAAAATGATTTTAATGTCAAAGAGTCGACACACTGAAACAGTGACTCGGCGCGCTGAAACAGTGACGCGGCGTGCTATAACAGTGACGCGACGCGCTGAAACAGTGACGCGGCGCGCTAAAACAGTGACGTGGCGCGCTATAACAGAAGACCGGTGCGCTAAAACAAACCAGCGGAGCGCTACAAGATCTAACTAGCGCACAATAAAAAGTCACGATTCCGCGAAAACTATTACGCCGATACCTGTAAGACACTTTTCACAAAAATTAATCAGAATATGGGGTTAGGCCCCACAATGGGCGCCAAATTGTGAGCGTAGGAATGAGTTAAACAATCTAAACATGCTTCTACACCTCTAAATAAGACATTGCATCTAAGATTTAAGAAATTTAAACTAATTTAAACTAAAATCTTCAAAAATCTATCATATTGCTCTCTAACTCTAAAGATCTCTCTAATCTACTTTGCTCTCAGATTTTAGAAGCTAATTAGACTATTGAAATGACACTTAGAGAATGAGAATTGAACTATTCTATTTCCTATATGATTAAATGATTAAAACTACTGTGATTGCAGCCATGACTGCAAATGTGGGATGCTGGATGGATGTTGGATGAATGTTGGATGCTTGAATGCTGGATGCTTGAATGCTGGATGCTTTGGAAAACCTGCAAAGTAAGATTGCATAAGTTGGGATCCATTTCCTGTAGCCAAAGAGCTGTATTTATAGCTTTCACGGCAGCACATTTGCACAGGGATACGGGATAAGAGGCTGGGATTTAATCTGGAGAATTGAAAGGCATGGGATGAGAAGATGGAGCTGATCATGGAGGATTGTTTCTCCCCATGAAAACACCAGGCAAGATGAGAGGGAAGGTGGTTGAGAGGACTTCCTGCAGGTTTGTCCCTGAAGCTCCTCCCATGAATGACAGTAGAATTAATTAAATTTTGAAAATTTAATTTTATTGGTGAGTGAATAGTGGTAAATGATTTATGCATAAATTTAAATAATTTTAATTCATTTAAATTTAGCAAAAGAGATTGAATAATTTAATAAATAAAACTATAGGGTTTGTTTATTAAATTAAAATAAAAGGAAAATGATAATTAAATAAAATATTAGATATATTTATTTAATTAAGAAGAAATGATGAGGTAATTAAATAACACAAATTATTTAAGTTGTGTATTTAATTTTAAAGAAGTGATATTAATAATAATTAAATAAAACAAAGTTTTTAATTTTGTTTATTTAATTAAGAGAGAAATAATATGATGAAAATGATAATAATTAAATAAAACAAAGTTTCTAATTTTGTTTATTTAATTAGGAGAGAAAATAGAAGAGTTAATAATGAACTTAATATGAATAAATATTTCTATTTATTTACTAAGTAGATGAATTTAAGATTAATTAATCAAATAAGTCGTATTTAATTAATTAGATTCTCCAAACCATTTTTAGGTGTCTACACTTTCCATTCTAGATCTACATTCAAAAATCTTATGCCCAAATCCATTGCATGTATAATAGTAGCTATTGAAAGATTGAAACATCATGCCATTATTGTAACAACTCATTATATGATTTCCAGATTCACTAGCTTTATGACCAAATCTATTGCATGTAAAACACTGATCGGGAAATGATTGAACATTTTGATTCATTTTGCTTCTACACTTTATAGCTTTATGTCCAAATTTATTGCAAGAATAACAGTAACCATTAAAATATGAATACCTTTGTGCAACAGGTTGTCTGATAGGAGGTCTTTTGAAAACTTTCTTCTTGTTCCAGACTTGTTTGGCATTGCTCTTCTTATCATTCTTCTTGTCAGCATTTTTTGATGTCTGATTCTCTTTTGAGATTTATCCTTTTTTAAATCCTAATCCTTCTTTGTCCTTTAAAGCCTTTTGATTTACAATCATTTCATCAAGTAGTGTGGAGCTCTTCTTGTATTTTTCATCTTGAATCTTTGCTTTCTCCAAATTTGATCTCAAAGTCACAATCTCTTGTTCAAACTTTGAACATTCTTCATATTTATCTTTCAATTTGGCATTCAGGCAGTCTTCAACTTGCAATTTCAGATTGTTGATAGTATCATTTGATTGCTTGAGTTGCTCATTTGTTTCCTTGAATTTTTCTGTAGCTTTCTTGAGTTTTCTCGCAACTTCTTGATACACTCATCTGCATCATTAATATCCTTTTTCAGATCTCTTTTCTCAACTTTTGTTTTATCCAAATCATCAAGGGTCGATTTGAGTTCTCCTTCCATGTCAACTTCACAATCTTCTTCAGTAAACCCTCCAGGGATAATCTCTTTCGGAGGAATAAGATACTTCCTTGTAGCCATGTGTTCAACCTCCAAGATCTACCTCAACTATCAAGCCAATTGAAGGAACCAAACTCTAATACCAATTGTTGAACACCCAAAACACTGAGAGGGGGTTGAATCAATATTCCTTGGAATTCATTAACTTAAAATGTATTTCATAACATCTCATTCAATGTGCAATAATGGAAAGAAACATTAAAAGCATTCATCACATCAATAGACATAAGAGCACAAGATTTACATGGAAAACCAAAAAAGGGGGAAAACACGGTGAGGATTAGCTCACAATATATTATAACCAATTACAATGATTGATACAGAACAGTGGACTCATTGTCCAAGGACTCACTGTCCAAAAATAGAATGACTCACTATTGGCAGTTCACTTCCAAGGGCTCACTACCCAGAATAGAAAGCGATAGAAAAAAGGGTGGCTCACTACCAATGATGAATTGCTAACAATGCATCTGACATATGTTGAAGATATTGTTCCACTAAAGCTCAAAAAATTGATTTAACACACTTCATACTTCACCGCAACTATGATTCACACTTCTCTCTACACCAAATCTCGCACACACACTCTACACACTATATCGACACTTCAGCACAATGAATCAACATTGTATATATACTACAACTATCCAAAACATCAATTAGGTCAGCCTAATTAGATGTCCTGTGTACTGCATAACTTGTTGGCTGAAAACATCAACACACAGTCCTTACAGAAAGAACCAAAATGTGTACACCATCAAAATAGGTCGGCATGACCCATAATCACTCCTATGATACCACTCCATACATAATTCAACTCTACATGACCCCAAAAAACTTAGGTTGGCACCGGATAGCAAAATTGTGAAGTAACAATGAATGAACCAACTATTCACTCACAACATGATACGTGGACTACCACAACACTTGCCATGTGATGGAGTATATACACTAACGGTATCCTCAAACACTTCCTTGGAACCGTATAATAAAATATTCATCTGCGGCAGAATGCAAAGCAAATGTCCAACATACACTCTATAACTACAACTCTATCATTTCCAGAGCCGATACTCTATCAGTGATATCTTCAACTACAAAAGACAATCAACCATGAAACTTTGGATCTAAAAACGTTCAACATGCACAATGAACACCTCAAAATTGCATGACAAAATTTTGCATAGCGGAGCAGTGCGAACAACAAAATTGGTTCACTATCCCACTGAATTTACACTCGGGACTTAGACAATTATCCAGACCACTTGGTCTTCTTCGAACCAACACTTCTGCATCTATACAATGGGTTGACATCAATTAAAACACCATAACGACACCATATACCACTCTCAACAATCTCCTCAATGACAAACAAACTTTTAACATGTACCTTCCATCATTCCACAGTTGTTATACCTTAAGGTTAGATAACACTTCACAATGGCACCACCACTAAACGGTCCTTGAAAGTTTATTCCTAGAGTGTTCCATGAGATATTCCTACTAAAACATCCCCTGATGTGATTATTTCCATTCCAAAATTCAACAATACATGTTACTAGTTAGGGAACCTTTGTATAAGATATTTGGTGGGAAGGTCTCCCCAAAAAGTATACTCAAAGTTCAAGTCACCAAGGCATGGGTTTCATACAATATTTTCCTTCATTCCATGTAAAACCTTTACCAAAGGTTTTTTCCTTTTTTCTTTCTAAATCCAACAATGTTGAAGCTATCATTAAGCATAATCCCTACTTTGTCCACTCTTATTTTCTTGTCTTCTCATCCTAGACTAGAGATTTCATCATCTTTGATGAGAAAGATTTACATGTACTTGTCTGGGTGGAGTTTCCCGATTTACCCTTGTGCTAGAATTATTTGAATTAAATAGCTACCTCTTTAGACTTTGTTCTATATGTTGAACTAGATATGTTCTTCTCAGCTTGACCCCAAAAGATAGTTTGTGTAGAAGTCAATTATTCCAAGGATTTAACAAAGTGGGCAAATATCCAAATTAGATAGATGAGATAAACTCAATGTGTTATCCATTTAAATTTACCAAATACTTGCTATAGATGTCAATATTTTGAGCATGACATCTAGGATTTCCCTTTGACATCTCCCAATTCTATGTCTATCACTCAACCCGCCTCTAGGTTTGTCCCTCCTCTAAAATGAAGGCTTGTTTATCTTGCTAAATCAAAAGGAAAATAATTCCTATAATAATGGTCCCATAACAATTCTTGGAAATTTATTGACTCCCCTCATAGGAAGATATCTAGTGAGGTAAAATTCTCTCGAGCACCATTAGCAACGTCAATTTTTATATTTGAAAAAATAACCATTCTCGACATACTTCCCTATGCTTGACTATGTAGCAAAGATCCTGCACCACATCAAGATTGATAGAAAAAGGAGAATATATGCTAGAGAAAAAATATCAAATCTAATCTTCCATTTGGATAGGAACATTTATTTCAAAGTTACATCATCGATAAAATTATTATTATCTTCAAAGGGATGAAATAGACTTAATGATCCAATCAACCTGTAATGTTTCCTAGACTAATTTCACCAAGGTTTATGGCCATCTTGAATAGCCCTTCATTCTTTCCATGCTTCAAGAGTTGGGATTTGGGATCCATTTTCTCCATTTAGTTCAATTTTTTTAGAAATGCCTCTAATTCTATCGCTATTAATAGCCAACAATCTAATTATTTTGGGCTCCTTCCATCTAACTGCAAAGGTTTTCCTTTAGTCACTGCACTTTATTTACTTGTTATAGAAGGGTTTGGCTATCTTTTGAGCCAATTAATCTCCTAAAAGTTAGTCAAAAGAATTTACTTTCCCAATTCATCTACTCAACTCAACAATGGCCACTTTGTAAATGACTCTTTCCTTACATGAATTAAAGGAAACAATTATGTACGACTCGTCATTACCTTGATAGTTTCTACAAGGCTACTGTTGGCAAAATTGACACATGCAACATAAGCAGGGTATAAGTCACCTGACCTCTCCTAAAAAGGTTAATGATCACAAATTCAATCACCTTCCAAGGTCTTGGAAGTTGGGTCACAACATTGGTGTTTGGCTAAGTGGTCAATATGGTTGTTTGTGTTCAAGGGGCATGTTGGGGCGTGTTAGGGCATGTTGGGGCGTGTTGTTTTTAATTCAAACTATGAGAATATAATTATTCAAAGACTAAATCTAATTCTAACCTAAGAGGGTTTTAAATAAATCCAAGAGACAGATCAAGAAATGTAAGAGAATACAAATATATTAATCTTAATTAAGCCAATTTATTCACCACTAGAGATACGTTTTGATAAAATTGTAAATAAATTAAATCTGTAACACACAATCCAATTCATCCATAGTGTTATATTCTAGATGTGTTACTCAAAGTCCATGACAATATTTATTCATTTTGATTACCATGTTCATGTGCAAATCAAAATGAAATTTCAATGAAGTTTTATGAAAATATTGTTTATCTCTCAAAAATATAATAGATCAGAATGACAAGAAGAATACCATTTGCATGCAAGAAGAAATATCAAATTGGTGGAACTATATCAAATTTTATTATCCTCTTGAGTCAAATGATTTTACAATCCCAGAAAAAATCCACCAATACATAGAGATTCATACCTTCTAAGATTAAATTCTATAAATTGCCTAACTATGATAATGTAATGAAACAAATGCTTTATGAAAAATCTATGCTATTGGACCTCCAGTCTAAATATCCAACTTTTGTACCTTTGCAATGAGAGGAGAATTAAAATAAATAGGAAGGCAAAGATATATTTCCCTCCAAAATAGCATGCAAGACTCCTAGTGTACCCAACATGCAAAATCAAATAAATCGGAACATTTTCCAGAATGGACATTAGTTTGCATGCAAAAGTTTCAACTTTACAAAATATGACTCCAATTTTATCTAGTTCCAAAATGGCACTTCCTCTTTAATGAATAAAAGAATAATAAAGTTCAATATTCCTTATTTAAACTCCCATTATTCATTTTTTATTTTGTAGTTGTTTATACTCTTCAAAATTGGCTAACACTTGACCGATCAGCTTTGCATCTTGTCCATCAAGACATTCTATTCTAAACCTAGTCTTTTCAAAATCATTTTGATGTTTCTATTATACATCTTTCCAATCTCTGAAGGTCATCCTTGACCCATCTAAGATCTACTTGGGTATTCACCAACTTGTCCAGAATACTCTCATTTGTTTCTTGTGCCAAGGTCATTTCTTCCTCTATCCTCTTGTTCCAAACACTCTCAATAGCCTCCAGAATGTCTAGTATATGCTTATCCTATAATAGAAGTTCTTGATTAATAATAATGACTACAAATCTTTCAAAATTTGAAGAATTTTTGTATAATTCTTTATGTAATTTCATCAAATTTAACTTATGCTCAGCTATTAATTAAAATTTAAACAATATATTATATTAATACTTTTCTTAACAAAATTGACATCTTCATCACCCAAAATGGCTACCCTCTTCATTTCTTCTAACTCTAATTTATCTAATTCCCTAAGGTGTTTCAAGTCTTAATTATATTTCTCATCTTCATCTGTCAAGCAATCAGTGTATTTCTGCAACTCTTCCTCTAAATTGTATGCCCTTTCATATTATTGGTATTTAGAAGCCAATAATTCTTCCATTTCTTTCTTGAACTTCTCAATCCATTTGTTCAAAATTTGAGATTTTCTCGTATATTGTTTAAGGAATCCACTTTTTTACAAGTCCACATCATCAACACTAACAACTTTAAAGTCACAACTATTGATCCAATATTATTAAAAACATTAGACATTAAATCAACAAATGAAACATGCTCACCTACTAGATTCTCTATTCTAACTTGTGATTCCCTTTACAATGTTCTGTCATACAATACTATTTCCTTAGTGTCCACCTTCATTTCCTGTTTTTGAAATGTTTACCTTTGCTATAGTTGCTATTGTCAATAATATTATAGTTTTGCACGCCATTCAAATATTTATATCATAATTGAAGTTCGAGGTTTTTTCCTTTAAGAAACTTGTATCATTCGCTCACCTTTGTTTGGATGGTAATTGTCTATGCAGCCCTCAAAATAGTCATTTGACTGTATTTATTAATTAATTAAAAATAAATATACAATGCATGCCTTATTTTTAATTAATTAATGCATAAACATTGCCGTTCGGATGGATCCTGTATAATTACAAAACATTGTGCCCTGTCATTACCCACTCTTTCAATTTATCAGTACTTGCCTACGTACAAAAGTTGAAATCGTTCCGAAGGCATGAGAGGTACTGCCGGTTTTTGTATGGTGACAACAGGATCCAATGAGAATTGGGAAAAAGATTATACTAGAGATTTTGAGTACGAATTTTGTACGTCTATGTGAATGGTGGTACAAACTTTACTGGGGTTATCTGCTAAGCACGGAAATGCAACTTGCATTTTATCGTATCCGCAATGAATTCGTATTTAAAAAATGTCGTGCCCGCCATGTTTCATACGGCAGATCAAACAATGTTTTGTCTGCAACAACAGCACACTAATTTTCCTCCTGCTGCAATATTCATCAATAAGGGGCTAAAATAGGGCTAAAAGAGAGGAAGAAAAGTTTGCTCCTGCAATACTGCAAAAGTTGTTTTTTTTCTTTTTTTTTTCGTTAATGTTTAAATTTTCTGTATATTTTTTTATTTGAGCCATGCTGTAACTGTTTATTTGCATATTATGTATCTGAAAAACTCTAACATTTAACATTAAACAGGCGAAAATAAATAGGAAGCGGTTATCCATAGCATTGAGAAAAAAATGTGGAGGAGAAGCGAAGATTCCTTACCTGGGGCTGGCAAACTCGAAGAGCTTCCCCGTGGGCGAGAAAATGATGGGAGCAACTTCGGCATCTGAGAGAAGCGAGAGCTCACTGGCCTTCTTCAAAAGTCCCGTTTTACGCTTGGAGAAAGTCACCCGACGATTTACAGGGTTTTGTATCAATTTTAACTGAACCTTTGCCCGCGCCATTATTTGTCTTTGCAAAATGGAAGACGATCTCCAGATACAGAAGCCCTGTACCTCAAACCATTATATATGTTGTGGTCTGTTTTATTGAATAAAAGGCGATGCTCCTAGTTTATGTGATGGACAGGTACCGGTGTTCCGTGTCACTAATTGCTTGACTTTCATATAGGGCTGAAGGGTACAAGTGTCTTAAGCCCTCACCAGATTCCTGTCAAAAATTCGTGCGATATTAATTATAGTTTTCAATAAATGGCGGCGCAGGGTGGGATTTTCTAACCATTAATCTACTAAAGCCATGATTACCTATGTATGGGCGTACCGATTTTTTTGGAATCCAAGAGATTTGCAGGTGCTGGCTGGAGTTCATACACACACTCGTGAGCGACGGTCAAAATATTTATGCGAGGTTTTCACGGATCTGAAACACTTTCAACACGCAAAACCGTAGGATAACGTATGCACTCGTATAAATGGACGTCTCTATCAAATATAATTCAACACGTATGAGCTTTGGGATTGGAAAACCAAGAAAACTCTTTTTGATTTGCTTGTTATTCCGGTTGTACTTTATGGGTGTGAGGTATGGGGAAACAGTATGTCAAAGTGCAGTTGGAGACAGTTAGAAAGAATTCAAAAACATCTAATAACAAGCAATCTCAAAGTTAAAACCACTGTCCCTATGAAATTCTTTTAGCTGAAACAGGGTCTTTTCCATTGGAAGCATCGGCGTTAATCCGGTTGATAAGCTATTTAAAGAAGGTTGAAAACATGGATAACCACCGTTAGCCTAAAACAGTTATGAAGGAGACGCTAGATCGTAGGAAGAAAACTTGGATGAAACAAAACCACAAG
Source organism: Sequoia sempervirens (assembly GCA_007258455.2). Classification (NCBI taxonomy): domain Eukaryota; kingdom Viridiplantae; phylum Streptophyta; class Pinopsida; order Cupressales; family Cupressaceae; genus Sequoia; species Sequoia sempervirens. The sequence goes on along the minus strand of VDFB02270651.1, from coordinate 568,874,854 downwards.
TGGATGAACAAGTGGGACATCAATTTGCACGAGTGTCCTAGCACCAATAGTGAAATAAAAAGCTGTGATTGAAAAATTCAGAACTGCCATGTGGACAAACCAGAATGGGCGAAAAAAAACTTACTACATCAAAGAGTTTAACCCGACAAAGGATCATGATGAAAAAACTTATTTAGGTGCAGCTATTAAAGGGAAAGCGAGGTTGTTAGTGGCACAATTGAGGATGGGATCACATCACCTTAGGTGTGAGACCGGTAGGTGGAAGATACCCAAGGAAATTTGGGAAGAAAGAACTTGTATTTTCTGCAATAAGGGGGTTGTAGAAACGGAATGGCACTTCATCATGGAATGCATTGCTTACGAGGATATCCGTACTCAGCATGAAAATAGTTTGAAAGTTGACAATATGCACCAGCTATTTGAGGAAGATAAGATTAATCAGACGGCTAGCCTTCTAGTCAAAATTAATAGCAGGAGATCTGACTTGGAAAAGAGCATGAAGACAAATTAGGCCTGTTTTGTCTCGGTCCCATAGACTGTTTAGTCTCGTGGACATCATTAAAATCTTTCATTCATTCATTCACCAGAGGATCCATACTAATTTCGGTCGTCAATGATTGACATTCACTGAGAGTGTTATTCATTGACTTCCCAAGTTGTTAAGACCTTAAAAGCTTTGGTGAAACTTCACAATTAATTGTGTTTTAATTGGAGTAGTATTGGAATGGGTGATCTTTAGGGAAGGTCCAATGTTTCACCCCTTTGTACATCACCTAGATGCAACGAGTGCTAAGTGGACCATTCATTCTCATCAAAGATGAGTTTGTGTTAACCATTACTCATGAAACATGGGTCAATGAGTTTGACTCAAAAACTACACATTGGAGTTGTGATAGCAATGTCATAATGTTTAAGAACTTATTATTAGAATTAAAATATGTATTTTAATTAAAATTATTAAAGGCATGGCGATGCTTGAGTGTACTTAGACTTGTGTATATAAACTTTGTATTTTTATGTATTCATATGATTGTTTTGATACTGATAAAAAGCAAGAAGGGCTTGAACCTATTACATGAAACTACCACATAGGTTGGAGAAAAGAGTTTCAGAAGGGGTGAGACTAATAGATATTACAACCATAAGAGATAAACAAAGCGCACCAAAAGACCAGCAAAAAGCTCACAAACCAACACAAGAATAGTTGTGAACTAGAGTAGAGACTGCAATTACAAATCAACAAGCTTTTTCAGGCCACTAATAGCTTGCCATTCATGGTTTAGAAATTTAATATTATCACTAAAGGTAACACCCTTAGATCTTTCCTTGACTACTCTAGTCTTTCCTTTCTCCTCCAGAGTTTTGGCTCTAGTTCTATTGGTTGGTCCTTATTGTCTACCATGAGCACCATTGTCATGACTCTTTTCCTCTCTTTTGTCCAACTTAGATTGAAGAACATATAGAGAGGTCACAAAGTTTTGTATGGTTTCCTTACTGAAGGCAATAATATATATCATGTTGTCTTTAACGATTTCCTGATTATTTTTATCTCATCAATATCGTGTTCTAAAGCTTTCCATTTATCAAAAGTATGAGAGAATTTTCGCACCTCTTCCCAAATGTCATCATTAACTATTGGTATTTACTAACAAGATGGAGCAATAATAATAAACTAATTGTAAACGCAAATAAAAGAATTTAAAGGAAACAAATTACATAGAAACAAAATATTAACATGGTTCACCCAATGTGGGCTACATCCACAAAACAATCATCCAATTTTTATTTATCTCCAACAAAAATAAATGCAAATTACATTAACATGCAGCACTATCAAACACCTGCGTGCATATTCAAACACCCTCATGTTTTTTCTGTACATGACACTCTTGTTATTGCTTGCCCATTTTCAAACTATGATCTATACACGTGTGTGTTGTTGCACATGTTACTTTTCTCCAATGCCTGATCTGCAAATTTGCACATTGTTGCATGCTACTTCATCTTAACATCATGACCCTTGGCTTTCCACATTCGCAGCAAGGAAAACATCATAGCTTGGGAAATTACAGATTGATTTTTCAACCAAATTTAATAGCAAATTCTCCTTTATAAAATTGATTTGGGGGGGGAACATAGCTGCCAAAGTCACCAAAATATTAACTTAGAGCATGGTCAGGCTCCAAAGACCAACATCAACCTCGTCACATTTTTTATGTGGGTTGTCTTCATAAAGGTTCTTCTCCAACTATTGAATTTCTAGCTTGGTTATATGTAATTGGGAGAGTTGCCACAACATAACATTGTTCTGAAGTAGCAAACTTTCTTGAAGTTTATTCACCTTGGCCTCCAAGGTTTTGCATGAGTTGTAATGAGGTTTTTATGGCTTAAGTTGGGTCAATTGGATTCAACATGTGGTGATTTTGAAGGCAAGCCTAGTGATGTCATAATAGGATTGCTAGAGGAAAGAAAAAGATCATCTGAGGGGAGAATCTTAAGTGGCAAGGCCTAGCTGAGGTGAAAGAGGGGAAGAATTTTTGATTGAATTGTCTTACAACCAAGAGGAGTTAGGGTGATGGTGGCTAGAATAAGGGTTGTCCTTATGCAAGTTGATTTTTTTCTTGCCTTTAAATCTTGGACGAATGCTACAGGGAGAATTCCCAAACACATGAGGGTGTTTGGGAGGAGCATAATAAGTAGGGTTCTAAGAATCCACTATCTTATTCTTGTCCTTGGTATCCTAAGGGAGAGAAGTTTCATTATTAGGGGGCTCAGCATCATGTTTGGCGAGAGGAATGAGGATTTTGATCCTTGGAGTAGGGATATATTTCTCTTCAACAATAATTTTCATTTTTGTCAGAACAAGGCCCACCAGGGTATGATGGGGGACCAAAGATAGATTGTATATGTGAGGGATGAGGGGTAGGGCCAAGGTATGACCCAATTGAAAATGGTAGACATAATATATAAGCCCCTAATGAAGGGGAATGCCTTTTTTACCTAGGTGTACCTAAAGGACTAAGTCCTCAAGGAAGGTACAAATCCAAAATGTGAAATTTAGCTTAATAACATGTCTCAAATGATTGAGAATAGAAAAAATATACCAACATATGTGTGTGTACCTTCCCTCTGAGTTGATGAACCTCAATATCACCTCAACTATCATTTTTCACACACTTTGTAGGTCCTCCCTATTGAAGTCATTCTGCAATCTCTCAACTTTTTCTCCCCTTTTTCAAGAAATTCTTTATGGAATCATGATTATGACCCTTAATTTTCTTTTGCAAAGGTTCCCCTTCCATACAAAGATATGTAGCTTTAGCAATGAGTTCCTCTATAACCTTGAAGGAGATACCTCCTCTACAAATGGTGTCTACTTTCTAGGAGGTCGCAATTCTTTGGAGAGAATAATGTCATGTTCATTCATCACCTCAATATAAGAAGTGAGGTGCCCTTTGTTGATAATGTCCTATACCTCGACATTATTTTGAACATTCTCATAATTGAACAATTTCATTATTGATTGAATCCCCACCCATTTTGATATGTAGAGAAACTAATAGAGTTGTTGCAATTCCTTGAAGAATCTCCCTTAATACCAAGTCTACAATTATCTCCCTTAGTAGAGGGTTTATAATTACGAATTGGATGAGTAGAGGGTTTATAATTATGAATTGGATGAGTAATATCAAATGAATGTCCAACCCATCTTAATATTTTTACTTTAGTTCAACACAACTCCTCAACACATGACTTCCTTACAATGAGGGACAACGAACTATTGGACCTTAATGCTTAAACTTTACTTCTTCGTTAATTTTGATGCTTATTTTATTCAAAATGGAAAAAATGTCTTCCCATGCATTAATCCCTTCTATTTGGGCACCATGGTTGGCTAAAAGATTAGTCGAGGCATTTTATTTTCTATATATATGCTTAGCAATAACCTCTTCAAAGTCACTTAGGGTGATTTTTATATCCTTTATGATGTCTCTATAAGACTATCCAATGAGGGTTGTCTTTGGAGTTTATCATATCAATGATGTTTTTAAATCTCTTTCTATAACAATTTGACTAATGCATTTGTTTCTATCCATAACAATCCCCTTAAGGGCTATTTAAGATTCAATAAAATTGTTGATTTTTTATCTAATATTATCAATAAATGCTCCTATAAGTTATCCTTTATCATTCCTTATCAACCCTTCATGTCTTTCATGTCCTAGGTTTCCTTTCACCAAGCCATCAAAGTTGAGTTTATGCCATCCAAGATCAAGGGGATTTATTTAGTTCTTTTTCTTTGCATTAAATTAGTGGTGTCGCCATTTTCTAGCCTTTCTTCTAACCCCAATTCTCATCTATCTAAGCTTCAAGATTAGTAGGGTTACTCTTAGGTTTCTATAGGTTGGAAACATTTTACATTATCCATGATGTTACATATGATCTTTTAAATAGTTACCTCCCAAAGTTTGATTTGATTTTTAATTTTTTTTGTTCCTCTTTTTATATTCCCCATCCAAAATGAAGCAATGACTCTCCCCATAACTCTTTAATCAAGGTGTATTTGAAAGGGGAAATCCAACTTTCAAATATTTTTTTAATATCTACCCCCAAGACCTAAGGGATATTAAAATTTATAAGGATCATATGTTTAATTTGTAAGGCATAAGGTAATTCAATTAGAAGGTGGTTGGTATTTTCTTTGCTTTGCTAACATAATTTGCATCTATTAGCTGATTAGAAACCTCTCGCTTTCAAGTTGTTAATGGTAAAAAAAATTGGCACACTATCCACCAAAAGAAATAGATTTGGGAATAGTATTGTTCACCCAAATATTTGTGTACTTGAAATTGTCATTCTAGGAATCATCCATCAAATGAAACCTATAATTTAACCATGCAGTTACATGTAGGGTTAGTCATCCATATTAAACTTTCTTGTCTAAAATACCTAATAACTTGTGGTTGCTAATTATAATTTTGATCTAAAACTGTTGTTGTAGAATTTATATTAGGTGTGCAATGAATTTCCATTGAGTTTGATTAGCAATTCAACTATCCAATTATCTTTGATTGAGTATCCAAACCTGATTTTTATATCTTCTTCAATTTAAGAGAAAAGGGAGTGGTTTTCAAGAGGGACACTTAAAATTCTAAGAATCTTCCCAAAATGTAACCTGGTCTCCTTTTCCAACCTTCCATTTGATACCCTTAAAAAGGGTTTATTTAGATTTACAATATTGTTCCAAATAGTAGATCCTATGGGAAGTTGATATTTTTTAAGATTAAGTACCCTTCTCGATTATTTAAGTCTAGTCAACCCATTATCAAAGTTAATCAATCTCCAACCAATTTTAGCCATTAAAGCTCTATTCATATCTTTGATTTTCCCAATATAGAGTCCTCCAAGTTGGATTTAGGGGTGCAGACGCTTTCCTAGACAACAAGAGAGATTCTCTTCTTTTCCTTCATCCTAGATGATAGAAATCTTCTTTGAATTTATTCAATTTTCCTTGCTAGGTTCCTAGGAATATTGAAAAGAGAAATGAGGTACATCAAAATGCTTCGGAGGGAGGCTTTGATCAATTAAATATTTTCAACATGGCTTAAGGGGGTTCCTTTCTAGGCTTCCACATTCTTTTAAATTACTTTGATGATGTTATTCTAAGCAGAGTTATGAATTTTACCTTGGGATAGAGGCATTTGAAGGTGAGTGGTTGAAAGTTGTTGGATTATGCAGTTAAGAATCCTATAAATTGTGATTTGCAAATTTCGTGGAGTATTGAAAAATACCTCTTATCAAGGTTTATTTGTTTTCATGAGAAATTGGCATACTTTGTGAGGATACTTTTCCACTTTGTAGATTTTGCAATCGTAGCTCCCCTAGTAGGATCATGTCATCAACAAATTGTTGGTATGAATTTGGATTGATAAGAGAAGTTGGTCTAAAACCTTTCATTTTTTTCCTTTTTTCATGTTTTCATCTATATTTTTACCCAAAAATTTTACTATTAATATGAAAAGAGAAAGGTGTGGAGGATCCCCTTGCCTTATTGCTCTCAAGGATTTGGATTATCCATGAGGGGTTCTATTTATAAAATCCAAAAATATAGTGATGGAGAAGTAGTTCTCCATCATATTCAATAATTTCTCCTTGAAACCAAACTTTCTCATGACTTTGGAAAGAAATCCCCAACAAACTTTATCATAGGCTTCAAAAATATTCGAATTTGAAACCATGATTTCTTTTTTACTTTTATCCATTGGGTGTAGATTTTCTTGGACCATAATTATAGCTTAAATATTATTTGTCTCCCATGGATAAATCTATTTTGACTGAGATGAATAAGTTTATCCAAAAGAGTTGGATTCTCAAGACCAAAATTTTTGAAAATAATTTATAGATAGATTTATAGAGATATATTGTTCGACATTCAATCATTCTTTTAGTACCTATTCTTTCTGGAATAAGAACAATGAAAGTTTTATTAAAATCCTTCAAAATATCTCCTTTTTTAAAAATTCTTGAGTATCTGATGTAACATATTTTCCTACAATATCCCAAAAAGTTTAGTCTTAGGAAAGAAACATCAAACCAATTAGTCTTACGAAAGAAAATTTTCTTGTGATATTGGGTTTTTTGTCATTAAGTACTAAAACTAGAGGCTTTAAAAAAAGTATCCAAGCACTAAAAATGCTTGTTTGAGATTATTTTCTTCCTATACAAGTGTAAGATTGAGATTACTTTCATTGAGTACTCAAACCAATGGCTTTACAAGAAGTATTCAAGCATTGCAAACATTATTTTGTAAACATGTAGATATGCCATTCCCATTAAGGAAAATATTAAGGTTTAAAGAAGGAAATAATTTCTATCTAATATGTAAACGTGGTGAACAGGACCCAAAAGAGAAAGAGGTAAGCAAGCCAAAACCTACACCTTTCTTTTTAATGCTCATTGTGGGGGATAAACTCCTACATAATAACATGATCAATTTAGGAGCTAGTACGACATTCATGCCTAAACAAGTGGAAAATGCTTTGAAACTCGAGTATGAGCCTCTTGAGAAAGGGATGATGCAACTAGATGGGAAGATGGTTCCGACCGTTGGTCGTATCAAAGATCTATCTTTGACCCTCTTCTCATGCGCAATCCAAACTGTTACACAAGAGGTGGTTGTGAAAGACATTCCCCTAATGTTTGGGATGTTCCTTTCAAGAGACTTCACAACAAAGCTTGGCAGATACTTAGCGCTCGATTAGTCTCACCCGATATTGCGAACCAAGAATGGGGAAAAGATGGAAATCCTATCTAAATCCTTGCACCCAGAACATATAGCAAACAATGTAGTTCTATGCTTTCAAGTGGCACACACTTCTTTCTCAAAAGGAGAGATATATTGTGTCAAAATGTTAGAGGACGAGGAGGACGCGAGTGAGAGGACCCTTGGAGAAGAGGTCTTCCTCAATTAGTTTATTGACTTTGACCCGTTTGGGAACTTCCATGCCACTGGAGTGGGCACTTATGTTATCTTTCATGAGGACCAAGTCTCCCCGAAACTGGTAAAGGGACAGGAAGAGCCTAGCAGTCTAGGCGATAATAGTCTATGGACATTGTATTTTGATGGTGCCAAATGCAAGTTTGGCTCTGGTGTAGGCGTCCAACTACTATCCCCGACTAGATTGGAAACCCTCAAAGCTTTCCAGTTCCATTTCCCATGCTTGAATAATGATGTCAAGTATGAAGCTTTGGTCCATGGTTTGCATCTTGACGAAAGGATGGGTGAAAGAAGAGTGCAAGAATTTAGAGATTCAAAGTTGGTAGTGAGCCAAATCTACAGGTAGGCAGCTACCAAAAATGTAAGAATGAAGTCCTATAGACATAAGATATGGGATCTGATTGAAAGCTTTAAAGATTTTAATATAAAGGTCATTCCTCGAACCCACAATAGTGTTGTCGATCAAATGACTTCGATTGGTTCACAATTTGAACCAATTCCTGACTTAACAACAAATCAAAATATAGTACAAGTCATTGTCTAACCATTGATCCTCGACAATAATTACAATTGGCAGGTCTTTAAGGATGATATTGAGATTTCCTCCTTTCTCTAAAACCAAGGACAATCATCTGACCATTCACACTCAGAAGAAGGAAAGAATTCGAAGGGGCAAGTGATCCAATTAAAAGGCAACAAGCTTCCCAGAGGGTTGATTTCGCTTGAGAATCCTTTCAACTACGAGGATGCTAGAAATAGTAAACAGAGATTCACTTCCAATGAGAAATTGTATGAAGAGCTCAATGTCGAAAATGACAGAAAATTGAAAGTTAGAAAGGATGTTTCACAAAAGGACAAAGAAAGACTCAAGAGGCTATATTTTAAATACAATGGGGTCGTAGCTTGGACCTATGATGATCTTAAGGGATATGATCTGGGCATAATTCAAAACACTATTAGCTTGGCCGAAGGACCAAAACCCGTCTGACAAAAGCAAAGGCTAGTAAATCCAAAGGTCGAAGCATTGATGGCACAAGAGCTCTCTAAGCTGATCGAGTCCATGATCATATACCTGATCAAGCATTCCACTTAGGTATCGAATCTTGTACCAGTACGAAAGAAGAATGGCGAGATTCAACTCTGTGTAGATTTTAAGGATCTAAGCAAGGCTTCGTTAAAAGATCACTATCCCTTACCTTCAATGGAGTAGATCTTGCAAACCGTGGCCAAATTGAAGATGTTCTAACTGCTTGACAATTTTTCAGGTTATAACCAGGTCTATGTAAAGAAGGAAGACCAACATAAAACAACGTTCACTACCAAGTGTCGAGCGTTCGCATATGTAAAGATGCCCATTGGTCTCTCCAATGCTAGCGCAACCTTCCAATGTGTGATGGATATCAATTTCAAAAAGGTTAATTAATCAAATCATTTTAATATATCTAGATGACTTAATAGTTTTTTTCAAAATCGAAGGATGACCACTTTGATCATCTAGAAGAGGTCTTCCAGATATGCCAATAGTTCAGGATTTCATTAAATCTCAAGAAGTGCATCTTCGAAGTACCCCAAGATAAATTACTCAAATTTGTAGTGTCAAAGGAGGGAACAAAAATAGACCTAGAAAGGGTGAAATCTATAATGGATCTACCTTTGCCAGTCAACCAGAAGGGGCTACAGTCTTTCTTAGGGAAGATTAATTTCATCAGCCAATTCATTTTGGACTTTGTGGGGAATTGAAAGGCCTATCACGTTAATGTTAAAGAATAATTTGGTCTTCAGATGGAGTCCTGAAGGAAAGAAGGATTTCAAACAGATAAAGGCAACCATCTCTGCAGCCCCAATGTTAGCTAATCCAAACTTTTCCAAAGATTTCCTACTTTACGTCTATAGCGGCCCACACAACATAGCTTTGGTACTCACTTAGAAGGAAGGAGACAATTCCAGGGAGCATCTAATCATGTTTTACTCAAGCACCCTTAGAGGATATGAAGCTAGGTAAAATTTTGTAGAAAAATAAGCCTTTGCTATTATTAAAAGCCTTAAGAAATTCGGACACCTGGTATTGGGCAACAGAATCACTATTCTCATCGCTCATCCTACTGTGTGAGAGTATATCACCGAAGGAAAAATAACCAAGAAGAAGGCCAACTGGATCACCAAGATCCTAGAGTATGATGTCAACATTAGACCAACCAAGCTGGTTCAGGGAAGATGTCTTTACGAATACCTTGCACAAGAACTAAGCTCCTTGGCGAAAGAGGAAACCGATCAGGTCTACAATAACCAGTTTGAGTCTGAATAATCATGGGTGGTGGATCAGACGTGATATATGCAAGAAGGGAAATATCTAACTAGCATTCCACAACACAAAAGGAATTACTACCAACTACAGGGCACCAAGTATGTAAATTGAGGGGATTTTGTTCAAAATGAATTACGACGGTATCCTACTCTGATGTTTAGATAAGCCCCGAGCGGAAAGAGTTTTGAATGAATTCCATAGCAGTCCCGAAGGTGGAAATTTCTCTGCCAAAACCACAACCCTAAAAATAATGCAGGCAGGATACTATTGGCCCTCCATGTTTTTTGAAGCACAAAATCTGGTGATAAATTGTATTGAGTGTCAATATTTTGTCAGCAAGAGGAAGAATTTTTCTATTCCACTGAGTCCAATTGTCACTAAGGATCCTTTTGCCCAATGGGGTCTAGATTTTTTCAGAATGATAAACCCTATTTCCAACACTAGCCAGAAGTGGATACTTATGGCAACTAATTACTTCACGAGATGGATAGAGGTCATTTCCCTAAAAAATGCTACGAAAAGTGATATTGTAAGTTTCCTTAAAGAGTTGATAGGAAAATTTGGTTTGCCAAAAACCATCATATCTAATAATGCATGAGCTTTTGTGGGTTCCAGTATGTTCAACTTCGCTCTCAAATATGGTGTCTACCTCAAGACTTCATCAAATTATTACCCACATGGAAATGGATTGGCAGAGTCAACCAACAAGAACCTGATTAGGTTAATCAAGCGCATTAGGTCAGAACGACAAAGGGAATGACATAAGCATATGTGGGCCACCTTATGGGCTAATAGGATCACACCCAAACAAATCTTAAAGACTACCCCATATGAATTGGTATATGGAAAGGAGGTAGTGCTATCTATTTCTATAGAAATCGCAACGTTACAATTGATCAAGGCTGTAGAAGTTGAAGAATGTAGCGGAATGGAAGTCAGGTTGGTAGAACTCCTGAATCTTGAGGAAATAAGAGAAAAGGCGTACGAATCCATGATTGGGCACCCACAAGTAGTCAAATGATGGTTCAACAAGAAGGCCTCCAACCCAAAGTTCCAGGAGGGAAGCCTAATATTAAAATATGATGAGTGCAATGCAAAACCAGGTCAACATATGAAATTTGAAGCGTTATGGAAGGGTCCCTTCCACATCCACACATGTAAGGAAAAGAATGAATACGAGCTAGAAGACATGGACGGTAACATCCTCGACATACTGGTTAATGGTATTTATCTAAAATTATTCCATTAAGGTATGCAAGCTCTAAACAATTTCACAGTTATGTACCATATGTAAAAAAAAATTGTAAAAACATTTTTTTTGCTAATAAGCCACGAGAATAACACGAAGGAAGTAGAAATGTATTGTATTATATTATGTTCATCAAAAAAATTATAATGTAATACAAGCCCGGGGCTCAAATTAAAGCATGAATCTCTCTCGAGCAAACCCAAAAAGAGTTGCGAAGCAAAAAGGGGAAAAAGGAGGCAACGTGCAAAGAACAATAAAGCTAAAACCTCCAGCCATTGTTAAGCAGTCAAAACATATTGTCATCGGGCTCTTCTCCTTCTTCTTCTTCTTCTTGAATAGGGTGAAAATAGGGGTGAACACACAACACACACAAAATCGACACAACACGAACCTTAGTTCCAGTTGCCACAACTATATACCAAAAACTTGAAGTGTTTTTTTTCCATTCGAGCCCAAGAACACGTTCCACTTCGTACTCCTACAATAGGAAGGTAGGGCCGCAGGACAAGAAAATGAATGATGCCTCTCAAGTTCCATGGTTTGCAAATCAGTAAGGAGAGGCAACCATGGTATGTCTTCCCCATAATCAACGTGCTTGCGGAGGTCCATGGCACTCAAAATGTTGACACTAGGGATAGCCACTTGCACGATTCAGCCAAGCCCTTCCAGCATTATAGAGTCAAACATTTGGCAACACAACTCAATTATCTAGGGCTTGGCGATGTCCAAGTCAAGCAGGGAGGCGACGGAGTGAGAAACAATGTCGAAGTTACTTCTCAACTAGTTCTCATCTTCAACATAGTCCTGACAAACTACCCACTTGAATGTGACAACACCAAGGTAGTCACTCTTCTTTACCAGGTGCTTAATTCTATCACTGGTAACCTCACCCATGAAAGCGTATTATGGCCTCTGTGGTAGAAGCTGAATGGGAGTACCCAGGCCGGCCAACATAATGACAAAAATGCAAAGGTTAGAGAAACAAGATGTCGTAGGGAAATCTTGCTAAACTAGAAGAGTTAAAGCGAGTGAATATTTCACTAAGGTGGCAAAGCTATTTATAGAAAGGTAGCACAGGTGGACTCAAAAAATGGAAAACCCTTCTCTCGCTGAGCAGCAACCAAGAAATTTTCAAAGCAACTGGAGCGCAAGAGGTAAATCATACAGTGAATCTGACAGCATGTCTCAAGAAATAAATTTGGGCATTGGGAGTAAATCCCGTCATGTACCAATGGCCTCCATGTGTCCATTTCCACCATCAACATTGATCTACTTATTTATGGAAAATATGATGATTAACATGCTAATCCCTAACACATTGAATACACAAGTCTTGTCAAAGTACCTTGTATCACTTGAGCACATTTCCCACAGCGATAAGAAAACTTTCCAATAATGCAAGCTTGTTTGTGAAAAAGGGCAGCAAGGAGAATGTATTGATTACATTCTTGCAACAAATTTGGTGTTCTCGAGGGATACGAATCCCTAATCCACATGTATCACCTCGATGGTAGCATTTAGTAAGACATTGATAGCAACAATGCTTTACTACATGTATGTAAGAAAATTGAATGCACCCAAAAATCAACTTTTGCAAAAAGCAAAAAGTAACCATTTCTCTAGAGAAGCTCTCTGCAAATTTTTTAGCTCAACAATGGCAGAAGCATCAATTTCTGGGAGACAAGTTGGGTTTCCCTAGAAAACCAAGTTGCGCCAACATTTTTGGGAGGGAGTCATTTGCTAACGCCCCAGTGGTGGAAGAATGATGCTTTTTTCCCACACCAAATTGGTACAAGTTTTAGGTTAAATTGTTAAGAAAGAGTTTGTGCAGGATTTTGCAGAAAATATTTTTGACCCAAGGATGGTAAACCCTAAAAGCCTCAGGGAAGAGATGTTGCAAAGAATGATTAAACATGGGTCAGCCAAAGGTTTTGCTCTACAACTTTGGAATTGTGGTTTGTCATAGTTCATGTTGCCCACTGTACAACCATTTCTAGAACTGGTGGATGCATGTGCAAGAATTTTTGACAAGGAAACATGGGCTATAATCGGTGGCAAGATAAGGGTTACGATTAGTGCAACAACCATATGGGATATGTTATGCATCCCTACTAACTGGGGTGTCATGAGCTTTGAAAAGGAAGCAATGAAAGAGTTCTAGGCAACCAAAAATAAACAACTACAATTCTATGAGGAAGAAATGAAAGAAAGGTCAGAGGGAGGTCAAATTCTCTTTCCTCTACAAAGCAAAAAATTTAGAAATGATCTACAGACTATTTTCTCAATGTTGACCTTTGTCTATGGCTATGATGATGATAAAAGGTTTATCCTTTCCAGATGGGCTTGGCTTTTATGCTCAGGAAGGAAAAGAGCCAAAAGTATTTTGATTTTTCTAAGATAATAGCTAAGAGGATGCTGGAACAATTGGAAAATTATGGTACCGAGTACAGGTTCAGGTATTCTTCTTTCTTGGTACATTTAATTTTGCACCAAAATTCTAAATTTCTTGAAGGATACTTGTCATTGTTTAGGTATGATGTAAGAGGCTTCTACCAGTCGATTTTACTCTAGACCCATGTGCTTTTAAAGACATGGGATTACTATTAGTTTGTTTATTACTTCATGGGGCCAATACTTGTAAACTTGTTCCCACACCCTCTGAGCCATTTTTCTTTTGAGGTCTTACAATGGTTGAGAAGTCCACAGACCTCTATAGATTATTTTCTAGGAGATGAGTTCACTTTAATTAGATACCATGGTTTTGTGGAGGAGCCTTTCAAGCTCCCAATATTTGCAACAGATAGGGTTTTTTCCTTGGAGGCATGTCGCCAGATAACTCTTGTTGATAACGTCTATGGTGCCAGAAGGCACAACACAATGATTTTCCCGACTCCCGTCACCATTGCCAATAATCAGATAACATTGTCAAAATGGAAGGCTCAGGAGGTGCTTACCAACAATTTGGCGCATCTAGGCCTAGTTCTCATTGGTGACAAATGGAACTACAACCCGATAAAGCATATCCCGATCTTAAAGCATGAAGAGTGGGAATATTTTGAATCAAGAAAGAATGCCAGTAGAGAGAGGTTGAAATCCTACGTTGATTTATCCTTCATACCACTTAGCAAACCACCATGGCTCAAATTTTATTTCAAAATCATGAAATACCAGAAGACCCTCCCAATGAGAAAGTCCCTCAATACACAACTAAAGCACTTGGGATGGTCGTAGAGAAACAAAGCAGATTTCTGGAGGTTCTGACAAGAGATTGGGAACATCAATTCCTTGTATGGACAAGTCCAACCACATGATGATAGGTTCGATGAAGTTTATGATAAAGAGCTCGACACTGAGGATAGTAATCTAGAGACTAGTTGGGAAATTAAACAGGAGGAGCTTTCGCGCTACACTTCCCGCACTCAGCATCCCAACAAAGGAAAAGGGACGAGACAAAAGGATTTGTAGACCACTTCCTTCGTCAGTTCCCGAGGAAAAGGAAAAAGGACCCGACAGTCCTCAAAGAGGTCTGTTGTGGTTACCAAAGGTCAAATTTTGGCAGGATCGGCTTCCAAAGGATTTGAATCTACCAAATCCCCTCACATGAAGAGGAGACGAGTCCAAGACCTATGTGGACTCGGTGAGATGTAGCCAGAGGAGAAGAAGAAGCAGAATCCGCTCTGCCAAGACATTTGGATTTAGTAACTCAGGTAAGTTTTTGTACCATAGAAAAATGGATCATTGACATTTTCATGGTCTTTTAGGTCTTTCTCTTGTGATGCTCAATCTATTTTGCTTTGATTTAATGTTGCAATGTAACTTATGCATTCACATTAGATCCTCAAATTCAAATTATAATGTTTTGTGAAGGTGTTGTGAAGTGTTGTAACACATTTCTATACTTTTCTAGACTCTTTTCATTATAATTAATCTAAAATCACCTTTTTATCCCTTATCAAGTCCTATTTTAAAGTGTTGTAAAGTCTTGTAACAAGATTTCACATTTTTCTAGGCTTGTTATCACTATTTACACCTTTCTTATGCTTTATATGACCCCTTTATGCACTCATAAGACTTAATTAAGTGTATTTTTGAATGTAAACTCGACAAATAACATTAAATGCATCTTAATTCCCGACACCCACTTACAAGCCTATAGTGGGACCCATTTGCCATGGGTGGTGGATGAGTCCCTCTTGGCTCCAAAATCAAAATAACTCAAATTTTCTTTCGGGTTTTTATTCAAAAAGACCTTATGTCAACCTGTGATGATGTATTCTTGGGTAATTAGGGAATAAGTGTGTATAAATAAGTGTTTTTCCATCCATTTCAACCCCCATTAACCTAATTCATTCAAGTATTCACTAATTCATTCACTAATCCATTCAAGCATTTTGCATCATTTGATCAAGCAATCATCAAGCATCTTGGAGCAACCATTAATTTATCTTCAGACTTCTACAACAAGGTTTTTGGTGAGTTTGGGGAATTTTTATGTTGTTTATTCATCATTCCTTGCTCATTTAATTTTGTTTCTTTATTAAGGGTTTGATTACCAAAGTGGGATTTGACCAAGGAAAATCCCTATACTCTAACCCTTAACCATTTTTCCCCTTTTGCATGTGTGTTTGTAGACTTTATATGTAGATTTTTCAAGAAAATAGGTGTTGAAAGGTGGTCAACAAGTCATCAAAGTGTTTCAAGTCAACCAAACCTTAATTCAAGCTTGGAGACAAACTACAACCTGTTTTCTGCAGATTTGACTCTGTCAACCCAACAAGAAGACAAGTGCAGATCTGGACCTACAAAATTGACTCTTGAATTTGTAGATTTTTGGAGGAGGACTGATTTGCCATCAGTGGTGAATGAGTCCCACCTATAGGCTAAAAAAGTTGATTTTCTCATAATCTAGTTCCCGACAGTCGGAAAGCAGTTTTCAGGTGTTTTTACCAATAGGAGGATTGATTCGCCATCAGTGGTGAATGAGTCCCAATGAAGATCAACAGTGATTTCTGCCAGTTTCTAGAGCCTTCTAGGATCAACATTCAACTTCCAGGTGCACTATGTTAAATTTCATTCAATTTTGTTTGTATTTGTTCATGTTTTTAGTTTATTTTCTGCATATCACATTGTTGTTTCAAACATTGCATATTTCATTAATTTTGCATTCATAATCAATCAATTTCATCACTTACCTACATTTAGATCATTTTGTTTAGTCATAATCACATCACACATACCTTAGTTTGAGTGAACCACCTCAATTTTAGTGTTCTATCTCTCTACTTTTAGGTGAAAAACCCTAAGAGTGCAAGAGAAGTCCATAGAGCACCACAAAATTGATGGTTCAGTTTCGCTCCCCCTCTTCTTTCTACATCTGCTTCTCTAGTTTTTCCTCTACCTCCACCTATGGAAAAGAACCCTTCATTAGTAGATTTCGATCTATTGGTCCTAAATGAACCCCCAACCATATTCGATAGTGAATCTTATAAAGAAACCTTGTGTGTTGATAGAGTGCCTTCCATTGCGGCTGCAATTGATTCTTTGATCGCCCTATCAAGGGCCCCTATTGAGAATACTGAATCATCCAGGTTGTTAGTTTCACCAAACCCATCTGCCTCTGAGAAAATGCCTCTATTTTCACCCACTCGCCCTTTCACTTCAACGAGTGTTTCCCCTTTTCAATCCCCATATGGCATCCCACCTTTTTCCATGATAACACTCCCTTTCACCTCTCCGTGACCTCATACAGTCGAGGCTCCCCCTTCCACTACCTTTTTCAGCCTCCCTTCAGGTGCTTCTATTGTTGCACAAAGCATTGATACTCCAAAGAGTCTCCAAACTCATTTGGATGTGATAAAGTAGGCTCGACAGGCGAGGAAACAAAAGATACTAGTGAAAGTTGCAGTGTAGCTAGCCAAAAAGAAGATTGAGGCCTGTTTTGATGAAGAGTGAAATTCCCTATGGATTACTACCATGAAGCCTCTAGCATCCAAGCTAGTTAGAGAAATTCAGATGAAAGATTATGACATCAAATCCATAGGCCTCGACTTCAATGAAACTCTCTCGCATGATAAAATGGTTTTGATTAAGACCACTCAGAAGGTGGGCTACATCGACTATGAGAAAATAGACAGAAAGCAAAGAAAGCATGAGGAAGAGTTAGCCTATATAAAAGACATAGTGAGTAGGCTGCAAGCAAAGATTAGAGGCAATAATGTGCAAATTTCCCACCTGGGGTAGGTATAGAGTCACCAGGGAGAAACGACTAGATTGATGGAAGAGGTCTGGGATAAATAGAGTTGGCTTCATTCCAATATGGAAAGGTTAAAAGGAAAGGTTGCCACCAAACATGAGAAAAGTACAGAATACTAGCACAACTAGGAGAATGTGTGAAAGGAATTGAACAATGTTTGATCTCAGGTTTCTAACGACCTCCAGAAGGCCTAGGAAGAAGCAAAAAGAGAAAAACAAGAAAAACATGAGATCGAGTCTATTTTGCAGACTCATGGAGAAGATATCAGAAGGTTGAACTCATAGCTGACAAACACCATCTAAGAGAAAGTTTGATTGGAGGAGAACATAAAAGCAAAAGAGACTCAACTCCGACAGGAGTTAGCAACAACACAAGCATCTGTGATCCTATCAATACTAAAAATAATGATCTCCACACACTAGGACAAGATTATAATGGCAGTTACCACCTTGAGGCCAGTGTTACAATTTTTTTGGGATGCTTGGGAATTAAATGAGAAAGTTATCCCGATAGTTGACTCAATTTTTCACATATACGTTCCCCGGTCTGTGAAGTCGAAGACTTTTGTCTCCAAGTTATATAAGGCCACCGAGGAAGTTTTAAAGAATGCACGAATTTATGATCGGAGAGCAGCATCGAGAAAAGCAAACAAATTCATCAACTTCCATAAGGCTGCATTAAAAAGCAAAGAGTGTCAGGTAGCATTAAATAAAAGGTCATTAAGATCGAGAAGGACTTTTGTGTTCTACTAGATATCGGATTGCCTTCTCTCTTCTCACCAGTTGGAGAAGTGTTATCAATTGAGCAGGTTGTGGATGCGATCAGGCTCAAAGTTAAGTCTTCCACAACACTCTCAGGTATAGGCCCATCTCCCACTACTAAAGAAATTGAGAAGGAGATACTACCCCTTTCTCAGCTTTACTACTACATCAGAGTTGTTTCAACAAAATGGGTAGGAGTTTCTTTTAAGGAGGTTCTTGAATTGGATTAATCATTCAAGTTTCTTCAAACTCTCATCTGGACCACTAATTCATATTGGGAAGTCCAACACTTCACTTTCCTAAAACTCCAAGAAGCTCCAGAGCTCTAGGTTCATGCCTCAGCAAGCAGAGGCCCCCTGTGAGTCGCCATAACTATAAAGCAATTGTTTCCTTAGTCTTTTTTGAGTTTTCATCCCTAGCTCTTTTTCAACTTCAGACTAATCTACACTCAAATAAAAGAAGTTTTTCCCAAAAAGCACACAATATGACACGTGGTGGTTGTGCAGCTTTTGCATATCATTTTTCTTTCAGGCGCGGGCCAAGATACATGTCAGGTGGGTGGATTTTCTCTCCAAAACCATTCTCATAATGCTAGAAGTCCCTACCTGCTCAACACATCATCTTTGCTTTGAGCAGATTGTTTGTTTTTGCAGAGAGATCTCTTTGGGTGGAGCTTGTTGGAATGTGGCATGTGTTTTTCTTTCGGAATGGAGCCTTCGAGTCAGCATCATCAACCTCGATATGGACAAATTATATTTTTTCTAGGATACATTTTTACAAATCCAATCATTCTCTGATAGCTATCTTCTCTAAATATCTAAAAAGCCATTAATGTTACAGTTGGGACTTAATGAGCAAAGATCGCTGCAATCTAATCAAGATCCAAGATAGGATCATGAGCTATCAGGCTAAGGCACCTGGTAATTTCTGTTTCTAGAATTTTTTATGGTGGTGCTCTCTTTTGCTAGCTACAAGTAGAGGGTGGTGACCTATTTTAAGAGTTAGAAAAATTTTCTTCAAGAACTGTTTTCTTTGAAGATAGATCTAGTAGGGAGTTTTCTTTTCAAAAGTAGAAAGTGTTATAGAACACTGTTAGTTCTCTGGCATGTTATATTTTTAAAATCTGAACTATCATTAGATTGGCATCCAACCTTTGTTTTTTTTGTTGATTTATTTGAAGTATGAACTATTTATAAGAGATCTCTGAAATTGTGCATGATATAGCCTTTGTCAGGTTTCTTGTTTATCTTTCTTTCATGGTTAAAGCATTGTGTTAAGTCTACTTTGATATTATGGTTTGTTAATTTTCATGTCGTTAAGCTTCTGTGTTGAATGTTAGCTTTCGAAAATTGGACTGTCTTTTAGACTTTTTCATTCTTTGTAAAAGTCAGTCTTTCTTCATATTATGCTGTAAAGAGAAGAGTGTTATGCGAATTTTTCATTTTTTTGTTAATCGGTAAAGCATTCTTATATCTAATGGACCTAAATGGATGATTTCCATGGGAAGATCTGAATAACTGCACTAGGCTTTCACTAAGCCTTTGTTGCTTGTTCTCTGCTCAACAATGAAGGGTTTGTGGCATTTTTGTCCATCATATCAATTATAAGGAACATTTTGAGGTTGGAGACATTGCTTTGGCACATCATTCCTTTTATGTTTTATTCACACTTCTTTCTACCTCTTTCACCAAAACACAAAGAAGATCCAACTTTCAATAAAAATCCTCGAAGTATTCAATGAGGTGCAAATTAGTTCCCCACTCACTGAATTTCCCATAAGTCTATCAGAGAAGCTCAAACTTTGATGATCAACAATAAACTTGGAGAGAAGTTTATGAGCATACAAGTGAGGTTGGTTTACAATATTTTTATTAATGAATGTATAAGTAGATTTATTGATGAATCTAATAATTCTTATACATGATACAATAAATAAAAAATATGAGGAACCATGTTCTCACCAAAAACTCTTCAACCATTTGAGTTTAAATCTAATATTCTTAATTGCTAAAAATAAGGTGAAGCAAAGTTGCAATATTAACTTTTGTATGTGATTAAAATTTGAAAGTAAGATCACCAATCACATTATATGTATGTGATTGCACATTCATCACAATAAAAAAATCAACAAACAAAATATGACACTAGATTTACATGAAGAAACCCTTTAAGGAAAAAAATCCACATGAGAAAAGATGGAAAATATATTATTAATGTTCACAAGAGATACACCATAATAAACATAACTACTGATATCTAATCAATTTGGATGCATCCATACACCTACAAATAACTCAATGTGAAACTATCATCTAATGGATCTAATACATAGAACTTGTGGGAGGTAAAATCACAATGGTAAACCAAAAGAAGAGGTACCAAAACCACTTGCATGAACCCCACACCCCCTTCATGGAAAACACAAATTTATGATAAAATATTAAATAAAATGCACAATGCTGCAACATGGGCACCTAGCCCATAGCCTTTTCAACTTTTTCCTTTCAAAATGCTTCGGTGACTTTTTAGCTTCCCAATGGAATACCACAAACACCTCTTTCCCTCCAAACTTGGGTTCCCCACTCATGACAATTAAATTTCCCAATGTAAACACCTAGGAGAGAGAATTTGTCAATGATTATGTGTAACCTCCACCAACATTAAGTTCCCTCTTGAAAATATAATTATAATATATGCCAATTGTTGCAAGAGTTTCACCCTTGGTCTCCTTGTGTTGTGTAGTGTGGCACTTCAGTTCATGACATGGCTTAACCGCCTCCTGTGGATCTCGGATCTTGTATAAATATGGTGGTTGTATTGGGCATTAACAGGTTGATCTTTTGGTGCAATGGTAGCTGCCTATACAATAATTGGTATCAAAGCCAAGGTCATAGGTTTAAACCCCTCACTTGTGCTAGGGGGATTTTCACAAGATTTTTTCCCTTGGTCTCCTTATATTGTGTAGCGCGGTGCTTGGGTTCATGACATGGCTTAATTTCCTCTTATGGATCTTGGATCTTTTTATAAATTTAGCAGTTGTGTCGAGTATTAACAGGTTGATCTTTTGGTGCAATGGCAACCACCCATGCAACACCAATATTTAATGAATTTCTCTCATATACCTAGGACACATTCCAAGAAACATGGATACATATCAATGACATAGGTTTTCAAGGTTAATGTCACCTAATCTAACATTCTCCCACTTGAAATTATACATTATAGTTACATCCAAGAGATACAAATAATAAATCAAGAACACTGATCAAGGCCCATGGCCTTCCTGCACCAAGAGAACTTATTCGTGGTCACTAACTGTTGATGCACCCAGTTGACACACAACATGCAGGTAAGATAAAACCAAAAGTATCTCACCTCTCCTGAAAGAGACAATTAGTGATCAAACTAATCACCTCCTAAGGTCTTTGATGTTGGTTCACAACGTTGATGTTTCACGAAGTGGTCAATATGGTTGTAATGTTCAAGGGGCCTACTGGTTTTGAGCTTCTGGATTGTTGCAAGATCAAGCATCTATCTAAACCTACTTTTAACCAAGGGTTTTAAAGAAATACAAAAAGATAGATCAAAGTTTTTAAACTGAAAATAATGTTGATTCATTCAACTAATCGGACTTGTTTCCTTCCAGGGAATTCCTAAACTAGAACTGCTAAATAAAATTAACCTGTAATTGATACAAATTTTCATTCATTCATAGTGCAAACTTTAACAGTAGATTGCAAATCATCATTCAAACAAAACATAAGATAAAATTTCATTCCTTGAAAGCTTTTCAAATCAAATGATTAACCCAAAATAAATACCATTCTAGAGCATAATATGAAGTAGGTTTAAATATGGCTGCTCCTACTATTAATGAAATAGATAAGTAGCATTTACAAATTTGGAAAGATCACCAGTATACAGAAACCCATGTCTTTGAATTATCTCTATCCATGCTAAGAAAATTTGGAAGATACATCACATCCTCTTCCTGTTGAACTGTAAAAACGTCTAACTTACTTCAAAACCCTAGTTTGCTTTCTTGATATCCCATTCTCTACCATTCTGAATCCTTCTTTTTACCTTCCTCTAATTCGTCTAACAACTGGTCTCACATTTTTTTTTACCTTAACTCTAACACTTCTAACCTTAAAAAGATATCAACAAAAGAGGCGAAAAACTGTATTTATAAAACGTGTCAAAATGCATCGGCCCAGTTTTAGGGTTTACAATGAGTCGGTGGCAGAACACGTCGGCCCTAGAAGAGTTTGAAACAAAGTCAAACAGGCATTAAATGCAAGGGCACCGACCAGAGGCAAGAAACAGACCAAAACGTGAAATGACGAGGAAACGCGACTTTCGATGCAACTTTGCATTAACTGCTTCCTCCACATCGCCCATACCTTGCTCTATTCTGGCCTTCATCATCAAGAACGTCCTCTACAAGCCATTCCCAAGTGGCATAGGTGAAACCCTAGCTCACCATTCAATAACATTAATATCATTCTTCAACCACCTCATCATATTGTTCCAGTCTCCTTGTTGGATTGATATTCATTGATGACCACACTGCAGGTCGATGCATCATCCAGCTGGTGTTCAATTACTGGATCTCATGATAGCTTTAGTCCTTTTCAGCAAGGTGTTCAATATTCACATCTGAAACCTCGAACCAGACTGATATCATCTTGCCCTCAGGAATCCTACTCTTTTCATCTAGCTTCATTCTTTCTTTTCTGCTTCAGGGATGGGGGATCCTCTGTGTCTCTCTTAGCCTTTCCAGTCACTGCCTTGCTAAACTCAGCCTGCATCCATCAAATTCCAACATGAGAATCCAAATGTTGATAACATTTCATAAAAGTATTAGCTTAAAACCATGATAAAACCATTAGATCAACCCTTCAGCATCAATATTGAAAAGTTCAGGATTTCAAGCTAACCGGGGAAAACCAGCCTGGGAGGAATTTCAAAAAATTATGAACCAGGCAGATTCTCCCAATGAGGTACCAATATCAACAATAGATTACCAAAATTTACACAAGCAACATGAAACAGTGAAATTCATCAAGTTAAAGCAAGATATGTTTAAGCATTCATCATTAGATTCATCAATTTTATCCAATTTCTTAAATTCCAAAAAGTATAGTAGAGAATTCAGAAAAATCCGGCCTGGCCAGAATTTCGTGGATGACTCAAAACTCCGAACTTTGAAAAATTGAAGGAAACCGAGAAATTTCGGCCGGGGTGGACAATTCTGAAGTAGGCATAAGTTTTACCAATAGATCATTTGAATGAAGAATAAATGCACATAACATTGTGAAATTCATCAAAATAAGCATGGAATATCAAGCATTCATCTCATAAATCATTTCATCTCCTAAATCATTCCTGCATCAATAATTTCAAGTCACTCAAAGCCTGGCAAAAAATCCAGAAAAATCCGGTCGGATCGAAATTCTGTGGAGACTGCAAAACTCTGGGTACCAGCACATCTCTAAGAAATTGAAGGGAACCGAGAAAATCCGCTCGGGTAGGAAAATATCGAGGTTAGGCAAAAACCCATAAATTGGCATGACCTTTGGTCAGTTGGAATGATCTCACAGTGACGGTAGATGTCCTACCAATGGAGTCGTTCCAGATGCATATTGTTGTGACCCATACTGATAGAATGCTTGGAATTCATCATTGAGACAAGTGAGTTTGGAGTGATTCCTGTCGATGGAATGTTTGTCTTGCTGATGAGATGGGGAAATTTAGGAACTCGATGGCAAAACGAAATCCAGAAAAGTCTGAACCAGGCAGAATTCCACAGAGTCCCAAAATTTTTGGACTTCAACGCTAAAGTTACCTCGCTGGACCTTGGATTGAACCCAAGAAAATTCAGATGAGACGAATAATCCTGATCCCGAGTGAAAACCTGAACTCTACCCAAAACTTAAGTTTTTTCAAAATTCAACTTGGGAAAAACACTTGGGCAAGCAAGATAAACATATTAAGCACATGCCAAGGTAAAGCAAAACCTCAAAATTGAAGGGGGGGAAAAACACAAAGAGTGAAAGAAAAAGAGGGTCATATTTTAATCAAATTTAAAATGGGGTGGTTATCCAAGGCATAACAATTGGCGACTTTGTTGGGAAAATGGTTTAACCATTTTTAGAAAACTAAGGGATTCAATTACCCAGAACTCCAGTTTATGGACATCACAATTTCAGTTAGGCTAGTTTTAGTAAACAAGGTTGAGCTAGAATCTCAAATGTAAATCAACACTGGCTACTCCTGAATCTATGTGTGTGCTTGATGGTGCATCACCCTTTTACAAAGTTTTCCTCATATTTTGAACAATAATGTGCAAGATTTGAACTACATGAGTTGATTCCCTTTAATTGTCGTGCAATGATATCCTGGGAATTGCTCTGCTGCCATTCAAGCGTCCATAGCTCCGACGGAGATACCTCTAGTTTTCTCACAACATTTCTCTACTACCAGTCAGGTGTCCATAGCCCCGGTAGAGATACTGGAATCACCCATTCAGTATTGAGTTTTCTTTTCTTAGATAGTTCTCTTTTCTTTCTTTTTTCTTGAAGTTTCTTCATTCAATTCCTTCTTAATATGTCAGATGTCCAACATCTGTACTAGGTTGAAAACTACCATGGACCTCATAATAGTATCCGAGGAATCAAAATTTTCACTCAAATCTTGCAACACCATTGTCCTAAGACAACTATACCATTACAAACGAAGATGTTTCTGATAATTTGTGATAGATTCAATTGTAGTTAGTGAAGATTGCTTACTTCACACATTGTTCTCAATGACTTTCCACAACTCTCATTGAAAATGGACATAAAACAATGAATTTAGAACAAAATCATTTAATCAGGAAACCTAAAAATATATAAACCAACTTCTCTCCTAGTATCCAAAGTATACTTCAGATAACAACCCCCTTACTCAATTGAATAAAATGAAGGGCCCCACAAAAAGAAACAAGGAAAAGACAAAACGAACGGAAAAGAAAAATATTTACATACATACAACCCAACAAAATATCAGACCTTTTCTGACCCAAAATAATGTTTGAGAAATTGTCCATTGACAGGAAATGAAACAGGTTCTCCTGTTAAACTACTCAGTCATAAAGAATTTTCTCCTAGGATTTTAGCAATTTGATAGGGACCCAACCAGATCTTATGAAACTTCTGGTGGTCACCCTTCTTTTCACTAGCTTTATCCCACAGGAAGACAAGGTTTCATATCCTGAAAGCCTTGAATTTGGCTCTTTTATCAAACCAACGTTTGACAACAGCCTGGTTCCTAAAGAATTGCTGCAAAGTAGCATCTCTCTGCTCTTCTAATTTCAGCAAGCCAACTAACCTTACCGCAATCCTATCATCACTAGAGTAAAATTCTTGCATAAATTTTAGGATAGGTATTGCAAGTGAATAAGGAACACAGGCTCTTGGCCATACACTGGCTTAAATGGTGAAGTCTTTAAAGCAGCCTTGATCCTAGTCCTATCTTCCCATAACACAAATCTTAACTGGGTATGCAAGTCTCTAGGATTGTTCTCTAACAATTTTTTGATTACTCCTAATAGATTCTTATTAGTTGACTCTGCAACTCCATTCCCTTGAGGATAATAGTTTGAAGAATACTTTAAAACAATCATATGATCATAATCCCATGAAATGAACTCGGTAGAAGAAAAGGCAGGGCCATTGTCACATACCAGTGCAAAGGGTACTCCAAACCTGGTTGTGATGCATTCAGTGAGGAACTTGATTACTACCTCTATTGTGCTATTCTTTTAGGGTATAGCTTCTGTCCATCTCGTGCAGTAATCCGTGGTAGTCAAAATAAATTTATGTCCCGCAAAAGAATTTGGGTTAATTACCCCAATAAAATCAAGTGCCCATTGGGAAAATGGCCTTACCTCATAAACGAGCTACAATGGCATGGCTGGATGATGCTCTCTTGATGTAGAAATTTGACATATATGACATGTCCTTACGTGTTGGTGGGAATCCTTAAATACACATGGCTAATAATAACTAGATATGAGAATCTGATGTGCTAAAGAATCTAAGAACCATGACCCATGCCATGTTTCCCATGAAATTCAATAATTGCACGCTTAACTTCTTATTGATCAAGGCATCGTAGATAAACCCCCTCAAAATTCTTTATGTATAACAATCCTCCTTTAAGCATATAATGTGAGCTTTTCATTCTCAGCGCTCTCCTCTGAGTTGTATTCATTCCCTTTGGGCACCGATTATTGAGCATAAAATAAATAATATTGGCATACCAAGAGTCATTAGAAAAGGACTGTGTTGTGTACTGCTGGCAAGTAATATTCTTACCAGCATCCGCCATTTCTTTAGACAGGCCTTGACCTTGTATAAGTTTCATAGGGTGAATCTCTAGATCGAGCTCCTGCAAAATAGCCATCCATTTCCCCCTTCGTTCTCCCATCTCGCTCTACATAAGTAGAGACTTCACAGCAGCATCAGGAACCACAACAATAATCTGACTTCGAAGGATATAATGTATGAAATTATTGATAGATCTAACCAATGCAAAAACTTGTTTCTCAAGAGGTGGGTACTTGACTTCAGCATTCTTAAATAGAGAGCTCATGAAGGAAATTGGCCTTTCATCCCCCTCCTCTCTTCGTTGTGTCAGGATAGATGCACATGAGTGTTCAGAAGAAAAAGAATAAATATAAAATGGCTTCAAATAGTTAGGACTAGTGAGGAATGGCACCTCCGAAATGGATTGTTTAACCTAAGAAAGAAACCTTTTCCTCATTAATCCATTCTATTCTAACATCTTTCTTCATCATTTCGTTCAAAGGTTTAACAATTTTTGCAAAACCTATGATAAACTTTCTCACAAAGTTGATCTTTCTAAAGAAAGATCTCATCTCCTTCTTACTTCCTGGCATGGTTAACTTCAGAATAGACTCAACTCGGTCTGGATCTATCGATATCCCTCTTTCTGAGATTATGTGTCCCAAAAGTTTCCCTTCAGAAACCCTGAACACACACTTTTTAGGATTCAGAGAAACACCATATTGGATACATCTTTCAAGAATTTTAGCCAAGTCTATAGCATGGTTTAGTCTATCTTTAGAGAATATTGTTAGGTCATCCATATAGATGATGATGCACTTACCAATCAAATCTTTGAACGCTACATCCATTGCACGCTGAAAGGTTGTTCCAACGTTTATCAAACAAAATGGCATCCTCCTGTAAGCAAATGTTCCCCACTTAGTAGTGAAGGTTGTCTTCATTTTGTCTTCATAATTAACGACCACTTGATTGTACCCAAAATAACCATCCAGGAATGACATCATTTGAGACCCATTGACAGTTTACAAGACTTCGTCTAGAGAAGGGAGTGGGTAGTTGTCTTTTTTCTGAAGCTCTATTCAGATTTCTGAAATCTACACATAGCCTGATCTCTCCATTCTTTTTACGAACTGGAACAAAGTTAGCCACCCATGTTGAATGTCGTACATGGAATATTATTCTTGTAGAATGCAATTTCTGAACTTCCTTCAAGATTAGTGGTTCAATCAGGGCGTTGATAGGACATTGTTTCTGCCGAAATGGTTTAGCTTCAGGTTTCAAAGGAATAGTATGGGTTATCACAGAAGTATCAAATGTTTTTAGATCTTAATAAACCCAAGCTATGGCAGCAATATCTTTCTTTAGTTCCCTCAATATATCTTCTTTAATTGCTTTAGGGCAGGCTTTCCCTATGTAAACATTCCTTTTAGGGCCAAAGTCAGTTAAGTTAACAATTTCATATTCACCTCCCTTATCCTCGGTTGATACCTTTTCCCGAGCCCTTGGATCTGAATCAAAAATTATTTCTAAGGCCACCATTCCCTTGGGAATGTTGTTACTTTTTAAATTGAGGACACCTTTTGTATTGTAGTCTTCGGGGTTCTATTCTCCTTGATCCCTTTCGGATTCATCGATGATCTATCCTTCGAAAACATCTGAGCTTGCTATAAAAGCAAGGATATGTCGATCATCTTCGAAGACTTGAAAGTTCCTGACATTATCAGGGATAGCCGAGGTGGATATCAATTCTACTGAGAATCTCTTGAGCTTGGATCCTTGCATGGGCTCCAGGGTACTTGCAGCAATAGCTAATGAATCAACTATTTGATTCTCCTCTCTGGGGAAAAACCAATCCCAAAATCATCAAAGTCTTCAATTAGGTTCCACACCCGATTTCTATAAGCTGCCAACCTTTTATTGTGACATGTTTACTAGCTACGTACTTGCTTGATAATCACTTATGAATCTCCTTTAACCATCAAGGCAATAACTTTCTTTTGGTGTGCGAACATCAATCCCTGAGCTAATGCTTCATATTCTGCTATATTGTTAGTGCATTCAAACTGTAACCTATAAGAAGCAAAAAAAAATTTCCCTTCTGGGCTGGTTAACTCAATTCTAGCACCACACCCTGTTTTAGATTTGGATCCATCAAATGTGAGGGTCCATAGTTGATTATGAGTTGGGGTTGATCTCTTTGAGCTTGTTGTGGGTGCTTGGGTAAGATGAACCATAGGTGGGGCCACTTGATCTTTTGCATCAAATATTGGGAATGGGTGCTCGATAGGCTCATCAGGTGTAATATCAAATTCCCACTCAGATATATCATTTAATCCTAGGATATCCTTCTGACATTTATCTATATCTTTGATTAATCCCTTGGGTTTTGGTATACTTGTGAGTGCAGGGGTACCAAACAAACCTTGGGGTTGTTCAACATAACTATGTTGGTCTGGTATTATAACTGGGGTAAGTTCAGTTTGAGGAGGGACTTCCTCTGAAGGTGTATTATCCCTGGTTAGCATTATTGCATTTTTGGCTTCAAATGAGAAGTGATTTGAAACGGTCTCAAGGTGACTTGGGCTAGTTTCTTCATTTTGACAAACATGATTTAGAACACTGATGCAGGGTTGGCAGGTCAATTCCGAATGATTTTGGTAGTGCACCCTGCACCAATTTGGGAGTAGAAGACTCCACAAATCAATATCTTCCCTTAAGACCACCTGATCCTATTACAGCTTCCTAATCAATACCTGTTGGTTTGCACTAATGATGGGATCAGGGAATTCTTGCATTGACATATCATTAGAATCAAGAACCAAAAGAGTCAAAATTTCCTCTCTTTTATAAACCCCTATCTCAGTTTCAAAATAAGCTACCTCGTTGGGATAGTCATACTCAGTGATGGTATGTTTGAGATGAGGTTCACTCTCAATCCTAATCTGCATAGGCATTCCCCTCCATGGTAGCCACATATGTGAAAAGTTGAGGGAGAGATATCCCCCTATACTCTTCATTAGATCTCTGCTCAAAAGCATACCATAAGTCTCAAGAATGTCTACTACCTGAATATCCATATTGGTTAGAATCCTAGGGTCAGACCCTACTTGTACATGTATGTTTTTCAATTATCCAACTACATTAACCTTTGTTTTATCAAGTTGGATGACCTTCTTGTTGTTTGGACTAGATGACCTTCTTGTTTGTTTGGAATGGATTCAATCCCAACTTCTTGCATACAAAAAATGATATAACATTGCCAGAAGCCCCTGAATCTAGCAGACAATTGTGCACATTCTTCCCACAAATTCTCAAACTTAAGAGAAATGGTGGGGTCCCTACCTTGTTTCTGAACAAAGTTGTGTTCATGTCCGCAGTAGGTGCCACCTTGGTTTTCCCTTTTGATTTATCATCTTCTTCCAAAGCTTTCAGCACTATATCTCGTTGGGAAGGGCACCATTTTAGGATGTCAAAGTATGATAAAGAGGTTTTTTGTTTTTGCATCTTAGAAACAATATCAAATTATGTGTTATAACTTGCATTATATTTGAAAACACCAAATAAATTACCTTTTCTAGGGAAGTCAAGTGGACCCTTCTGTGGAGGAGGGTTATTATCAGCACTCTGATTCAGAGGCACGATGTGGTTAGGTGGTGCTGACATAGTGAACAGACCCTTATTTTGGTTTCTTAGGAAGTGTCCTCCCTTTGTCTGAAAGGCTTAGGCATCATACACATCTTCCTCTGGTTCATTCTCATTCTGCATTGGGAATGAAGGTTCTTCCTCAAAGAGGTCATAAGTCATTGTTGTATCCACTAATCCACCTCCTTTATTTGAATTCGCTTGGAATGTTTGGGCATCTGCTTGTGCCATCTTCACAACCTTCTCCATTTCAAGACAATTCACCTTAGAATGAGTTGCAATATCATGCAGCCTGCACCAGTTAGTCATAAAATTGAGGTCATCCACATTTGCAGTATGTGACCTATCCTCGTTAGCTTGATAATTGTGAGAAACCCCACCGTTATTTTTTCTTGATGTTCCATTGTCTGTTGTTATTAGGCCTCTGATTGTATCCTCTATTCTAATTTTGATAGCCTTGGTTAGGGAAGTTTTGGCCTTGACAATTCCTCTGTCTATGATTGTTGTTGTTCTGATAATTACCCTGACTAGCATACTTACCTTGGTTTTGAGAGGGGTTCAGTTTAAGCTGAGCCATGCCATTTGTGACTTGAGACAGAGTTTTCTTTAGGGTCTCCACCTCATTTGTGAGTTGAACTATCCTTTCAATCTCAACATTCTTAACAACAGGTGGCTGACCAATAGGATTGGGTATTCTAGCTTGATTATGATGACCATGTGGACTGTGATAAGCCTGTGATTGTTGAGAGAAGTCAGGAGCTCCATTGGAAAAGAATGGAACAAGAAATTGAGTCTGCAACTCAGACATAGTTCCATAATGGGAAGGAGACATCCCTGGGACAATATTGAATAAAGGGGTTGGGTTAAGCATCTGATACCCCATAGAAGGAAAACCTCCTCCCAAGTTCCCTTGTTGAGAGCTAGTTTGTTGTTGCAGCTTGATGGCTAGCTGATAAACTTTAGATAGAGAATCAATATCTACGGGCTGATAAGTCCTTTGTAGGAACAAACCAAGCAAAGGGTCTATAACTCTAAAATATGCCTGAATGGTGCTATTCTCAACAATTAGATAGGGATCTTGCAATCTCCTATACATTCGTTGAAACCTTGTATTAAATAAGGGCAGTGATTCACATGGCTCCTTCCTAATGGTAGCAAATTGATGGAACAAAATGGCTGGATCCACATAAACTCTGAACTGATTGATGAAAGCATTCTCTAGATCTGTCCAGATCAGAATAGAACCTTGTGG
Organism: Sequoia sempervirens; assembly: GCA_007258455.2. Taxonomy (NCBI): domain Eukaryota; kingdom Viridiplantae; phylum Streptophyta; class Pinopsida; order Cupressales; family Cupressaceae; genus Sequoia; species Sequoia sempervirens. The sequence goes on along the minus strand of VDFB02270651.1, from coordinate 568,843,537 downwards.
AAGATTTAGGTACCAGCTGTAAGCCATATCCCCTAAGGAATAAGGGAACAACCTACAAACCACATCACAGTGAGCTATCTGGGCTTTGGTACAAGCATCCTTAAAAGCTTGTATGTGCTCCTCAGCACTCCTTGATTCTCCATGAATGTATTTGGGAGAAAATCTCTCAGGATTTTTAGGCATATCATGAAAGCCTCCAGGAATAGTCCCCAATGGAGAGGGATTATTCAAAAAAATGCCATTGGTGGCGGTGGTGGAGGTTGAGCCAGCTGTTGGATGGGCTAATCTAGCTGTAATGATAATTGAGGTGGATTTGGTGGTGGCTTCACTGGTATCAACTGGGGTATTGGTGAAAAGCCTGGTGGAGTGAGTGGAGCTGACAAGGGTGGTAGAATGGTTTCCCTATGAATCTTGTGTCTCGTTGGGGTCTTGAGTTCTACCAAAGGCGGTGGCTTTTCAGTTGATCAAAGAACTCTATGGGACCTCTCTAGTGAGAAAGACCCAAGGTTATCCAGTTTTCTCTTATGGTCTCCTTCTAGCGCCAGTTCTTGTTGTTGCGCCAAGTTGACACACAGCATGCAGGTCAGATAAAACCAAAAGTATCTCACCTCTCCTGAAAGAGACAATCAATGATCAAGCTAATCACCCTCCAAGGTCTTTGATGTTGGTTCACAATGTTGTTGTTTCATGAAGTGGTCAATATGGTTGTACTGTTCAAGGGGGCTATTGGTTTTGAGCTTCTGGATTATTGCAAGATCAAACATCTATCTAAACCTACTTTTAACCATGGGTTTTAAAGAAATAGAAAAAGATAGATCAAGCTTTTTAAACTGAAAAGAATGTTGATTCATTCAACTAATCAGACTTGTTTCCTTCCAAGGAATTCCTAAACTAGAATTGCAAAATAAAATTAACCTATAATTGATACAAAGTTTCATTCATTCATAGTTCAAACTTTAACAGTAGATTGCAAATCATCATTCAAACAAAACATAAGATAAAATTTCATTCTTTGAAAGATTTTCAAATCAAATGATTAACCCAAAATAAATACCATTCTAGAGCATAATATGAAGTAGGTTTAAATCTGGTTGCTCTTACTATTAATGAAATAGATAAGCAACATTTACAAATCTGGCAAGATCACCAGTGTATAGAAACCCATGTCTTTGAATTATCTCTATCTATGCTAAGAAAATTTGGAAGATACATCACGTCCTCTTCTTGTTGAACTGTAAAAACATCTAACTTACTTCAAAACCCTAGTTCACTTTCTTGATATCTCATTCTCTACCTTTCTGAATCCTTCTTTTTACCTTCCTCTAATTCATCTAACAACTGGTCTCACACTTTTTTTTAACCCTAACTCTAACACTTCTAACCTTAAAAAGATATCAACAAAAGAGGCGAAAAACTATATTTATAAAACGTGTCAAAATGCGTTAGCCCAGTTTTAGGGTTTACAATGAGTTGGTGGCAGAACACGTCGGCCCTAAAAGAGTTTGAAACAAATTCAAAAAAGGCATTAAATACAAGGACACCGACCAAAGGCAAGAAAAATACCAAAACGCGAAACGACGAGGAAACGTGAATTTCGATGCAACTTTGCATTAACTGCTTCCTCCATGTCACCCATACCTTGCTCCATTCTGGCCTTTTTCATCAAGAACGTCCTCTACAAGCCATTCCCAAGTAGCATAGGTGAAACCCTAGCTCGCCATTCAATAACATTAATATCATTCTTTAGCCACCTCATCGTATTGTTCCAATCTCCTTGTTGGATTGATATTCATTGATGACCACATTGCAGGTCGCTGCATCATCCAGTTGGTGTTTAGTTACTAGATCTCATCATAGCTTTAGTCCTTTGCAGCAGGGTGTTCAATATTCGCATCTGAAACCTCGAACTAGATTGATATCATCTTGCCCTCAGAAATCCTACTTTTTTCATCTAGCTTCATTCTTTCTTTTCTGCTTCCGGGATGAAGGATCCTTTGTCTCTCTCTTAGTCTTTCCAGCCACTGCCTTGCTAAACTCAGCCTACATCCATCAAATTCCAACATGAGAATCCAAATGTTGATAAAATTTCATCAAAGTATTAGCTTAAAACCATGATAAAACCATTAGATCAACCCTTAAGCATCAATACTGAAAAGTTTAGGATTTCAAGCTAACCGGGGAAAACTAGCCTGGGAGGAATTTCAAAAAATTCTGAACCAGGTGGAGTCTCCCAATGAGGCACCAATATCAACAATAGATTACCAAAATGAACACAAGCAGCATGAAACAGTAAAATTCATCAAGTTAAAGCAAGATATTTTTAAGCATTCATCATTAGATTCATCAATTTTATCCAATTTCTTAAATTCCACAAAGTATAGCAGAGAATTTAGAAGAATCCGGCCTGACTGGAATTTCGTGGATGACTCAGAACTCCGAACTTCAAAAAATTGAAGGAAACTGGGAAATTTTGGCCGGGGTAGACCATTCCAAAGCAGGCATAAGTTTTACCAATAGATCATTCGAATGAAGAAGAAATGCACATAACATTGTGAAATTCATCAAAATAAGCATGGAATATCAAGCATTCATCTCCTAAATCATTCCTGCGTCAACAATTTCAAGTCACTTGAAGCCTGGCAGAAAATTCAAAAAAATTCAGCTAGATCAGAATTCCGCGAAGACCGCAAAACTTTGGGTACCAGCACATCTCTGAGAAACTAAAGGGAACCGGGAAAATTCAGCCAGGCAGGAAAATCTCGAGGTTAGGAAAAAACCTAGAAATCGGCGCGACCTTTGGTCGGTCGGAATGATCTCACGGTGACGGTAGATGTCCTACCGATGGAGCCGTTCCAGATGCATATCACTGTGACCCCTGCCGACGGAATGCTTGGAAGTCATCGGTGAGACGAGTGAGTTCGGCGTGATTCCTATCGATGGCATGTTTGTCATTCCGATGAGATGGGGAAATTCAGGAACCCAACGGTGAAATGGAATTTGGAAAAATCTGAACCAGGTGGAATTCCACGCAGTCCCGAATTTTTTGGACTTTAGCGCTAAAGTTACCTCACCGGGCCTTGGATGGAACCTGGGAAAATCTGGATGAGACGGATAATCTTGATCCCAAGTGAAAACCCGAACTCTGCCCAAAACTTAAGTTTTTTCAAAATTCAACTTAGGAAAAACACTTGGGCAAGCAAGATAAACATATTAAGCACATGCCAAGGAAAAGAAAAACCTCAAAATGAAAGGGGGGGGAAAACACAAAGAGTGAAAGCAAAAGAGGGTCCTATTTTAATCAAATTTAAAATGAGGTGGTTATGCAAGGCATAACACTAACTTCATAAGAGAATCAACAACATTATCCAAAGTGGCAATCTTATCAATCAAGACCTTACCATTCTCAACCATTTATCACACAAACTAATAATGAACATCAACATGCTTAGTACAAGCATGCCACATAGGATTTTTGGACATATAAATAGCATTGTGATTCTCACATCCGATCCTCACTATCTTGCATTCAAAACCAATACCATTACTAAGTTTGTGTAGCAACCATATACTTTGCTTTAGTGGTGGACATGCAACTGTAGGTGTTGAGTAGGAAAAGTTATCATAGATCTAGTTTGGTTAACTAGGATTATCTCCTTTTCACTTGACTTAACATTTAAACATAAGTTGACTAGGGCTTTGATGATTAGCTTGTCGGGCCACAATGGAGAGCCAATATCCTAGTATTTATGTTTATTTTTGAAGTTGTGAGGATGCTAAATTTGATGTGTGATTTAACAAGCCTATTTGAAATACAACCCTAGATCTAAAAATGTAATTTAGTGGACAAACAAAAATGAAAAGTTACAAAATAATTTTAGATTTGAGACTAAGACATGGAGAGAAACCTATGATTAAAATTTTAGCTTGAATTTCTTGGTCTAGGGTGCTCTAGGCCCTAGACTAAACTCCTTTTTTTGGATCTAAAAGTTTTGAACTGAAGGTTGTAGTATACACTCTGTTTTCCCATATTATCCTCTGTTGAAACCTCCAAATCTAACCTACATACACGAAAATAGGGGAGAAGTTTGTGCTATATAGGGGCTTGCCTAAGTCAAACCATGTGTTATTATTTCTACCTCCGCATACAATGATTGATGATGGTCAAGAGGGCATACCCTAGGTCAAGTAGAGGCAAAAACAATAATAATTGACTACAATGATGAATGATAAGTGACAATGTTACATTGATGTGAAACCCTTGATGAAGTGATGTCACACAAGTTTCCAAAAAATTTGATTGATGGATGCCTTGATTTCTTGATAGACATGTAAAATGTGAGCTCATAACATAATGAATTGCAACAACTGACATGTAGAGGATAACTTAATACATCTTCATGATTTTGCATGATTGATAATTATAGCTCCTTGAAAATAATTTTGCTTCCTACATCTTAATGTCTTGCAAACTTGAACTCAATTGATGAAAGTGCTATAATAATTCTATTAATTCTTCCCTTGACTTTCCTTGACTGATCTTAGGATCTTCAATTTGCTTAATATATTCTCTAGCTCTCCTCTAATTGAAATGATAAAAATGACTTGTTTTTATATGCAATTCTTCTAATTTCCTAAAAATTAAATATTGATGGCTTACAACTAAAATTGGAAATTCAAATAATAAATACTAATACTAGCATATTCAAGTTTGGGGCCAAATTAAGTGGTCTATGGCATAGTGTACCCTAGACTAGATCCACCTTTTTCGGGTCTAAAAGTGTCAGGGGAAAAATATTGAATGAATAATTTGATTTTCAACATTTTAATTTTCAAGAATATTTATAAAATGGCTAATCAATTCATGATTAGTTCCAAGCACATAAGGGGGAGATAAACCAAGTGTGAAATTGTCAAGAGTGACAATTTTCAATGCTACATTTTCCCCCCCACTTTAGTGAGAGTATGATCTTATGTTCATACTCACACTAAAGGAAATGGAAACACTAAAAATACAAGATAATGCCAACTTGATGGGTGCATGAGCCCCCATCTTAGGATATCATCAATCCACAATGTTAAGAAAAAAATGCACATAAGACAACAAATATTCACTTACACATAAGACATTCAAAGAATAATCAATGAAGTACATTTTAAAAGAATACACAAAGCATCCACAAAGCAAACACGTCGTATACAAAGAATACACAAATCAAAAACACATAATACATGAAGAAAACACATGAAGGACACAAATTAGACACATAGCAATATAAGAAAAACAATACAAATACAATAAAACACAAACAAAAGGGTTAGTATAAAAAAGGATTCAAGTTGGTAAGGTAAAGAGACCCCAATATTAAGGAAATGATATATAAAGAGGGGATCCTTAAAATATTACACACCTCCAAAACTAGTTATCCTTGAACCCCAAGTGTAAGGAAAAGACAACCATGCAAGAGACTCTCATGTTGCTACCATGAAAAATATGGTTGCACTTGAACCAGTGAAAAATAGGTTGGGGGTTTAGAATACAAGAAGGGGGTTCACCAATTTTAAAATGTAGATGTAGATGGACACATTTCTCACTATCTCATTAGGAAATGATATCCACACAAAGAATTTACTTACAACCCTAAGGTGAGTCAACTCAATGATGAAATCTATTGATTTCCTTATGATTGAGGATGGGGGTATCAACCCAAACAACACTTTTGGGAGAAAAAATAAAAAATAGTAAATCAAGTCAATTATGCCCATTCAAGGCATTGTTGTTCTTGCCACCAAGGTTCAAACCCCATTGGGGTGGTATTGTTGAATGGTTGTATCCAGTTCATAGCTCTGGTCAAAAGCGTTTACCCCTTGAATAAAAATAAAATAAAATTATGCCCATTCAAACTTGAAAGATCAATTTAAAGCTCAATACAAACAAAAATAGTAAACTTTTTATAGATTTGAGAAGGGTTAAATACTATGTACCAGTCACCAAAAGGAAGTTTCAGGGGGTAAATTGGGACTCATTCGCCCATGGGTGAATGGGTCTTTGATAAGGGATTTCAAACAACTTTTAGGAGCCTCTTATGTCAATCTATAGCTTCTATTTTATTTGGGTTCCAGTGTTGAAAATTCAGAAATTAGATCTGTAGGTGGGTTTATGTGAATTGGTGACAACTTTGGAAACTTTTACAAATTTGAAATTTTTTCCAATTTTTCTCTTCAAGAGATCTTTAATCCTTCTTCAACCTAAGATCTGCAACACAAACACAAGAGGGAAAAATTGTTTATGTTTGGTGAACAGGGATTTTCCTTGATAAAACCCCATTTGGGTAATTAAACCTTGAATTAAAATAATGAAATATGGAAAGGAATGATGAATGGACAATTTTATGTTGCAACTCACCAAACCCTTGAATAAACCTTTGGAATGTTGAAATGTTGATCTTGATCTTGCATGAAATGGTTTCAATGGATGTGGATCTTGATGCTTGAAATATGACTTGAATGCTTGCTTGGATCTTTTAAACCTAGATCACAATGTTAGCTCCAAAAACATGCATGATTGCAAGAGACTTTGACATGATTCTTGAGATATTGATTGATGCAATAAATTACTGACAAATTTTCTCTTGAATTCCCTTGATCATAATCTTTTCTATACTTTTTCTCTCATAAAAAATTCTTGGTGTCTTAGAACTTGAATTGATGAAATAACCTCGTATTTATAGGTATGCATCCTTAATTTCCCCAAAATTAAACATTATAGGATGACATTAAAATTTGAATTTAGGGACATTAAAAAACCACAAAAAACATATTTTAAATTTAGGTTCAAAGGCATAGGGAGGAACCATTTTCCCATGGGTGAATGGGTCCTAGGCTCCTATTCTCAAAACACACATTGCTCAAGGTAAAGTGTTATGTGTTGGCATAAATTGATGTCGGGTTTCCCCTTCGGAAAATGTAATTTATTAGGCTTGTAGAAGTAAAATAGTGCTTATTAAGGCATAATTAAGTCCAATATTATTGAGGGGCCAAAGCAAAGTATGAAAATGTAAAGTACATTTTTCGACACTACATTTAGCCCCCACTTTAGTGAGAGGATGACCTTGCACCAAACTCACACTAAAGTAGACAATAAAGAGAGGTATAATTGTACAAATATTGGAAAGATAAGATGACAAAAGTCAAGGAGGATGATCAATCCCCCAAGATCTAATATCTCACAAAAAACCAAAAAAGGCACAAAGAGACACATATACCTTTGTTAAATATGAAATAACAATGACAAGATACTTAATCATACAATGTCAAAGACTAACAAAAAGAAAGAAAATAAAGAAAAAGGGTTGGATCAAGCCTCGACTATTTGTCCAACTTGATGTGGATTAAGCCTTAGTTGTTTGTCAAAAAATGATTACAAGTGAAACCCATTGTCCACTATGCAAACAACAATACGCTCACACGGGCTAATACAATATGATATATACTAGGTGAGATCCAAGAAATGGCTAGCTAACCATACCAAATTATACCTCCTGATAACTTTGATAAGGCACCATAGAGTTGGTCACAAGGCTAGCAAGTTGTGTTATACTAGGAACTCATGAAAAAGGCTCCACTAGCAAGCAAGTTGTGTTATGCTTTGTGGCCTTGAAAAACATGCAATAAGATATTCAAAGAGGTTTTTCTTAGTTCATGTAAGGTCTCACCTTAGGGAACATCATTCCTATTTTCTCCAAGAGAGGACTAGTTGAAGGATAAAAGATTCATAACTTAGGGAATGCAATACGTAGCATTACCACTATGAGGAATGCCATATGCTCAAAAAGGTTGCAATCTTGAAGGACATCAAACCCAACGACACCACCAAGAAGAAGATGCATCACATGAAGTAAGAAGACTGCACTAAGAAACATGAGTTATAGTCAAAATGATAATGCCCATGTATGCCCCCACTTTAAAGAAATTTTTAAACACCATGTTGTGAGCAATTACTTTAAAGTAGAAAAATGATAAATGCACTAAACAATAAAGAAGACACGAGAGCTTATTTGGAAATCCCTATGTCAAGCATATGTTTCCAAATGAAGCTACATGATGAAGAAGGGGTTTCCCCCAAATAAAATCCCAAACACATAAGGGATCCATGGATTTGGGGTTAGAATATGTCTGAGCTTGAAAATTTCATCATTCCCCAAATACTCGTAGAACTGGAAGAATGACACAGAAAGAGTGAAAACAAAGAATTTTTTTTTGGGTCAACATGGAAGAGAACTAAATGTTTTGACGTCTTGCATCATCCCCAAAATGAAAACAAAAGACAAAAGATAAAGGTTTATGACATATAGAAGAATGTAGGTACAAATAGAGGAATGAGCATAAATACATGTCAAACAGAATGATACGGGGATCACATTGCATACATGAAATAAAATAAAAAGAACATGAAAAGAGAACAAAGAAAATACTAGTAAGGAACATGTGATTAAACCTATAATAAGTCGTACGCATCCCAATCTTGTTCGTCATATGTGGAAGGTAGATAACTAGCCAAAGGGACAATGTCAAGTGTTATACTAGGAACATCATCAGGTTCAACACGTGGTGAGTCACTCTTTTTAGGAGAATCATCATGGTTGTTATTATCTAAGCTCATGGCAGAGGAAAATAATAAATTCATCTCATTATGCACTTCATCATCAATTTTAGAATTCCCATCATCATCATCTAAGTTAATCACAACAAAAGGTCTAATAATAATACCCATGGAAGGTACTTGTTCTTGTTGTGGTCAAGATATAGTATTTTCTTGTTGTGGCGAAGGTGGAGAATCATCATACATTTCTTGAGTTGTTTAATTTTGAGTTGTTGATTCATGTTTTTCTTGTATCTAATGAGCAATAGAACAATGTTTATGCCTATGTTATCTAGTATTTTGATTTCTTTTTGTTTGGTTTTCAAGTTGTGATTGTGTAGGAGTGGGTTTATCAACCATAGGTTTCTTTTCTTCCTACAAGGGAGGAATAGAAGAAACCATGGGAGGTTGTTCAACCAATTTCTCTTTAACTTTATAAACTTGTTTTATTCTAGGAGGCACATCAAGACTTATTTGGTTATCTCATGGTCTCTTATAGGAAATGGGTGAAGGATTTGATATGGTTTGGTATTGGTTACTTGGAAGTGCTTTTGGTTCAATCATGGTCTCATCAATGATGGGTGGTTCAATCATGGGTTGAGGCATGTTGCTAAGGGATAATTTTGCTGTGCGATTTTCCTTAAACTTTTGATAAAATTTGAAAAAGAAGTCCTCACGAGCCCTAACAGGTTCCATAGGTTTAGATCAAAATAAATTCAATGATTAATTCCCATAGGACGACACAGGATTAAAGCCAATATGGTGCATAATAAATATTTCATTGTTAAAGGGAAACTTCAAGTATTTGTGTGTGACTGACGAGACGAATTTCATCAAGCGAAGCCATGGGTAGCCTAACTTCACATGAAATTGATCCGATGTCGGGATGATGGAAAATGAGAAATTAAATTTTTTTGGTCCAACTTGTAGAGGAAGTATTATCCAACCTATCATAGGGTAAGTGAAACCATTATGTTTTTTTATCCATGCTTTCAATTGTTCATAAGTATCTTGATAAAGTTCATGCACAAATAAGAATTATTTAGTTATGACATTCTCTACAAAGGCGAGATCAATTAATATCCCATTATTAAGCTTCTCATTGATTCTTTCGGCAATGTAAAAATTACCATCATGTGCATGTTTAATTATGTCATTTTGTGAGAAAGGAATGTTATGGGACATATTGGTTAGGCCATTACAAGGTTGAACTTTAATGATTCTAGTCATACTATCTATAGGATTTTACTCATTATCATTCATGTTGTTATCATTTGTGTCAACATTCATCATATCATTCTTGTTTTCACTAGCTTTGACAAAGGAGATGTTATGAATTGGGATAGGATTGGTAAATATTTATAAATTTTGGTTGGGATGGGAAACTAACTTATTACTTTGCTCATTAACACCACCAATTTGAATGTGATTAGAACCAATGAGGTCTTGTACACTATTTTTAAGATGCTTACAATATTTTGTATCATGTCCATTTTTTTAGTGATAATGGAAAAAAGGAATTTTGTTTATATTTTGGAGGTAAAGGCTTAGAAGGATCAAGAGCTCTAATAGGAGGTAAGAAAATTAAGTTCTTATTTAAGAGCTACAACATGATGGAATGAAGGGTATTAGGTAGAGGGGTGAATTGTCTATTCATCTCTCTAAATGTATATGGATTTGTTGTCTTTATAGCAACCACTTGGGAGTCAACATGTTGAGTTGGTTGAGGGGAATCGAGTTGTATAAAGCCTTATTTGGTTTCTTGAATGATTAGAAGTTGGTTTGAGGCATGGATTCAAATTTTTAGGACAGATATAGGGAGTTTTCACTTCATGACTACTAACCTAATTTTGGTAATCACGAAGGGTTGTACACAATTGTGTGAAGGAGGGAAATTTCATCAACCCAATCTTATCTTGTAGCTTATTTTTCAAGTTCTCAATAAACATTCATTGGAGATCAAGATCAAGATTCCTAATGTTGATTTGTGAGTAAAGTAATTGATAATGAAAAATAAAGTCAGTGACCTTTTCATCATCCTTTTGCTTGCATTTCATTAAATATGCTAAGTTCATCTTAGGACCCATGTGCACTTGGAAATGATTGAGAAAGGAATCACCAAGTTCATTGAATGAATGTATTGAATTATTCAATAAGGAACAAAACCATACCAAGGTGGTGTCTTTCAAGGATCTAGGGAAGAGTTTAGCCAAGAGTTTATCCTCAAAAATGAAGTCACTACATAAAGTCATGTATGTGGAAGCATGGCTAACAAGATCTCCTTTCCCACCATATTTCTCAAATCTAGGAATCTCTATACCTTGTGGCATTTTTGTTCTCAATATCTTTTTTGACATATTGTGAAGGTTGACCATTTTGATCTAGGGAAGATTTTAGCCAAGAGTTTATCCTCAAAAATGAAGTCACTACATAAAGTCATGTATGTGGAAACATGGATAACAAGATCTCCTTTCCTGCCATATTTCTCAAATATAGGAATCTCTACACCTTGTTGGAGGGATAAAACACTTTGCAAGAGTTGGTTAAGGATGGGATCATTGTTTGTGTTTTGAGATGGAGGTGAATAGGTGTTTGAAGGACAAGTGAATTGTAAGTTTGTGAGGGGAGATGGCTTAGGAGATATGAGATTTGAATGCACAAAGCTAAAAGGATTCCCAAAGGAGGATTCCAAATGGAAATAACTAAGGTAGTAGTGACATTGCTAGTGGGTTGTATGGTTGTAATAATAGTTGGATTAGTGTATGTCAGAATAAAGGTCATGGTTGTGGAAGGAGGAATTAGGTTTCTACCTTGACTTCAAGAGTATACCCCAAATTTTGAGCATAACTAGTCACTGTAGGGACATGTGTATCAATAATATGTGATAGGATATTCATAACTTCTATTCCTAGTTCATTATCAATCATTCTCCTCATGTTATCTATGACAATAATCATAGTACCAACAATATATTCAAAACTCACAAAGTTTTGCAATTTGTCTAACTCTTCATCTATTTTTCTTAGGTTCTCTTGAGGGAAATTAGAAACCATTGGTTCAACATTAGTAACATTAGTTGTTGGTAAGGAGGTTATAGGAAATGAGGTGTCAAGAGTATGGTCCATAGTGGGTTGACTAGTGTCAACACTATGAGTGAAAGAGTTGGAAAACCCAAGATCCACAACAAGTGATGTGTCATGGGATGAGATGAGTCTCAAACTACATCTCACAATAGTATTGGAAATAGGACACTAAGTTGTGAAGCTCATAAAAGTTTCAACAAACCTAAGGTGCACCCAAAATGCAAAATAGGAAAGGAACAATCAACAATAGGAAGTGTAATGTAAAGAAATAGCAATTTCTAGATTTTAAACAAGATAATTTTTTTATTATACTATGCAAAAACATGAAAATGATCTCTTGTAATTCCAATTTTGTATGTTTGGAATACACTTGAATTGATCAATTAACTTTATTGTAAATGATTGTAGAAAACATAAACTCTGGAAACTGAAATTGAACGCTGAATGCAAAAACATAGAATGCAGACTAAGAGTTTTTAGTGCCTAGAAATTCATAAACAAGCCCAATTAGGGGCTCATTCGGCCATGGCCAAATGGGTCTTGTGTCAGGGTTTTGAAAAATTAAATTGGAAATTTTTGAGTTGATGTTTATATTTTTAGATTTTCATTGCAAACAGGTAGTTACAGTTTCATATTTCCAAAAAATTAGATCTAAATGCAAGTGTTAAATGATGCTAAATGACAAGAAAAAAGACCTAATTTGAGATGCAATTTTGATTCAATTTTATTATTTAAGTGACTTATCATGCAATGTTATGTAAACACTCTGCAAAATGAATGAAATTTTTGAATTTTTTAGATTTTAAAGAATTCCAAATGCAAACCTAAAACCCCAGATGAGATGAAAATCAATTCAAGTTAGCAACCCTAAATGAGATGAAAATCAATGAAAATTAATGCAAAGTAATGCAAATCCTAGATCTAGGGTTTAAATGGACTCCAAATTCAAAATTTTATAGTGCAAGATTGTTAGGTTCACTAGAATGAAATTGTGAAGAATAGGTTTGGGGGTTTAGAATATAAGAAGGGGGTTCACCAATTTTAAAATGTAGATGTGGATGGACCTATTTTTCACTATCTCATTAGGAAATGAGATCCACATAAAGAATTGACTTACAACCCTTAGGTGAGTCAACTCAATGAAGGAATCTATTGATCTCCTTATGATTGAGGATGGGGGTATTAGCCTAAACAACACTTTTGGGAGAAAAAATAAAAAATATTAAATCAAATCAATTATTCCCATTCAAACTTGAGACATAAATTTAAAGCTCAATACAAACAAAAATAGTAAAATTTATGCACATCTAAGAAGGGTTAAACACTGCGTACTAGTCATCAAAAGGCAATTTTAGGAGGCAAATTTGAACTCATTCACCCATAGGTGAATGGGTCTTTGATTAGGGATTTAAAAAAACTTTCAAGAGCCTCTAATGTCAATCTATAGCTTCTATTTGATTTGGGTTCCAGTTTGAAAAAGTTGGAAATCAGATTTGTAGGTGAGTTTCTGTGAATTGACGACAACTTTGACAACTTTTCCAATTTTTCTCTTCAAGAGATCTTCAATCCTTCTTCAACCTAAGATCTAAAACACAAACACAAGAGGGAAAAATTGTTTGTTTTTGGTGAATGGGGGTTTTCCTTGGTCAAACCTCATTTGGGTAATTAAACCATGAATTGAAATAATGAAATATGGAAAGGAATGATGAATGAACAATGCTATGTTGCAACTCACAAAACCCTTGAAAAAACCTTTGGAATACTGAAATGATGATTTGATATTGCATGAAATGGCTTAAATGGATTTGGATCTTGATTCTTGAAATATGGCTTGAATGCTTGCTTGGATCTTTGAAACCTACATCATAATGTTAGCTCCAAAAACATGCATGATTGCAAGAGACTTTGACATGATGCTTGAGATTTTGATTGCTGCAATAAATCATTGATAAATCTTCTCTTGAATGCCCTTGATCTTAATCTTTTCTATGTACTCTTTCTCTCATAAAAATGCTAGGTGTCTTAGGATTTGAATTGATGAATTGACCTTCTATTTATAAGTATGTATCCTTAATTTCCCGAAAATTAAACATTACAGGCTGACATTAAAATTTGAATTTAGGGACATTTAAATACCGCCAAAAACATATTTAAAATTTAGGTTCAAAGGCCTATGGAGGACCCATTCGCCCATGGGTGAATGGTTCCTAGGCCCCTATTCCTAGAACACAGATTGCTCAAGGTAAAGTATTATGTGTTGGTATTAATTGTTTTCAGGTTTCCTCTTTGGAAAATGTAAGTTATTAGGCTTGTAGATGTAAAATAGGGATTATTAAGGCATAATTGAGTCCAATTTTTATTGAGAGACTAAAAGAAAGTGTGAAAATGTAAAAGAGTACATTTTTTGACACTACAACACTTAAGATTGTACCACCATGAATGGACATGAGCAAGCATATGCCACATAGTGAGGAGCAACATCATACGAGAGATCATTATTATTTAGAAGATTAGGTGCATCGACACATGGAAGAGCACCACAATCATTAAGTTGTTATATTTTATTACTCAAGGTGTGGCATTCATTAGTGGAATGATCATGAACTCAATGATAAGCACACAATTCATTATTGTTATAAAATGTATTATGTGTTGGAGGGGGAAGAGTAATCAAGCATGATTTGAGGAGCCTTGAAAATTATGCTCTTGCTTTGATAAATGTGTAGGAGACAAGTAATGTATGGAGCTAATTTAAATCATATTAAGCATTGAAAATAAAATTAAAACCCCACACAATACTGAGAAATAAACACTCATCACAGAGAAAATAACTTGCTTGCAACAAAGATGAAGCTCTGGTTTGCAACTTGCAACCAACTATCCCAATTTTTATTAAACTTTTCAATGGAGTACAATCAATCCTAGGACAATGGGCTGTAATAAAACCCTTATAAAACTCTAGGAAAATGCAATAAAAATGATTTTCAACTAGCAAATCAAAGCTATGGAACAAGCTTCTCTCCAACATCTACAAAAATAAACCACTCTCAACAATCATGCACTTCAATCTACAACTATTTATGATGCTTTTTCCTCTATGAAATAACTCCAATCTACAACAAAACCTTCAAAAAACCCTTCCTGGAGGTATGCACACACTTCTCTTTTCCTACATTCTGGAAAAACTTCTTCAAAAATAAAATTACTTTTTCAATAACTCAAGCTACCATCAAATGAAATGTAATGTGGATGCATTTATATATAATTTTCTTGCATTCCAACCCACTCTCAAGAAAATCCATGCCTATCTCCAGGAAATTTTAATTTAGAAATAAAAATTAATAAAATAAACCTCCAAACTTGGCAAATATGAAGGATAGGCTTTAAAAACTTTCTTGTTTTCAAGAATAAAGAAAAAAATTACTTTTTCCAAACATGGGTACCCACCTTTTTAGGATTTTTTTCATTTAAAGCATATTCTCCACTATGCTACCCTATCTTGTTTTGACCCAAATTTACTCCAAATTGTAATTTTAAAATTCCAATATGTCATGACATTCAAATTCACAAAAAAATATGAATTTTACAATATAAAAAATTAAATTAAATTCACAACAAAATTGTAACAAAATTGTAACCTCTTTTGTTGACACATGATTGCCACTTTGCCATGGATGCTCCTGCATCAACAAGTTTTTCTCTTATGAAGTAAGGCTTTATTGCTCACCACATGATGTTTTAAATATAGTAGATGATGTAAGATGAGATGAAGATGGAGAAGAAGGTTGGAAACATAAATCTCTTTCTGATAGATATGACACAAAATGCTTATGATCCTTAATTCCTTGTTTTATTGTTTCCTTATATCCATTTTTAGAAATTATTTTATATCCAAGCCCATAATATTCTTCCAACTCATATTTAGAAGTCGTATCTAAATGTTTATGAGAAGGATTGATTCTTTTGCAAGAATGTAAATCCTTTTTAATTTTTCTAAAGTTAGGCATCTCCAATACATGAGGGACAAAAACTAAAGAGCCCCTATCACCATCTAGGGGTGATTTTGTGGATTTTTTGATATAGAGCTAGATTGAGTGAATGAAACACATGACTCCTTAGGCTTATTATGAGATTTTTTACTCTCCAATAAAGGAGGGTGTAAAATATAATGAACCCCAATTGTCACCAAAACATGTATTTGAGGATAAAGCAATATCATGATAATCATTGGTATTCAACTCTTTAGACTCTGATGTTGGGATTTTAGACTCCCCATTGAAACAAGTCGTAAAATATAATTACCCCAATCATCACCCAAGAGCACATTCATAGTATCATTATCATTAGAGGGTAATGGGTTAACTTTTGAAGATGAAATAAAAGTATTAAGAGAGTTGGAAGTGCTATGTTTAGATTCAATTTGTGAACTATCACTTTATTCATCTGCTTTTACTATATATCTTATTATTATATTTATATTTCATCTCAAAGTGGAGAGTAGATGAGACTCCTTTCATGGTATGAATCTACAATCTACCTAGAAGAAGGTTATATGAAAGTTGTCCCAACATGATAACTATAGGGGTAGGAAAAACCACTAGCCCTACCTTAATGGGTAGTGTGATAGTCCCTAATGGTTGCCTACTAACATTATCAGAGCCATGAATAGCAAGATCATAAGGTTCTATAAGATTCTTATCCACACGGAGTTTATCTATAAGATCCATGTTGCAAACATTAAGACCTAATCCATTATCAATAAGAGTACGTGTAACCCCACTTTTATTAATTCTAACCATTATCATTAGAGCCTCACGTTTTTTTCGGATCTCAAGCAAGGGTAATTCATGTTGAGGAAATGTAATAGAATTTGTTTTACTTGCATACAATCAAACAAGGTTGGTGCATCATTCAGTTTGATAGAAGGTGAAATTTCAATTTTCTACAAAGCCTCTTGAAGCATCCCATGGTATGTAGGTGATGCTTGAATCAAGTCTAACAGATAGATTTTAGTTGGAGTATTACAAAGTTACTCAACAAGATAGTATTCTTTACCATTACACTAAGAAAGGCTAGTTTGGGGTGGAAGATATGGTTGAGGTAATGGAATGGATGTTGGCATTTGTTTTGGTTGCCTATTATTTATAATGTTAGATGTGTGAGCAATTGCATGATAACTTGGTTGCTTCAACACATCTTTTTGCACATGACAACTAGTGAGTTTTTTTACAAATCTTAGGATATGGCCATGAGGTCTTGGAGGTCCTATAATCAGAGGTTGTTTAGGAGGTCTAATAATCAAATAAGATTTAGGAGGTCCAATAATCAAATGTGGGTTCATAATTTCAACATGTTGGCACTCTTCTATCCATGGAGGACCTAATGTCAAGTTTGAAACTTCATCTATGTAAGCCACATTATTGGATGTTGTGGTTGTGTTGTTGATATGTGGTTGTCATTGATGTCAACACTATTAGCATTAGTGCATTTAAAACTGAATATGTCGAGGATATTGAGAAAATTGTAAAGGAATGAGTTACAGGTTGTTAATGGTGAAGTGATGTTTTGCATGTTGGTAAGTTATGTACATTGATGATCAGAGGTTGTGGACTAAATGGTTTGTTTCTGAGTATATCTAGTTTATCCACGTCGAGTTTCAAAGATCCGCGTGAAGATTTGATCGAGTTATGAAGATTCTCATTCTGACAGTTTTTATGTTTCTTCAGTTAGTGTTCTTGATTGAAGATGAGGCTATTTCAATTAGTTCAGTTCTTGCGGATGCTTCTCTATTGGTTCATGATGCTCGTAGATGTTTCTAGATTGTGCTCTATCTTTTTTACATGCCCGCATTGATCATTGTGCTCGTGGTTGGCAATTTTCTCTTGCGTGTTCATGTTTTTCTTGTTCTTGGCCGACAAGGTGTTGAAGCACGTTGTGGATCTTCGAAGAGAAATTAATTGAAGTGTCTTCATGTTGGAGATGTTGATTTGGGTGCCAACTAAGCTATGTCCAACCTTGGTTGATTCACATTAATAATCTTTAATGTTTTGGGCCGACAATTTATATTCATTTCATTATTTTTATTGAGGCCGACATGAAGTGATGAAATTTCTTGTTGCAGATATATAAGAGTGATTGTTATTCAAATTAAGAGTGTGCAAGGGAGGAAGAGTGTGCGAGTGTATGCCAAAGTGTGCTTCTATGTGTGTATGTGTGAATATCATTCAAAGACAGAGCAGAGTGTGAAGAAGTGTGTAGAAGAGTGAAGAATTGTTCATGTGCTTAACTGGAACTATAATCAGGCATTGGTGGATGCTATTTACTCAGTTCAAAATCTGGATGTTGTAATCTGAATCTCTTTGTAAGACAGTGTGTCTTCCTTTGTAATTGATTAGTGAGCTCTAGGCAATGTTCCTGAATGCATGTGCATTCCACATATTTCATTTTCTTTATACTTTTAACATGGTATAATCTTGTGGACTGACCTCCACCATGGCTTTTCCCCTAACAGGGTTTCCACGTAAAAAATCTTGGTGTTATGTGTGTTTCTGATGTGTTGATGATTTATGTTTTCATGGTTAATAATCATATTTGAGAATAAAGTTGATAAGTTAAATAAGTTTTGAATTATTGTGACAACTAATTCACCCCCCTCTCAGTTGTCTGCCCTTTATTGCCAACATTTGGTATCAGATCTTTTTCCTTGGAAGAAGTTTAACAACTTAAGGTGAACTGGAATGCAAAGTTACAAGAAGGATAGTCTGAGATTTGATGGAACAAATTACTCTTTGTGGAAGACTCAAATGGAGTGCCATCTGAGGTGCATTGGTGAACCCTACTAGAGCATTACAAGTAATATGTATATTATTCCACAGAATGGTCCTACTACTTCTGCTGGGATCAGAGATGATGAGTATAATATCTAGGCTAAGGAAGCTTTGTTGAGTGCTTTGACTAATTCTGAGATGAAATTTTTTATGGATTTGAAGACTACTCATGAGATCTGGAAAAAGTTGGAAACCTTGTTTTAAGGTGATGCTAATGTGAAGATTGCTAAGTTGCAAAGTTTGAAAGGGAAATATGAAAGGTTGAGAATGGGTGATGATGAGAACATTAATACTTTCATGAAACTAGTGAATGAACTTGTGTGTGGTATTAGATGTGCCTGGGGAAAGATAGACAAATTTGAGATTGTTGCTAAAGTACTTAGATCCTTGCCTGATTCTTACAAAGTCAAAGCTAGTTCTATTGAAGAGCTTTAGACTATAACAAACATAGCCAAAGATACGTTGGTTGGTAAGCTAACTACTTTTGGGTTGAGAAAATTTGGTGATGCCCTTCCTAAGGTTGAATCTGCATTTAAGGCTACCACTTCCAAAAGAGATAGATAGAGATACGATCCGGGTGAGAGTTAATCTAGAATGACATTCAAGTATGAGGATGAAATCAAACAGATTGAAGAAGAAGAAAGAGAGCTAAAAGAGTTGGAAGCACTTATTTTCAAAAGAGTACCAAGAGGAAAAGATGATGAATCTGACAAAGGAAATAGAAGGGATGATGAATGGGTATTTATTGCTATCAAAGAAAATAATCATGTATCTACTGAATCTGCTAGTTGTACAAATGTGGAGAAAGCCCTAGCTGCCCGAGTTGAATAAAAAGATGAATAGGTAATTGACAGTGGATGTTCACCTCATATGACAGGAGATAAAAGTAAGTTTGTAAGCTTGGAAAGGTATGATGATGGTGTCGTGAGATTTGGTGATAATACAACTTGTGTGATCCATGGAAGAGGATGCATTTCTCTTGATGGTAAGCATAATACTGATGATGTTCTGTATGTAGAAGGCTTGAAGCATAATCTTTTGAGTGTTGGTAAAATGGTTGATAAGGGATACAATCTTCAGTTCAAGGATGGAAAATGCAGAATATTGAGTTCTGAAAAATGAAATTGCACCAAGTACAAAAATAAAAGGTAATATCTTTCACTTGAGTGCTGCTAGTAAAAGTTGTTTGATTGCTCAAGTTGATGAAAGTTGGTTGTGGCATAGGAGAATGTGTCATGTTAACTTTGATAATATTGTGAAGATAAGTTCCACTAAGGCTATGAGAGATCTACCTAAGTTGGTGAAACCTACTAATGCAATATGCAAGGAATGTCAGTTGGGAAAGCAAACCAAAATTTCATTTTAGAATAAAAAGCATTGTTCAAATGAATTGTTAGAGCTTGTGCATACTGATCTATGCGGTCCCTCTAAGGTTAGGAGTTTATAAGGTTACAGGTATTTCATGTTACTCATTGATGATTATTCTAGAATGGTGTGGGTTACTTTCTTAAGGGAGAAATCGAAAGCACTAGAAAAGTTCAAGATCTTTAAAGCTATGGTTGAGACAAAGACAAGTTTGAAGATTAAATGTTTGAGATCAGATAGAGGTGGTGAATTCACTTCCGATGAATTTAATTCTTTTTTTGAAGAACATGGAATAAAGAGACAATTGTCTACATTACAGACCCCTCAACAAAATGGAGTTGTGGAAAGGAAGAATAGAACAATTGAAGATGCTGCTAGAACAATGATGTTGGAAGGAAATGTTCCTCATATCTATTGGAGAGAAGATGTGAGTATTGTTGTTTACACACTCAATTGGGTACAAATCAAAGGTGATACTGGTAAGACCCCTTTTGAGCAATGGATTGGTCAAAAGCCTACTATTAAATACTTCAAGATATTTGGAAGCAAATGTTATATTAAGAGAGATGAAGACATAGAAAAGCTTGATGCTAGGAGTGATGAAGGTATATTTATGGGTTATTCTACTGAAAGCAAGGCCTACCGGTGTTACAATAAAAGATTGAAGAAAATGGTTGAAAGTGCAAATATTAATGTTGATGAAGACTTACATACACCATCCAGAACGTGTGGATATGATTTTGATGATCAGGATGACAGTACAAACCAAGGAAAGCAAGATCAGACTACAAATCAAGTGCAAATCAATCCAATGAATCAAGAGAATGGAGAAGGAGAAACTAGTGGAAGCACAAAAGAGAGATCAAAATAACCTGAAGTTGAAGAACATCCTAAGAAGACTCTGAGGTATATAAGATTGAATCATTTAGAAGATTAGATTATAGGTAATAAGAACAAAGGTGTCCAAACTAGGAGAAAGATTGCATAAGATTATTGCTTGATTTCAAAGACTGAGCCTACTAGTGTGAATGAAGCATGTAGAGATGAGCATTGGGTTGAAGTAATGAAAGAAGAGTTAAAACAAATTGAAAAGAATGATACATGGATTCTTGTTCTCAGACTTGAGGATAAGAATGTCATTGGAACCAAATGGGTCTTTATAAACAAACTAAATGAGCAAGGTGAAGTGGTTAGAAACAAAGTAAGACTGGTATGTAAAGGATATTCACATATGGAAGGAATTGATTTTGAAGAGACATTTTCCCTTGTTGCTAGAATTGAAGTTGTAAGATTATTTCTTGCCTATGTTGCTCACAAGAACTACAAAGTTTATCAGATGGATGTCAAATCAACTTTTCTAAATGGTGAATTGGAAGAAGTGTATGTTGAGCAACCTGATGGATTCCAATTGACTGATAAGAAAGATATGGTGTTTCGGTTGAAGAAAAAACTGTATGGACTCAAGCAAGCCCCTAGAGCATGGTATGCAAGATTGGATAAGTATTTTCTGAAGCTTGGATTTAACAAAGATACTGTTGATAGTAATATGTATTTCAAGATTGATCATAATAAAGATTTGATTGTTGAAGTATTTGTTGATGATATCATTTTTGGAGGAGATGATGGTTTGTGCATGAAGTTTGCTAATGAGATGAAAAATGAATTTGAGATGTCTATGATTGGTGAGATGAAATTCTTTTTGGGATTGCAAATCACTCAGTTAGATATAGGAATTTTTATATCTCAGTCCAAGTATGTGAAGGAATTGCTGAAGAAGTTTGGTATGGAAGATTTAAAGCCAGTTGGTACACCCATGGTGATTGGATGCAAGTTGAAAACAAAAGATGATTCTTCAAAAGCAAATTAGACAAGATACAGATCAATGATTGGTGGATTGTTGTATTTAACTCAAACTGGGCCTGATATCATGAATGTTGTATGTATTGTTTCAAGATCTCAAGCTGATCCGAAGGAATCTCATGTGATTGTTGTTAAGAGAATTTTTAGATACTTGAAGGGAACTGTTGATCTTGGCCTATGGTATCGTAAAGATGATGATCTTACTCTAAGTGCCTTTACTGATGCTGATTGGGTAGGAGATATAAATGACAGGAAAAGTACTAGTGGTGGAGCATTTTTCTTGGGTAAGAAGCTAATTTCATGGTTAAGCAAGAAGCATATGCCATTTCCTTGTCTACTACAGAGACTGAATACATTGCTACTACTAACAATTGTACTCAAGTCATGTGGATGAAGCAGATGCTGAAGGATATCAGAGTTGTATATGATGAGCCTATTGCTATATTCTACGATAATTCAAGTGCTATTAATATTTCCAAGAATCTGATGTTGCATTAAAAAAAAGAAGCATATATCTATCAAGTTTCACTTTTTGAGGGATAAGGTAAGTGAAAAGGAAGTCGGATTGGAGTATATGCCTACTAAGGAGTAGATTGCAGATATCTTTACAAAGCCATTGTCTAAGGATAATTTTGAGTATCTCAGAGGGAAGTTAGGGGTAATTAACCCTCCTAATCAGAACTAAGGATGCATTGCATTGCATCAGTCCGTGCATTTTATAGTCATATCTTGTTTCAGATTGATATTGTGGTGGATGCTACTTAGGCAGAGTAGTCAGATGTTCAGATGTTCAAATATGTGGTTCAAAGTTTGTGTGATTTTTGTTATTGATGTCAAAGGGGGAGAAGGTTCATGTGAAAAACTTGTGATTATCTGGTGAGAAGAGCCTTGTGGGAAAAGATTATGTGAAAGTGTTGAGGAGAAAATGAGTCAGATCCTAAGGGGGAGTAAGTGTCAAGAGTTAGTTGCATTAATGGTGTTTTTCACATCATGTGTTGCCATCAATGCCAAACGGGGAGATTGCTGGATGTTGTGGTTGTGTTGTTGATATGTGGTTTTCATTGATGTCAACACTATTAGCACTAGTGCATTTCAAGCTGAATATGTTGAGGATATTGAGAAAATTGTAAAGGAATGAGTTACAGGTTGTCAGTGGTGAAGTGATGTTTTGTATGTCGGTAAGTTCTATAGGTTGATGATCAAAGGTTGTGGACTAAAGGTTTTGTTTCTGAGTATATCTAGTTTATCCATTTCAAGTTTTAGAGATCCACGTGAAGATTTGATCAAGTTATGAAAATTTTCATTCTGACAGTTTTTATGTTTCTTCAGTTAGTGTTCTTGATTGAAGATGAGGCTATTTTAGTTAGTTCAGTTGTTTTGGATGCTTCTTTGTTGGTTCGTGATGCTTGAAGATGTTTCTAGATCATGCTCTATCTTTTTTGCACGTTTGCATTGATCGTTGTGCTTGTGGTTGGTGATTTTCTCTTGCGTGTTCATGTTTTTCTTGTTCTTGGCCGACAAGGTGTTGAAGCGCGTTGTGGATCTTCGAAGAGAAATTAATTGAAGTGTCTTCATGTTGGAGATGTTGATTTGGGTGCCAACTAAGCTATGTCCAACCTTGGTTGATTCACATTAATAATCTTTAATTTTTTGGGCCGACAATTTATATTCATTTCATTATTTTTATTGAGGCCGACATGAAGTGATGAAATTTCTTGTTGCGGATATATAAGAGTGATTGTTATTCAAATTAAGAGTGTGCAAGGGAGGAAGAGTGTGAAAATGTATGCTAGAGTGTGCTTCTATGTGTGTATGTGTGAATATCATTCGAAGACAGAGCAGAGTGTGAAGAAGTGTGTAGAAGAGTGAAGAATTGTTCATGTGCTTAACTGGAACTATAATCAGGCATTGGCAGATGCTATTTACTCAATTCAAAATTTGGATGTTGTAATATGAATCTCTTTGTAAGATAGTGTGTCTTCCTTTGTAATTGATTAGTGAGCTCTAGGCAATGTTCTTGAATGCATGTGCATTCTGCATATTTCATTTTCTTTATACTTTTAACATGGTATAATCTTGTGGACTGACCTCCACCGTGGATTTTCCCCTAATAGGGTTTCCACATAAAAAATCTTGGTGTTATGTGTGTTTCTAATGTGTTGATGATTTATGTTTTCATGGTTAATAATCATATTTGAGAATAAAGTTGATAAGTTAAATAAGTTTTGAATTATTGTGACAACTGATTCACCCCCCTCTCAGTTGTCTGCCCTTTATTGCAAACAATTGGTATCAAATCTTTTTCCTTGGAAGAAGTTTAACAACTTAAGGTGAAATGGAATGAAAAGTTACAAGAAGGATAGTTTGAGATTTGATGGAACAAATTACTCTTTGTGGAAGACTCAAATGGAGTGCCATCTGAGATGCTTTGTGAACCCTATAGGGTTTCCATGTAAAAAATATTGGTGTTATGTGTGTTTTTGATGTGTTGATGATTTATGTTTTCATGGTTAATAATCAGATCTGAGAATAAAGTTGATAAGTTAAATAATTTTTGAATTTCTGTGACAATTGATTCACCCCCCTTCTCAGTTGTCTGCCCTTGTATTGCCAACACACATTACTATCATTTGAAAATGTATATAATTTCATCCTCTCATGCAATAATATTTTCCCAAGTAAGAGAGGTATTGGGAGGGAAATAAACACGATTCTCATAATTCTCAATGATTGATCCTCTTGCACTAAGATACTCTCACAAGTAGGAGAGATATTGAGAGAAGAATAAACATAATTATCATGATTATCAATGATCGCATCCTCTTGCACCAAATTACCCTCACACATAAGGTACATGTTGGGAGAAGAATGAAGATTAGGTAAAGTGATGTTAATAAATGTATTAATGATTTTATTTTGTTCCATCATAACATTCTCATAGGTAGAAAACTATCGGTCAATCGAAGGCTGATGTGTATCCCTTTTGATGATAAAATCTAAAAGTTTCAAGACAAATTGCTAAAAATGGGAATTAGATTTGAACAGAGACCATAGAAAAGGTTTCACACATAAAATTTTATCCCAAATTGACTAGACAGGGGCAAATACACCCTAGACTAGACATGTATTTTTTGAATAAACAAAAACTAAAAACCACCTACAATATCTGAGGGTCTTTTGTTTTAGAGGTTTGAGTCTAGAAGTGAGTAGAGTTGTGGAAATGCACCAATACCTTTTTCTATATGAAGTACAAGTATGCATGTAATTTTTTGATATTTTTAGGATATTTGAATATGTTCAAATGATAATTTTTTGAAATTGAATACTTTAATTGGTCATTTTTCCAAAAAGAATAGAAATTTAATGCTTTTGATTTTTTGAAATGCAAATGCTATATATTTTTCACTAAAATTTGCATGCATAAATGACACAATAACATTGCAATTGAATTTTCCAATGAAAATAACTCAGATGTAGCCCTACCAAGGAAAAATCATATATGAAATTATACAATTTAAATTAAATTTTTTGCAATTTTTTCTTTTGATGTACAATGAACCAAAAAATGCAAATGCATGGTTTTGAAAATGAAATAAACGAAAAATATCAACAAGATCTTCAAAGAACTTAGATTTCATAAATAATTTTTAGAATTTTATGCTATGAAAATCTGAAAATTGCAAGTGTAGGATATGTCAGGTTCAACAAAATGTTGAGTGGGAAAAGTGATCCTAGATATAATTAGGGTAACTAAGATTATATCCTTTTCAATCGAATCAACATTAAACATAAGTTGACTCAGTTTTGACAATTATCTTACTACCACAATGGAGAGAAAATCCCCTATTATTTATGTACTTTTTGATGTTGTGAGGATGATAAGTTTGATGTGTGATTTGACAAGTGTATTTGACATATAACCCTAAATTTGAAAATATAATTTAGTGGATAGATAAAAATAGAAAGTTACAACAAAAATAATTATATATGAGACTCGAACAGAGAGAGGAACCTGTGATTGGAACTTTAGCTTGAATTGCTTGGTCTAGGGCACCCCTACGTCCAAACTCCTACTTTTCTAGATCTAAAATTTTTGAACTAAAGGTTGTAGTCTTCACTCTATTTTCCAAGACTATTCTTTGTTGAAACCTCTATATCTGACCCACACACATGAAAATAGGGGAAAAGGTTGTACTATATAGGGGATTTCCTAATTCAAACCCTATGTTGGTATTTCTACTTTCATATATAGTAATTGATGATGATCAAGAGGGCATACCCTAGGTTGAGTAGAGTCCAAAATAATAATAATTCATTGACATGATGAATGATAAATGATAATGTTACCTTGATGTGAAACCCTTGATGAAGTGATGTTACACAAGTTGCAAAAAAGTTGATTTATGGATGCCTTGATTACTGTTGATGTGTTTTTCGTGACCACACCAACGTAGAATAAAGTTGCCAACGGCTACCCTATTCTCTCTTGATCAAAGTATTCCACACGCTAAGATTGCAAGAAAGTTCATGTGTTCAACCCCAAGGTTCCTTTAATGTGAATAGGCTCAGTTGGATCAATGTGATTTGCTGGTATTTCAAGGGGACTTACGAAATTGTTCAACAACAGAGGAAGGGGTTTTCACAATTCAACAGATTTATCAATGAAGCACGGGTTTCCTATTCTAACTGGAAAGTACTAAATTTAAAGTGGTTGCAGGGTTAAGAGAGTCTAAATCTATTCTAAGTGTGGGATATGGAGCTCAACTTCAGCAAACTTCAACCAAACTTCGCTTTACCTCACCTTAGACAGCTTCCACGGAGTCGGTGCAATCTTCAGGGGAGATGACTAAAGATGTTCAAACCACCACTTGACATGAAGATACCATCACAACGATGCATACCATCATTCAAAATATGATTGAAGTTAGGTCCACAACATATACAGTTGACCACACAAGGCGAACACACGATCAGTGAGCCCGCTAGTGGTATGGATAAGCGAAGCTTGCTTAGATCAAACACCACATTCCATAGCTAAGATCTATTTGCACGAAAAATGAAATTACACTACTCTATGCTACTTGAAGTAGAAGGGATGAAGAAACCTCGCTAGCTATCCATAACAAAGATTAATTTCACCATCAATGAAAAGATCTTTTATTATGAAAGTTTTACACAACAATCTCTTGCAAAATTTTTCAAAGGAAAACTTTCCTTCTTCTTCAACTACACTATCAATCTATACTAAGCTACTTCTAAGTTGTCCCTCTACTCTATGTACTGTCTAACTCTAAGCTAATGTCTAATGAGATACAAATGAGGGGGACTCCCCCTTTATATAGCTAGCCAAGTCCAATGGACAACTCAGATTACAATCGGCTGGATGGCCCAGATTGTGCCACCTCAGCCTTAAACAAGATTCACCCTAAAAACCGCCACCAAGAGGAGTGGGGTAATAAATGAGCCATTAATGTCCATCATCCTTCTAGAAGATTCCAACTTTGAAATGCGTTCACACTGTTCTTGATCTTCTTCTTGATGTTGTTCTTCGACTTTGCTCGAGCTTCCATTCCATCTTGAGTTTTGAAAACATTTCTTCTCTGTCACTAAGTCTCAACACTTAGCCACTTTTTGCAACTTTTCGCTTAACAATTCCATCATCTTGGACTATTTTCTTCATCACTTCAAGTCACCACCGCTTGGTCTCGACGTTCCTCCTACAAAACAAGCAAGGAGAAGAGCATTAGAACACTTCATAATAAAGAAATCAGCTTGCTTACCTGATTTTCACGCTTCGATCTCCAAGGGTTCATCGTTTTCTTCTAACAAACTTCATCCTCAAATTCTTCATGCCTTAGCCAAATTTCCAACCCATTTTGCATTTTTCCTAGGCATACTTCAGTCTGATATTTCATCCAACTCCAGCTTGCGCAAAATTTTTTCATCAAAAATTACCTAGGTATCCAACTTCAAATTCATCCGCCAAGGAAAATTTTATCTTGAAAACACGTTTTATTCCTTGCCTTAGAATTTTTTTAAAATTTTCTCTAGGAAATTCACCAACCTAGTGCCCATTTAAAATCTTCACCTCAGAATCCTTGGCAAGCTGTGGAAGACCTTAAAATCCACTCCTCATCAATAATCTTCAATACCCAGAAGAAAATTTCCTTCAGAACTTGTCGAATTCATGGGTATACAACGAACGGGTTCATTTAAATTTTTAAATTTTGAACCTTAGAAAAAAATAATTTTCAACAACTCTATTCTTGTTCTTCGCATCTGTGAGTGTTTCTTGCTCCGACTTGAAAATTCTTTATCAACCTCGCGAAGTAGGTTCTTTCTGACCTCATCTCCAACAAACTCATTCGTGTCCAGGAAATTTCATCACTTCATTAGACTTAGGCGTTTTTCCTCTAGAGAGGTGGAATTTTGATAACACTTAGAAAAATATTTAAAATCACTTAGCACTTTGAATTTTCCTTATAAATTTTTTTATTCACCTTCAATCACTCTGCCTGTGGTGAGGAAAATTTTATCAACTCATTTATCACAATTTTCTTTCAAGTTCCTGGAGTGCATCTTGTATGTCATGAAGAATATATTTTTCAATTTCAACGCCTGGCATATTTCCCATCTCTTGCAATTATGAACCTTGGGCACAATTTGCATAGTGTAAAGGATAAGCCTCCAACGCCTAACAATATTCACCATTAAATTTCCAATGCCTAGGCAATTATCATCTTACTTATCAATATTCTCCATTTTAATTTCCACCACCTTGTATTTTACTTCACACTTCTATTACTTTGGGCGCATTTTCCCTGTCATGGAGAATATTCTCAACGCCTAACATATTACTCACCAAACTATACACTTTAGGCGCATATCACACTTGGAGGGGAATATTCAACACGCCTAGCATACCTCACTTTCCACTCACCACCTTACACACTTGGGCGCATATGACAAGAGGAGAAGAATAAAGCCTTTCAACGTGACTCTTGAGCTTCTTTGTTTTGTCCTTACTTGCCTTTGCTTGGGCGCATATAGCATGTAGAGGAGAATAACATTTCTAATGCCCCCCCTCCTTTGACTTGTTGACCTCCTTTTAAGATGGGCACATATTACCATGTGAGGTGGATGAAAGTCCTTTTCCAACGCCCCTTTGACCATCTTGACCTCTTGTGAACTTGGGCGCATTTTGCCATGTATGAAGGATAAAAATTGACTCCTTTTGAATTCTTTGACTTCCTCTCAAGATGGGCGCATTTGATGCCTCTAGGAGGATGAAACATATACTTAGAGAATATTTTGCATGCCTATCTTGAGGGCGCATTTAGCTATGTGTGGAGGATGAAACATTTTGACCTCTTTGACTTGCTTGTTGCATGGGCGCATTTTGGCATGAGAGGAGGATGAGTTTTATACTTAGAAAATTTTCAAACATGAGACCTTGCATGAGGGCGCATTTTTCCATAGGAGGTGGATATAACTTATGCCTTAGGAATTTTCCCTGACTTCTCTACCAACTTGGGTGCATTTGACGTAGCAGGAGGATTTTACCAACACTTAAGATATTTGTCGCCACCTTATTTCTCCTTGGCAATCTGGGCGCATATGGAGGGGTCTGCAGGATGAAACTCAGATTTAGACATTTTTTTTTTTCGTCCTTGCCAGCTTCTGTATGCCTTACTATAAATAATAAGTCTTTGATTTTCATACTTCAGAAGCTCAGATTGCTTTGAAATTTTAAACACTGGATCCACATGACCTTGCCAACCTGTTCACACTGCTATTCTGAGTTGGCCTGCTAAAAATAGCATATTTCTGGAGGTGATTTACTATTTATAGTAATTGCTCAGTTCTAATATCTCCACAACTCCGTTTGATTTGAAATTTGAATGAGGCGCTCCTCACCACGTGACCTGCCTGCTGACGTCGGCGCCTGCTACTGACTTTCTATTTTTAGCCTATTTCCAAAATGACTTACTATAAATAGTAAGTTCTCCGTTTGCCTTCAAATTTTATCAGCAGATAACTTGGAAGACGTTGATCTCGGTGGTATACACCAGTTTTTGAAAATTATGACTTTTTACCCCTCTTTTTGGGTCTCAAAGCTGGAAACCCTAATTCATCTTGCATGCGTATCAAATGACCTCTGTTTGTCTTCGTTTCTATTGCATTACGATCAACTCAGGATTTTGAAGTGCTGGGAAGTGGCTGTCGGAATGCACCTGCTAAAAATAGCAAGTTCCTAAATGAGTGACCATCTTTGTTTGCATGTCACACCACTGTGTAGCTCTCAAAAAACCCACAAGGAATATGCAAACATGCAAAGAAAACCCTGACATGCAAACCCTAAAAATAGCCTCAGAAGGCTGAACTCTGAAAGTCATTATCTCACTTTGCATGTTACACCATTGCAAAGGTCTCTGAAAACCCAGAAGGAATCTTTAGACATGCACTGAAAAACTCTGCATATAGGCCCCAAAATCTGCTCTAGAAGCTGAACTGCTAAAAATAGTAAGTTGTCCGTTTCTGCTCAAATTTTGCTAGTGAGTAGCCTGATGTGCTCTGGATGCAGCGAGACTGTCGAAATTTCAAGAAATGCTGGGAGAACACCCTAAATCACACACTTACTAAAAATAGTAAGTTGTCAGAATCTGATGAAACTTCAGTGGAAGCTTGCTGAAAGCACATTGACCTCAATGTTAATCCATGTTTTCAATTTATTCACTTCATTTGATTTTAAATTGGCCAGGAAAGTACAAACCCTAATTCTAAGACTTGGCCAAATTTCACGTTTAAGCTCAATGGAGGACACAACCCCGGAAAGACAGATAGTAGAAAAGAGAGACGACAATAGGAAAACAAACTAAAATCAAGCCAAAAGACGTAAACGAAGCAAAAATTAGGGGGTCCCCATTTGCAATGGGGCGATGTGTGAAAAAGGTCACAACAATTACTTTATAGACCTATAAAAGGTGAGCTCATAACACAATGGATTTCTGAAACTAACATGTAGAGGATAACTCAATACATCTTCATGATTTGGGATGATTTATCATAATAGCTCCTTGAACACAATTGCTTCCTTCATCTTGATGTCTCGCAAACTTTAACTTGACTGATAAAAGTGCTATAATAATGCTACTAACTCTACCCTTGATTGATTTTAGGATCTTCAATTTGCTCAATAGATTTTCTAGCTCCCCTATAATTGAAATGATAAAAATGACTTGTATTTATATGCAATTCTATTGCACATGTATTGTTAGTGTGTTTTCATTGATGTCAACTAATACTGATATTGCATGCACTAGTATATTGTCCTTGATGAAGAGTTGTGTTGAAGGGTTGTAATGTTATCATTGGTACACAATTGTACTTTATCTTCTAAAGTTCATGGTTGGATGTCACCTGTCAATACACTTGTTAATATGATTTGATTGGTGTACTATTACATATGTTCCTAATGAAATATTTCACATGGGGTATGAAGAGAAATGTATGTCTCCAAAATGTCAAAGGCACAAAGATTTGTACCATAGTTTCTTATTCAAATGCTCTACATTTTGGCACAGATGAATAGGTGGCCTTGCGGTTTGGTGGAAAGTTCAACACAACTATGAGGTATGTAGGTTTCAAGTTCTAAAGCATAAGTGTTATCACAAAGCTTTCCAGTGTTAACAAAGTAAGAACAAGTTAAGCTCCTATGTGTGGTTGCCTAAGGAAGGAAAAAAATTCTTCGCACTTCCCCACATCATCTCATTTTTCCTTATGGTTTTGGATTTATATTCATATAGATAGTGTGCCTACTTAGTTCAAGTTTCATATGGTTTGGTGCAACACCAATGATTCTCTAGGTGAAAATGTGCTATCTATGTTTCGTTAACTTGGAAGATTGGTCCATTGGTGAGCTACTAACTTGCACCAACAAGTAATTCCCTAAATCTACACAAATAGATTATGAGAAGCATGACTGAGTCTCATTGTGTTTGTTGAAAGATCCAAAAGTTAATATTTGATCCTCTCTTGTATCACAGTCTATCTAAAGTTGATATCTTATGTACTACATGTTTGTGCCAACATGAAATGATCTGAATTGATAAAAGGGGTGTATAGGAATATTTGGTAAGGCATAGTATGTTCAAGAAATGGTCCACATGATGATAGTTTTGTATCTTTGATACCGCTCTTGGTATGGAGCTAATATGAAGAAGGATAAGTTCTTGATGGGCCGACTTCATATGTTGAGATGATTACACTAGATGTTTGGAAGTGTGCACCAGTTTGAATATCTATTCTATGGAAAAATAGGTCCTATCTATATATTTTTTTTAAGGTCACATGTGATTTCCTTCTATCATGGATGTATTTGGAGCTGACCTCTATGGTTGATGCACATCTCATGTTATTTGTTTTATCTTGGTTGATAAGGAGAAATTTTTTGAAGCTTGTGGAGGATAGAAATAAAATATCAAAGATATAAAAAAGTAGTATGGAGGTATGGTGAATAATTTGAGAAGTTAATGTGACAATAAGAATCCATAGAATCTCTTTTGATAATAAAATATGGTAAATATTAGTTCAAAGAGATCAACAGTGAGTGTATGTGAAACTATGAAGAAGCATGCATGAATACAAGTGTGAGAATATGTGCTAAAGGTAGTGAGCCATAGGCAACATAGTTTGTTGAGCATATATATGTGGGAGTGTACCAACAATAGCAAGCTAGAGGTAACATAAGTGTTGAAATATTGCAATACTATGTGGAGGTTGTATCCTCTTTTTAAGTGTTGTATTTTGTAGGGAGTTGTAAGCTTCCTTTGGTTGAAGCCACAAAACCTTTTCTATTTTTTTTCATTTGTGAGGCTAGATTTTGACAATAGATCCAAGAAGCTTACTCACCATGGTTTTTCCCTTGTAAGGTTTTCCACATAAATTTGGTGTTATGGTTCCATTCTTATATGGTCTTTTGCTTGTAATGTTTTTCATTTGATTAATTGATGATGGATAAAAATAATTTGATTAAGTACTTCTATATGTTGAAAAATGATTCTAATTTATCAAAAATCAAATGTCGATGACTGACAATTTAAATTGTAAATTTAAATAATAAATTGTTGACATCGACATATTCAGATTTGGTGCCAAATTAGGTGGTCTAGGGTGTAGTGCACACTAGACTAGATCCACCTCTTTTAGGGTCTAAAAGTGTTGAGGGAAAAATATTAAATGCATAATTTAATTTTCCTTGTTTGATTTTCCAAGAATGTTTATAAAATGGGTAATTGATGCATGATTAAGTCCAAGCACATAGGGGGAGAAAATCCTAGTGTGAAATTGTCAAGAGTGACAATTTTTGATGCTATAGTAGGATGCCTCTTACTTATCCAACTCATTGCACCTCCAAACAAAGTAAATACATAGCTGCTAGTGGACCTTAAACTATCCAAATCACCTACCCAATCTGCATCAACAAACCCCTATATGTCCAATGACTTGGCCACATCATCAGTACCATGATAAACCAAATATTAATAAAAACTACCACATAAATATCTAAACACCCTCTTAACAAAATTCAAATATTCTCTACTAGGTTTAGACATAAACCTACTTATAACTCCCACTGCTTGGGATATATCCGGTATAGTGTAAACCATTGCATACATTAAACTACCAATGACACTATCATAAAAAATGATGAGGTAAAAATAACCTCATCAATATAATGGATTCAATACTCAACCTTATACCTTTCAACCAAGCTTACCCTACCAATTAATTACCTTTAGGATAAATAATTGCTCTCTTTTTATAAATAAGCGTACAATCTTTATTTCTTAAAATTAGTCAAAATAAGCTAATTTGTGCTGATTTAATGGTTTAGTTCTTGAGAATTCCATAGGTCAACTTCCACCACTAGTTACCATTCCAGTAAAAAAGGGGATTAATGCAGTTTTCACACCGTTGAAGACAAGTGAGTGGGCGCCAAAATTTCAGGAGCATACGTTATGGACTGAGTCTTCATAGTTTTTGTTATTTTCAGTTCTAAGAACTTTATGGCTCGTACTGAGCCTCTTTAATATTTCATGTCATGGGCTTTAAAGTGCATTAGTTGTTGACAATATGTTGAAGACTTTATTAATTAAAAAGTAGGATTTTGTTAACCGCTTTCATATAAATATGTAACTGTTGAAAACGATGAATACAAAAGAATATTGTTATGCTGCCATTATGTCTTTTCTTAGTTAAACTTCCATATGAATAAAATGAGTTTTCCCACCACTCTTTGAATTACTAAACAATGTGAATTGAGTCCTTTGAATGAAGTAATTTGGAGATTACCAGTGCATGTGATCTGAGATAGATGTAGAAACACTTGAGAGCTGGCCACTTGAGGGTTATAGATTAGATAGATAAGTATTTTACTTCTCATTATGTACTTTCTTTTAGTAGATAATAGTCAAAATTGGAATTTATTTTCATGTGTGTGTCATGTTGTCAGTGTTAATCCTGGAGGTTGTAGTTAAGTTCCTAGTCCCTAAATTGAGTATCTGAAATTCTAGAGCACCTTCCTTCAGTTGTTTCATATTGTTAAATCAATTTATGCTAGCTGTTCAAATTGTTATCTTTGCACTAGATCAATGTTGCCTAGTTTCTTTACAAGTTTTACTTCTTCAGAAATTTATACATTCTTTAGACTAATCATTTCCATGCTTTCTAGCTTAGTGGTGATGCTTTTCAGATTCATAGTTTTTTGCTTTCTAGTTTAATTATTTCCAATTTTCTAGATAGATGATTTCCTACTTCCTAAGTTTAGAGGCTTTTTAATTTAGAGTTTTATCTAGTTGTTTGGTATTTAGGGAACCTGGGAGAGATAGTTGAGATGTCTTCTATTGCATATAGCCTTTGGACACTACCCAGTCAATATATTAATGTGTTTAACAACTAAAATGTTAGGAATTAACGACAACCTATCACTTTTTGGCATTGTTTTCGAGGACCCCTCTTTCTAGTGTTAGTAGGAGATATCTTTAATACCTCTTTTAGGAATAGAAATAGTCCTTCGACTTGTTTTCTGCATGGACAGGAAATGATGCCCCCATGGAAGATTCATACCCAAAACACCCCCAATCGACGTACCCACAACAAGTAGGGAGGAAGGAAACTCAGATCAAAAGCTTATTGAGAAATTAACCAAATAGGGTCAACCTGAAACCTTCCTACATACCCCAAAAAGAGAACATATAGTTGTCAAGGAGCATATTCCTTTACAAACTCCAGAACCTCATCCAACTGAGCTAACTTTCAAAGAGAGTCACATTCTCTTCAACATCATGGGTGACCGTAGAAATGCAGCCAACAACAACAATAACCCTCCACCACTATGTACATTCACCTATCCTATTGCTATTGATGCAAATGATGACATGACAATGAAAAATATCTCACTGGCCTTCTTTCCAACCTTTCGAGGTTTGTCTACTGAGGACCCTAATCAATTTCTATTTGAGTTTAAAGTTGTGTCAGACATATGACTACAAGAATGATGATCAGAAACTCAATCTTTTTCCTTCCACTCTGAAAGACTTAGCCATGCACTAGTTTATGGGATTAGCTTCTCAGTTGATAACCACCTGGGATGAAATGGAGTCTGTCTTTCTGGAGAAATACCAAAGTTACTATATGGTTAGTGATAGGAAAGAGGAACTATTCAAGATAAGGAAAAATGAGGATGAAAGTTTAGAGGATGACCTAAACAAGTTTATCTTCTTATCCAAACGTTGTGGTGGAGAAGCTATTAGTTTTGATATTTTAAAGATCCTATTCCTTAAAGGTCTTGATGATGAAGCTCAAAGGATCTTGGACTTAATGGGAAAAGGAGATGTGTCCCAATTGGGACTAGATGATATTATGGAATTGTTTCATAATTTATCTTGAACTCAAGGAGGAATCAGGAAGTCCACTCTATTTAAAGGCTCTAATGACATAAGTAAACTTCATGAAGAGCTAGCCAACATCAAAATTGACATTCTTGTTATGATAAACACCACCTTAGACAACATACAGGCCAAAACATGAAATCCTAAAACTTTGTCTATTTACTGCCCCAGGTGTCGAAATAAACATTTGCTAAGGGAATGTCCCATGGACAAAGTTGAGAAGATTGACGTTTGTCAAGTGTGTGACAAAAATTACCCCATCAATTAGTGTGAGCTTCTGAATGCCATCAAGAATTCCAAGAAAAGGACAACCCCAGTTGAGGAAGAAGTAAATGTTGTAAATCAAAGAACTGGAGGAAATTTTTCCTATGGCCAGAACTCAAACCCTAACTGGAGACCCAAACCCAATTGGAACAATAATCAATGGGCAACAACCTTTCCACAGGCACCACCTCGAGTACCCCCTAATTGGGGAACCTATCCTTAGGGACCACCTAAATGGGAAAATCAATCTTGGAGTAACCCTTAGTGTCCTAATCAACCTCAACAACAATGGTACCCTCAAAACCCCATTCCTCAATGGAATCAACCTCAGCATCATTTTTATATTGACCCTAGGAGGATTCCTACTCAACAATAGAATCTTCTACCACCTCCCCATAACACTCAACAAAATGAACAAGTTAATCAACCACCACTTCCAGTGCAACCAGTTCTGAACCCAAAGAACAATCACCCAAATACTCTGGTGTATTCCGCTAAACAAGACATCATCACTAGACTTAATTCCATACACTGTGGAAACTTGCAATTGAGGTCTGGAAAAACACTTCCGTAGCCAACTATTGCAAAAATCCTAGATGAACCTATCAAGAAGTTTTCTAAGAAAACCATAATAACACCCACATCTGTAGAAAACATCCCAGCCACTACTCAACACAAGCTTGACCTGCCATCTTCAGCTAGAGCTTTTGACCTACCTCAGGAGGAGGGGGTCAATCTCCAACTGAACTTTCGAAGGATCCTATACCTAAGGACAAAATCAAAACACCTTTTTTGGAGCGTATGAAGACAATTACTGTGAAATATGCTCCAAAAATGACCTCACCCATTGAAACTGCATTGATACAAGAAATCAAGAAATTGTAGATTGAAGTCCCTTTGCTACAAGAAATTAAGGAGATTCCTAAGTTAAACTAGCTGATTAAATGGTTGTGTATCAAAACCCCAAGGAGAAAACCAAAAGAAATCAACACCGTCCACATAAATGGGTACCTAGCTAACTTGTTGGTTGGGACAACCATTGCTTTGAAATATGATGATCCAGGTAGTCTACTTATAACAGTAAAAGTTAATGAGGTAGCAATACCTAATGCTTTGGTGGACTTTGGAGAAACCATTAACGTAATGACTATTGAAGTGATGGAAAAGCTGGGACTTGCTGATCTATGCCCCACAACTACAATCTTATAGATGGAAATCAATCCATATCTATTCCCAAGGGAATCATTGAAAATGTTCTTGTTAACGTGGATGGATGAGAATATCCAATAGATGTTTAGATAATTGAGTCCCTTACACCCAAAGACAATTATTCAATAATTCTGGGACAACCATGGCTAGCTACTGTTGTAGCCAAAATTGATTGCAGAGAGGGAGGAATGACCATCTCACATGGATCTAATAGAAAACATTTGTTTTTGTATCCTCCTGCCAAGCTTACCAAACACAATAAAGTATGGGTTGATGAACTAGAAAGTCCTAACAGATAGAAAAATTTGGCTTCACTGGCCATGGTAGTCATCAAACAACATGGTGAAGAATTAGAGGATGAATTGGAGAACAACGTGGAAAGTATTACTATGGATTCGAGTAGTGGAGATGTAGGGCGTAGAAGAAATCCTATGACACCCAATCAACATAGATCACGCATAATTTGATGATGCTAGTTTCATAGGATTACCTTGTCCTTTAATGAACTTAGTTCCAAAAACTCACCATTTCTTCGTAGATGTTTCCAAGCTTCATAAAATTGTACCTCACAACTATCTTCTCAAAACCCTAATAAGGCCCATATATACTGTCACATCCAACCATCCAGGAGTTAAGATCATTATGTTGTTGCCAAGGAAAATTTTGAACATTAACAGTTGGTTGACTAAGTTGGAGGAACACAAATTGTTTGACACCCTAATGAATAGATCTAAAGTGTTTGCTTGGGACTATACATATATGAAAGGAATAAAACCGAGTGTGTGTACTCATCATATCTATATTGAGGATGTTTGACATGTTCACCAACCACAATGAAGAGTTAATCTTGCTTTGAAAGACATTGTTAAAACCAAGATTGAGAAACTCCTACAAGTAGGGTTTATCTACTCGATATCTGACAGTAAGTGGGTGTCACCTTTGGTTGTGGTTCCAAAGAAGAATGGGAAGTGGAGTGTGTGTGTAGATTATAGGGAGCTTAACAAAGCAACACACAAAGATTATTGCCCTCTGCCATTCATGGACCAAGTGTTGGATAACTTGGCCGGGAGGAAATATTTTTCATTTTTGGATGGATTTAGTGGATACAACTAGATATAGGTAGCAGTAGAAGACCAAGATAAGATGACCTTTACCTGCCCTTGGGGGACGTTTTCATATCGGGTTCTCCCCTTTGGGCTATGTAATGCTCCTACAATGTTTCAAAGGGTTGTCCTAGCTATATTTGTTGAGTTGGTAAATGAGTGTGTGGAAGTTTTTATGAACTTCACTATATACAGTTCAACTTTTGATGAAGCCCCTAAGAATCTAGATAAGGTGTTAAAGCGATGTGAAGATCATCATTTATCCCTAAGCCACAAGAAATGTCTAATCATGGTGGAATAAGGAATAATGTTGGGACATCATATTCTAGCCGAAGGGATTAAGGTTTATCCTAAGAAAATAAAAGTAATACAACAACTCGAGATTCCAAAAACCCAGACTAATGCCAAAAGTTTCTTAGGGCATGCTGGATACTATCAAAGATTCATAGAAAACTTTAGCAAAATTGTAGCCCCTATGTTTTCCCCCCTTTAGAAGAATGTAGACTTCATCTAGACGCCTCAGTGTCAGTCGTCATTTGAAATTATCATATAGAAACTCATCTCTACTCTTATCCTTCGAGGACCTAGTTGGACCTTTCATTCCATATTTATGCTGATGCGTCTGATGATGCTATTGGAGCAGTTCTAGGACAAGAAGATGAGAATGGGGGAAAATATGTCATATATTTCATTAGTAAGAATTTGATGCCAACAAAAAAGAATTATACCACAATAGGGAAAAAATTCTTGGGTGTAGTTCATGCAATCAAGAAATTTTGACATTGTCACAGGATACAAAGTCACTGTGCATATAAATCACTTAGCCATCAAGTACCTAATTAATAAACTTGTGGTAAATGCAAAGATAATTAGGTGGTTACTTCTTCTCCAAGAATTCAATGTAACAATTATTGACAAATCAGGGAAGTCCAATGTAGTCACAAATTTCTTATCCCAGATTAAACATGATGGCAACTGTGCTCTGGTACAAGATGAGTTTCTAGTTGAAAATTTGTTCACCATCTCTAAACCCCTTGGTTTTCTGATATTGAAAACTATTTTCCCACTGTGGAGGTACCACCTCATTTTTCATCAAAATAGAAGAAACGCCTCATTAGAGAAAGTGCTCCTTTCAAATTGATTAATGGGATCTTGTTTCAATGTGGACCTGATATGGTTTTACAATGTTGTGTTAGGGAAGGCAAGACCTATACTATCCTCAGAGCCTATCATGATGATCCTTCAGGAGGGCATTATTTTTCTAAGAGGACAACTCACAAGATTTTGGGAGCAAGATACTACTAGCCTTCAATGCATAAGGACATCAAGAAATACATTCGCCGATGTGATGAATGCCAAAGGGTAGGAAGACCAACTACATCTGATGAAATGCTCTTGCAGCCTCAGGTAGTCCTTGAACCATTTTAAAAATGGGGATTGGATTTTATCGGCCTTATAGAGCCCCCTTCACAAGGAAAAGAGTACATTGTGGTCTATACCGACTACTTGACTAAGTGGGTGGAAGTGCAAGCCCTACCTGTTGCTAGGGAGGAACAGGTAGCTGATTTCCTTTATAACAAAATTTTCCTCAGATTCAAAGCTCCAAGGACAATTGTCATAGACTAGGGCCCCCAGTTTGTCTAAAGTTATGTTAGCATTCACAAATCATTTCCAAGTAAGTCACAAGAAGTCCTCTCCCTACCACCCGCAAGCGAATGGAAAAATCAAAGTAACTAATAGGGAATTGGAAAATATTTTAACAAAATTGATTTCATCAGGAAGAAAAGACTTGGGCTAGGAAACTATCAAAAGTTGTTTGGGCCTACAACACCACTTGGAGATCAGCTACTAGCTATAGTCCCTACAAGTTAGTCTTTGGAAAGAAGCCCCTCTTTCCCATTGAATTTGAACTCCAAACCCTTAGAACAACCATGGAGTTGGCTATCGATCTTAAACGAGCCCAAATTGAGAGAGTTTTATAGCTTAGCGAACTAACATTGAACTCCATTTGGACAATGTCCATTAAACTAAATTGGTCCAACAACAACACAAGGTATGGCATGATAAATATATCAAGGAGAAAGAATTTCATACTAGGGATTGGGCGTTATTGTTTGATTCTAGATACAAGGATCATCAAGGGAAGCTCAGAACAAACTAGCTTGGACCATACAATTTTTTTAAAGTATTTTCTAATTGTTCAGTCCAATTGAAACCTATTGATGGTGATACCTAAAATATTCTAGTTAATGGGCACCGATTACGTGTCTACCATAGGCCTGTTGATTTACAAAAATGGTAGAAATGCAGGGAGAAATCCAGTGCATTGACTCTATTGTGGGAGGGTCAATATAGTTTTTCCAAATAAATAATGTTAAAAAAAATTAAAAAAAATTCAGAATGTTTCTTTAATTTCTTCATCAACTTCATCATTTGGACTTGGCTAAATTTTGTCTATATTTTGCAAGAATTTATCTTTTTGGAAAACACAATTCTGACGCACCCTACTACGATGCTCCAAAAATCGTCAGTGTAGTTGCTACTATGCTTTGAAACCTGTACAACAGACTTGTCCCGCTCCTCATCCTGATCCTGCATTCTGACACATCACTCAATGATGCTTCAGGAAGCCAAGGCCAAAATGTCACATCTTTCTTCCTTCTGGTGACATCTTTCAGCGATGCTCCAGAATCTTCTCGGGTGCTCCAGAAATTTCTTTGGTTGCTCCAAAAAATTTGGTTGCTACTTCAGCTGCATCTTTCGACGATGCTCCATAAATTTTGGTTGTTGCTCCTGCTGTATCTTTTGACGACGCTCCAAAAAATTTGGTTGCTTCTCCAATTGCATCTTTCGACAATGCTCCAAAAATTTTGGTTGCTACTCCGACTGCATCTTTTGACGATGCTCTAAAATTTTTGGTTGCTACGTTCCAACAATATCTCTCCATGATGCTCCAAAACTTCCTTTTCCTCTACTCTAGTTGCATTTTTCGGTAATGCCCCAAATTTTTGTAAGATTTTTCCTTTCTAGTATTTTGATTTTTCCTAAGTTCCACACATGACCATGATTTTATTTTTTGTCACCTCAAGATTTTCTCCCTAATAATCATTCTACCATATCATACCAGA
Organism: Sequoia sempervirens; assembly: GCA_007258455.2. Taxonomy (NCBI): domain Eukaryota; kingdom Viridiplantae; phylum Streptophyta; class Pinopsida; order Cupressales; family Cupressaceae; genus Sequoia; species Sequoia sempervirens. The sequence continues at coordinate 568,802,108 of VDFB02270651.1, read as the reverse complement.
CCTTTCTATAATAAATAAAATTATTATGACACCCTTTTTTGGTCATAATAATTTTTGCCACCATTTTAACTATCCCATCTATGTCATTATTATCTATCACCACCCTCGCCAAAACATATGACTATCCAATTACATCAGTACAGGTAAGTGAAATTCGATCTAGTGACAAGATGTAAGGTGCATACAAATTTATTTATTTAAAAGTTAGTACTTATTTTGAATAAAGGCTAATTAACTAGCATGAATCATTCCCTCTTGTAATTTTGAAACTTGTGTTGTCACATGATTGCTGAAAGTATGGCAATGGTTGGGCAATTCCCCATGAAAACTCATCATAATTATTTAGTAAGGTGACAAGAAAGGTGATTAATTTCTCCTTCATTGGGTATATCGACACATAGTTCCTTTTCTATCTGTAATTTAGCAAGGAAATAATTACAAAGTTCCACAAAATTTCGTAGAATAGCAAGGAAACCCAAAAAAAGAAAAAAAGATGGGAGGAGCCAAGAAAAAGTCTGAACCGACTTCTGTAACTCAATTGTTGGCATTGAGCAATATTGCAGCTCTATTTCAGAAAGTTGGGTGGCTGGAATTCATGAAAAAGTTTGGAGGGTATATAGAGCAACTCGTAAAATAATTTGTTGATAATTTTGCAGATGGACAGATCTTGTTGCATGGCAAGTGATTTTGGGTAAGTATGAAAACCATAGCTCATCTTTCTGGTCTTGAAAATAAAGGAATTGATTTGAATGAAAATTCCAATGTCACCTACCAAAGAATATTAGAATTATATCATAGGGAAGGGGAGCCTCAACCTATAATTACCATTAGTACCAGGGGGAAAAACAAAGGTTTCCATATAATGTCTCTTCTAGAACTATGGAGAACTATTGTAGCTTGGATAATCAAATATTTCACCTATGAAGGACAAATAACTATAGTAGTGGGATCCCTTTTCATTTGTTAATTCATTTGTGCCATGACATTGAGGACCCTTCTCTTAGGGTTAATCTACCAGCCTTCCTGTGTCATTCAGTCATCTCTATGATAGAAAAATACAAAGTTGGGATAGGACCCCTCAAACATCACAGTCTCATACAATTGATATGCAAATATCATTTTCGCAAAAAGTCAGAAAAGAAGTGGCAAAGGTTCCTACAAAAATTTGAAAAAGTAGAATTTGAAAGTCTGCTCGAGGAGGGAGGGTCCTCCAAGCAAAAAAAATAGTTTTTAGAAGAACCCTCCTCTGAGGCATTGGGTGCTCTTGAATCCCAACAGACCTCAACAACTCCTAGTGGCGATGCGCCATAAACCTTGTCAAATGAGCTAGAAACCCCAGGACAGACAGGGGATGTGGAAATTGTGCACTCTGGAGATGAAGAAGAACCTCATCACAAGAGGAAGAAATGAAGTAAGGTTAATTTTCAAATGACTCCTCTACAGAGAAGTAAAAGGTTGTCTTCAGGATCCAATGAAACCAAACCCTAGGACATAGGAAGTACTTGCAAAAGGAAGAAGGCCAAGACTCAAACAAAGGTAGTGGAAATTGAAAGTACACCTAGTAGTGAGGAAATAAATGAAACAAAAAAGTAGGATGATCAATCCCCTAAGGAAGAGGACAAGAAAACTCCATCACCCAAAGAGTAGGAGGGGGAGAACACACAGTCGCCACATTCTGTGTAGATTGATGATGAACCTATTGGAGGACTTTCTCCTTTTCTTGATAGAACGAGAAATATACTTGAAATTGAGGAAAATTTACCTCATACTAATATGGAAATTCCTCTCATCCTTCTCTGTGGACACAATGGATGCAAAATTTGGCTAGAGATAAGAGGAATTAGAAAAAATAAAAGCATAAATTGTTGAATTAAAAAATAGGCTACAAAATGATGAAACACAAACCATCCAACAAAAAGAAGAGATTGAGGCACAAGCTACAATTATAAATAAAAGAGACCAAGAAATTGCAAGAATGACAGTGTAGATGGAGGAAAAAGATAAACTCATTGAGTAGTTGCAGTACCAAATTCAACAATGGAATCAGCAGGATAAGTAGCACAAGGTTGATCTGTTTGAAAGAGACAAACATATTCAAGGTTTGAAAAAAAAAATTATGCAATTATTTGATGCTTTTGAAGAGGAAATAAACATATAGGAAACTGAATTGAATGCTTCTATGAGTAAGATTGTGGAATTAGAGCAAGATGTGCAAGAGAGTGACACTAAACCTATAATGGAATCAAAGGAGACACAAATTGAACCCATTGTTATAGAATGGTTTCAGGTACACATTCCTCCAATATTAATGAAATGGATAGAGTGATTCTATCTTCTAAGGGATGTGGAATTTGAGAATAATAGGCTGAAAAGAGAATTAGTAATGTTAAAAGACTCATTTCACAAAGCATATAGAGGTAAACAAGATGCTTGTGAAATTGGCGAACTATTATTACCCTGTATAAGACTATCTAGGTTGTACTCTATGTTTCTTAATGAAGAGATCTTAAGATGGAAGTTACAAATAATTCACCAAAATCAGCCACATGATCTCGATGATAAGGAATTTGTAAAGATATTCGTTGAGTCACTCCTTGAACAACAAGATTTTGTATGTGAATTCTTTGTTGATAATTTTCTCTTGGAAGAATATATAGATTTCTTTGTTAATTTCTTTGTGGGAGAAGTCCAATTGAGATCATTCTTGTCTACAATGAGAAATCAACTTCACTAACAAGATAGATCAAGGGAATATGCACATGCAGAAAAGACTGTGGAGTTGCAAATGAGATATCCTCATAGGAAGCCTTTCTTTTTCAAATCATAATTTATGGGCATTCAACTTAGAAAGTAGGTACAAGGCAAGTGTAATAATAACCTCCAGTTGTGTTATGATCACTTTTAGGATCAAGGACCAAAATTGATAGGAAAATCTTGGCATGCCTATGAGGAATGATATACCCCTCTCCCTGTGTATCTTAGGAAAAGAGAGTTGATCTCACCTCTTAATATTGAATGGTCCTACAGAAGGGCAGTAGCTCTGGACAAAATCCTTGAAGAACTAAAGGTTAATTGGATTGGTATGAGGTATAGACCTCCCCTGCTTCTTTCACCACCTCCTTTAGCATATAACAATACAGACCAAAGTGATGATAGATTTTCAAGATGGGTACAAAGAGTCACTTTCCATTAGGGATTCCTGAGGGAGCCAAAGCACCTAGATTCAGAGGCAGGTGACTTGTATGATCTTAGTGCCAAGTATGAGGAGATGAATAAGGGGAATGAAGGACATGGAACACACCAAAGAGAAAGAGGACCTACTCGAGCTTAGGAAGGGGAAGAAATGATGAGGTAAAAATAACCTCATCAATATAATGGATTCAATACTCAAACTTATACCTTTTAACCAAGCTTACCCTGCTGATTTAATGGTTTAGTTCTTGAGAATTCCACGGGTCAACTTCCACCACTGGTTACCATTCTTGTAAAAATGGGATTAATGCAAGTTTCAACACCGTTGAAGACAAGTGAGTGGGCACCAAAATTTTAGGAGCATACGTTATGGACTGAGTCTTCATAGTTTCTATTATTTTTAGTTCTAAGAACTTTATGGCTTGTACTGAGCCTCTTTAATATTTCATGTCATGGGCTTTAAAGTCCATTAGTTGTTGAAAATAAGTTAGAATTTTGTAACTGGAAAGTAGGATTTTGTTAACCACTTTCATATAAATATGTAACTGTTGAAAACAATAAATACAGAATAATATTGTTATGCTACCATGATGTCTTTTCTCAGTTAAACTTCCATATGAATAAAATGAGTTTTCCCACCACTCTTTGAATTATAGAACAATGCGAATGGAGTCCTTTGAATGAAGTAATTTGGAGATTACCAATGCATACGATTTGGGATAGCTATAGAAACACCCAAGAGTTGGCCACTCGAGGGTTATAGATTAGATAGATAAATATTTTACTTCTCATTCTGTACTTTCTTTTAGTAGATAATAATCGAAATTGGAATTTATTTTCATGTGTGTGTCATGCTGTCAGTGTCAATCCTGTAGGTTGTAGTTAAGTTTGTAGTCCCTGAATTGAGTATCTAAAATTCTGAAGCACCTTCCTTCAATTGTTTTAGATTGTTAAATAAATTTATGCTAGTTGTTCAGATTGTTATCTTTGCACTAGATCAATGTTGCCTATTTTCTTTACAATTTTTACTTCTTCAACAATTTATACATTCTTTAGAATAATCATTTCCATGCTTTCTAGCTTAGTGGTGATGCTTTTCAGATTCATAGTTTTCTGCTTTCTAGTTTAATTATTTCCAATTTTCTAGATAGATTATTTCCTACTTTCTAAGTTTAGAGGATTTTTAATTTAGAGTTTTATCTAGCTATTTGGTATTTAGGGAACCTAGGAGAGATAGTTGGGATGTCTTCTATAGCATATAGCCTTTGGACACTACCCGGTCAATATATTAATGTGTTTAACAACTAAAGTGTGAGGACTTAATGACAACCTATCAAAGAACCTTAGACATATCCTCAAAATCATCATAAAAATTAGGACATATATGTAGGCTCAACTTAGTACCAATTAAAAAAATACTATCTTACAATCATGTATATTAAACCCATGAAAAATGGTATCAACATACTTACTCTGACTTAACCAAAGCTTTTTATGATCCCAATCTCTATTGATTTCCATCCCAAGAATATATTTTGTATTCCCCAAGTATTTTATATTAAATGTTCCAGAAATTTGTGTCTTCAACTCCTGAATCATCACCTTGTTGTTACCAATAAAAAAATATCATCAACATACAAAACAAGAATTAAAATCTGATCATCAATAACCTTGATATAAATATAATGATTCTCCTCACTCGTAAGAAAACCCAAATTTAATTCAAAAGCATCAAAATTTTGGTACCACATCTTGGGTGACTTTCAAACCATACAAAGATCTCTTCAACCTATAAATTAATTATTATTTTTCCTTTCATAACAAAATTGTCATGTTGTCACATATAAATTTCCTCCTCAAGAACCACATACAAGAAACAAATTTTAGCTGATTTGATCTATCTCAAAATCACAAGCAACAACAATGGATAATAGGAATCAAATAGAAGTTGATATAGGAATAGGAGAGAAAATTTCACCAAAATCAATTCCCCTCTTTGGGAGTAGCCCTTAGCAACTAATTTGGCCTTGTCCTGCTCTAACTAACCATCTACACTATGTTTATTTTTAAATACCCACTTGTAATCAATAAGATTCCTTCATTTGGGAAAAATAATAAAATCCTAGATGTCACAACTATTTGAAGCCATTAAAGCATCTTGTTGTAGGAAAGAGGTCATGAGGTCTAGTCTCCCCTCTATCCCCATGGTATTAGAGGGCATGTCGTGCTAGCCTCGCTAGTTACGTGAAAAAAGTTTACTAGGGACACTACAATTTATAGGGGGCTACCCGATTCCTACAGTCTAAAAAATATATAAATCCAAAGCCATCATCTCCTCCTGCATGTCCTACAACCAAGGATTAATTTCCTTTGAAGAGAGAACCTCCTTGAAATATCTAGGTTCATTTCCAGTACTCAACAAAGAAAAAACACAATGGAAATCAATTGGGTTATACTTATCCACCACATTTTGTTGCCTTTTGAACCTCCTAAAGGTAGGAGTAATGGGCTCTATAATTTTTATTCTTCTTATTTCATGTGATCATCCTGCACATTTGAAAAACTCTCTAAACCCTGTTCTTCTTCTCCATCCTTAGATCCATCTGATTATTCTTCCACATGTGTATCTTCCTACTTCTCAATATTTGTCTCAAAGTGCATTGTCTTTGTCTTATCTTTCTCCTTTGGTTGTTATCCTCCCAAGTAAGCTCTAAACTCCCTAAAAATCACATCTCTAGAACAAATTTATTCTACAAGTTAGAGCATTTCCAAGCTTTTAACCTTTTATGTTTTCACTGTAACCAACCAAGATGCATTTCTATGCTTTTGGATCAATTTAGATCGCCTCTCTTGAGGAACATGAATAAAATCCTCACAATCAAAGACCTTTAAATATGAAATAGAAGGTTTTCTACCTATCCACACTTCATAAGGATTTTTATCAACAAGAGCTTAACAAGGAGATCTATTAATAAAATAACAAGAAATACCAATTGCTTTTACCCAAAATAATCTACCAATCGTAGCACCACCAAACATGCTCCTAGCTCTTTTTATCAAGATTTGGTTCATTCTTTCTAATACCCCATTTTATTGGGGTGTATAAGGAGTAGTCTTCTATCAAAAAATACCTGCATGCTTACAAAACTTATCAAATTCATTGGAACAATATTCACCCCTATTGTCAAATCTCAACACTTTTATCTTATAATTTTATTTTTTTTAACTAAGGCCTTGATTTCCTTAAAATAGTCAAAAAATCATATTTAGAGTGCATAAAATAAATATAAGTGTATCTTGAGACATCATCAATGAAAGAGACATAATATCGAGATTTACCAAAAGAGTTAACATCCACTGATTCACATACATTTGAATGAATGATCTCCAATAATATCTTTTCCTTATTAGTTACATTAGAAAATGATGATCTATTTTGTTTACCAAACACACAATGCTCATATATATTAGAATAGTCTTAATATATTTTTCACCAATGTGACCCAATCCATGGTGCCACAACATACATATATTTTTAGTGTTAGTTGCATTGGAAAAGTTAGTAGAGGCGTTTAGCCTAAAAAAGTCCCTATTTGAGATCCTTTAGCTATCACCAAACTCCCTCTTACCAACCTACAACCAAACTTATCTAATATCACATGCATTTTAGAATCATTCAACTTGAAGACTAAAAGTAAATTTCTTGGAAGTCCTAGAATATGTAAAATATTTTCAGGAGTTTTAATCCTCCTATAAATGAAACACAAATTTACCTTTCCCTTACCAAAAATATTCTTTCTATTATTATCACCAAGGAAAAAATCTCCTCCATCATATGCTTTGTAAGTAGTAACCACTCCCTGTGAGAAGTCATGTGGTAGGAGCAACCTGAATCAATAGGCCAATCACCATTACTAATAGAGTTAGATGAAATAAATAAATCATCAAAATCATCATCAGAGGACTTTTCTCTGGAGAAGTCAACATTCATTTTCTTGTTCCTACACTCCACATGCCCTCTTTTTCCATAATTCCAACACTTTAATTTACTCATCCTGGGAGTTTTAAAACATCTTTTAGACTTATCCCTCTTTTTATCCCCTTGAAGACCTTTATATTTGGACCTATCTTGCACATGTAAGGCATCTTGAGAGCTAAAATTAATAGAATTTCTCCTCATATCCTCTAAAAGAAGTATGGAAATCATATTGTCCATATTTGGCTCTACATTACCAAATTACTATTTTCCCAAAATTTAGGAAAAGAACAAAGAAACAAGATACATTTATCTTCATCTTCTAATTTAACACCCAGTGATGAAAACTAACTGATAATTAGATTAAAACCATTTAAATGGTCTGCAATAAAGTCGCCATCTTTCATTTTTAAAGAATATAATCATATTTTGAGATACAAATTGTTAGAAAAACTATTAGTTTGATATATAGCACCTACCATTTTCCATAACTTGTATGTAGTTTCTTTTGTTGTACATATTTGGCTCTAGATTACCATTACTTATGAAAATAATTAGCTTTTCCTAAAATTCAGGCAAAGAATAAGGAAACAAGATACATTTGTTCTCATCTTCTAATTTAACATATATTGATGCAAATTGAGTTATAATCAAATTAAAAGCATTTAAATGGTCTAAAATAGAGTCACCTTCTTTACTTTTAAAATAATATAATCATCTTTTGAGGAACAACTTTCTAGACATACTTTTAGTTTGACATATATCACCTATCATTTTCCACAACTTGTATATGATGTCTTTTGTGGAGACATTCAAAAGGACAAAATCTGTAAGACACAACCAAATAGTTCTTCATGCTTATTTAAATTTTTATAATTTTCATTAGGTATTGTAGTTGGTTTAATTTCTTGTGAAACTGACAACCATTGATCTTTGTCTTCAAGAAGATCCTCCATCTTTAATTTCCACATCTTGTAGATCTTGTTCAATTGAAATTCTCAATATCTTGGTAATAGGTAGGAGGCATGGTATATAATCGTCTTCACAAATATATCATATAATACAAAACAAAAACTTTCATAGTAGCAAAAAAACCTTCAACACCTAAGAGAAAGGCATCCCCTTCTAAACAAAACTATTAGCTCTGATACCAAATATTCAAAATAAGGTGAAGCAAGGCTACAATATTAACGTATGTATATGAATTAAAATTTAAAAATTAGATTACCAAATCAATTTATATGTATTTTATTGCACATTCAACATAATAGTATAATAAACAAACAAAACATGACACAAGATTTATGTGGAGAAACACTTTCACAAAAAATATCCACATGAGAAAAGAAGGAAATCATATTATTAATCTTTACAAGAGAGGTACACCATAATAAACTTCATTGTTTATTTGTGATCAACAAAAATGCATTCATATACCTACAAATAACTCATTATGAAACTATCATCCAATGGCTCCAACATATAGAACTTGTGGGAGGTAAAACGACAATGGTAAACAAAAGCAAGAGGTACCAAAACCACTTAAAAAACACATTCCCCTTCTTAGAAGACTAAAAGTGATGATAAAATGTTAAATTAAATTTAAAAGGCTCCAACATGGGTGACTATCCCATAACCTTTTCGACTTCTTCCTTTTAGGATGCTCTAATGAATTTTTAGCTTCCTGATGGAACACCAACATATACCTCATTCTCTCCAAACTTTGGTGCCCTACTCATGACATTTCACTTTTTCAATATAGACACCTAGGAGAGAGAATTTATCCATAATTATGTGTAACCTCCACTGGCATTAAATTCCCTCTTGAAAATATAGTACAATATGCCAATATTTAATGAATTTCTCTCATGTCCCCTAGGACACATTCCAAGAAACATGGAGGCATATGAATAATATAGGTGCAAGGTTAATGCTACCTAATCTAACATTAATGATGATTTAGGTTACTATGGTTATTCAAGTGATTGTGATTATATCAATTTTAATGTCATACTTAATGATATGCCTCCCAATAATGATGTTGAATTTGCTAATTATATTAACTTGTATAATGATGATGGTCTCAAAGTATCATATATTTCAAAATGAATTGTAGCCATAGTTGAATATGGGGTCTTTCAAGTTTGATGAAGATATAAAATTTCTTATTTAAAATACAATTACTTGACCTAAGTAGAAATATTTCCATTTGGACCTAACGAGAAATGTGAAAAATAATGAGTTGTCTTGCTTAAGTGACTCTAGAGAGAAACATGATACAACCTATTCATGTTAAATTCTTGACCTTAATTCCTTTAAATTTTATCTCCTTTGTTTGATTGGGAAAATGATTTTGAGACCCTCTTCCTAATTAGTTTTTATTGAATTAAAGATGACCTCAAGAACCACTTGGCTATAAACCTATTGGGGAGAGCCAAAATGATGGATTGGAGATTTAATCCAATGTTTATGTGTGATGATGTCTATGGATGATGGATGGATGTGATTTGGATGATGATTAGCTGATTGATTTCTAAATGCAATTATCTAATTATGAAAAATATGCAATTACAATGATCTATTATGATTTCTGATAAATTGATTACAAACAAATAAATTTAAAATTTATAAATGAGAAAAGTAGAAACATAGGCACTTGATATGTAAATTTGAGCTTGATATTACTAGGCTAGAGTGAAATATGACCTAGATTATCCTCTCTTATTCTCAAATTTGAAAATACAGGCTTCAAGACACCAATTTGTAGCTTTTGTCTTTTGAGTATTTTTATCGCAACTTCGTCTGGTGATGAGAAAATGCAGACTCTTTGACTTGTAAACTTGTATTTTAGAGTGCTTGAATGAACATCTCACCTCCAATCTTCCTCTGAATCCTTTTAGATCTATAACCTGCACACACAAATGGAGAGGAAGGGTTGTGTCATATAGGGGCTTGCCTAGGTCAAACCTTGTGTTGGTATTTCTACCTCCATAATGGAAAATTATGATAAAAGAGAGTGTATCCTTGGATGGATAGAGGCTAATTGATAAATAAGTAATTAACTGACAACCTTGTTTCAAATCACCACTCAAAACTAATCTCCTTGATGGATTGAAGTCACACTCATCACCTTCAAGGATCAATTGTTGCTTGATTTAAAGACCTATAAGTATTAGTATACATAAATAAAATGCATAAAAAAAATGAATACAAATTATTCTGAGAACTAATACCTTCAATATCCCCCTTCCCATCCCCATAAACATCAACCTGGTAGGATTAATTCACTTGCTAGTATTCATTAATTGTATGCTAGCAAGCAAACTATAGTTCCTAGGTGGGCAATGAGAATTACAGTTGCAGGGTGGGGGATTTTATAGTGATCCATTTCTAGTATAACTATGCCCCCTTGTGGTGGGTGGGATGCTATAGATTGGGAGAGATGGAATTTCCCTACTATTCTATGGGAATTTGCTTACTAGTTTACTAACTATTCCCCCCACCCACCAACCCCACCACCCTATATGCCTCTAGTGAGAGTTATAGTTCTCTCTGCTTCATTTAGTATTCATAAGCAAACCATTTCTACTTGTAAATTCTTATTACAGTGGTCTGATGTGTGTGGGGATGGGCAGGGGGCATAGTTTCAAACCCCAAGGCTTAATTGTAGTTAGTGTATTCTAGCAAGTTAATGCCCATAGAATAGTAAGGCAATTCTTGCCCAACAAAAAATACTCCCAAGATTGACCCCACCGACCAAAGGAGAGCATGGATGGTGGGGTTGGAGGCCTAGGTGGTGGGATCTTTCCCGGGGGCATGCTTGGGTGGGTGGGAGGAGATAATAGTGTCATTAAGTATAATTAATTGTTCCTTATTCTAGCGTATCCCAACAAGCGAGCTATAGTTCTCGAGTGGGAGGGAATTCTAGTTGCTAGGTGGGGGGCATAATTATGAGATGATCCCTTTAGCCCCATGTAAACCTTATGCTATCAAGTTGATTAATTAAGTTGGTGGAAATATAACCTCCCACCCGGATGGGTGAAAAGTAAGTACCCCCAAACTAGAATTCCCTCCCACCCTGCAGTTCATGTGGGAGGCTTTTGTAGTTGAGCATGCAACAATATAATTCCCCACCCATCCCCACACACACCCCATGCATGAACACCCTATGGGAGGGAGGGAATTACAGTTTATGTACACTGAACCACTAGAGATCATTATGGGCACTTCATTAATCCATAGTAAGTTCCATCAACTAGAATTAGGCTCGTTGCCCACCAAGGAACTATAGTTCACTGACACATCAAATAGTATTGGTACTCCAGATCAAGGGCTGATGCCCATAAAATAGTAGGGAAATTCTCGTTTCCTCCCAATCATGTGTGGGGATGGAACTATAGTTTCCCACCCACCCTAAGGTTCTCCCATCTACAACTAAAATTCTCACCCTCCCTAAAGTGGAATTATAGTTGGGAACTTAGGTAGAACAATAGTTGGTGGGAGGAAGATACTACTTTGAGATTCTCCTACTTTAGAGTAGGATGAGAAATAAAATCTTATGTGGGGATGAGTGGGGGGTTAAGTTGGTTTTTGAAATTTATGTAGATTCATTAGGGTTGCACATCCCCACCCTTGAGATCAATTCTCCAATTTAACCCCCCACAATAACTATTCCCCATGCAAAGCACACCCAAACAAATTGTTAGATTGATTCTCAAGAACTTTAGTCCCCCACAAAAATGACTATAATTCCCTTTGCAACATACCCTACTTATGAATCTTAGATATGTTGAAGTAGGGTGTGAATGGGGTTAAGCTAGATCAGATCCAGTCTTTGCTATGGTAGCCTTGCAACAAATTAGTTTCGTAGAATAGTAAGGGAAATGTAGTTCATGTGGTATGTGAATATGTTGATTGAAACATCAATTGTCTACTCCAACCATTCCATTTCATCATTAATTGGGTAGGCACAACAACAAGAAAAGGTGGAGCTTGACCCCCTTTCTATATGATTATTGATAGGACATTCATGCATCTACAAAAAAAAGTGGAGGGATGCTAGGAGAGCCCCAAGTGAAACATTGATTCGTACCCTTGATTCCTCAACTAGAATTCCCATTACCTACCTTGTAGAGTCAATATTCCAATGTGTTATGGGGAGGGGAACTCAAATTGTTGTTGGTGAGATTGCACCATGGTAAAACTTCTTAGATAGTGAATCCCACAACAATACTGGTAGTGCTGGGGTGGTCTATTGATAGAATGGGTTCATTGAGCCGAATCGCTATTTCCAACTCGAAGATGCATTAGTACAAAGGTGAAAAGTAAGAAAAACTAGGTGTACATCCATGGCTATGACAAGGGTGGGTGGGAGATATAGCTCGTAGTAGATGGTTGGATCATTGATGGTTGGTCTCAACAACGGGGGACTACTTTGATCCATAACCCCCCTGAACATTAGCCCCCACAATAATTAGGGGTGGGTGGGAGATTTAAGGAAAGAAATAATAGCCCCCCATAGTAATTAGGGGTGGGTGGAAGGCAATAGTTTCCCAGATGCCCGTTACTTTCCACCCAGCCAAAACTATTGCTTCCAACCTACCCTAAGGAATATATGGTCAGTGGGGTCCATGAACCCTCGAGTGGGTGGGAAATATATAATTTTATTGGGTCCCAACTATTTCCTCCCACCCAACCAACTATGGCCTCCCACTTGAGGCAATTAGGATGGTGGGTTTGGTACGATGTTGAGAGGTTCATCCAATTAGTTGTTGGGGGGGTCACTTTTCACCCACCCAAAACTATTGCTTCCAACCCACCCATTGGAAAACCCTTGGTTAAGGCCTCACACACGAATGTGGGGTTATAGTAGGAACTCACCCACCCACGCACCCACCCAGGGTAATAATATACCTCCCACCAATAATGGGAGGGGGGCAACTATGGGAGGGGGGCTGAAGTGGGGGACTCGATGGTTTGCCTAGAACCCTCAACCCTTTCCTATCATTGTTGGTAAAACCCTCAGTTAAGGTAATAGGTCCCCTCCTATCTTAGTAATAACCCCTCTGATTCAAGATTTTAATGACCCCCCTATAGATAGTAGGACCACTATATAAAGGTAGAGGGGGCGGGGTGGTGGAAATATGAAATTTATTACAATAAAGCTTGACAACTATGAAAAGGGGAGGAGGAAAGGGTTGTTGGTTTGGTAGGTAGGGGGGTTTTCCACAGAAAGAGAAAGGTAATAGCATCTCAATAATATTATGATGTGCCCATTAAGCATTTGAATACAATGATAGCTTCTATTTCACCCTGCCTTCCACCCACCCACCCACCCTTTCTCAGAAGGAATAACGTTACCAAGATGCAATGGCGACTATAGAGGATAGGGGTGAGTGCAAGAGATAGATTCGTAGGAATAATGCTCCCGAGGATGGAATAATGCTCAAAAGCTCCATTTGTGCATAACCCTACTATTCTAAGGGTAGAATGCTTGGGAAAAGTCTCTCCTTCCAGAACTAGTCACTATTTGATTATTCCACTAGCTCAACAACTAATCTACCTCCCTAAAATATATCTTCTTGGGGGACCCCCACCCAAGGGGTCATCTTTATATATGTGGGTGGGTGGGAGAACCTTATCCTCGCACAATAATTGGAGGCACCTCCCTAAACTGATTGGAGGCACCTCCTTAAACTAATATACCCCCTAAGGGGCCCACCTAACCCTGAGGGTTTGTCTCAAACCCTCGGTATAACCCCCCACCTAAGGTAAAATACCCCCCACCCAGGTGGGAGGTCTATTTCCCCCACAATAATCTACATCTAATTAATCTACCCAGGCTAGCAAGCTGAGAAATTTAGCCCCCAACCCTGTGTGCAGGGTGGGTGGAAAGTGACGCAGGGGGGCCCAAGACCTCACCACCTTATTTGCCTTGAGTGGGAGAATAAAGGTTGGGAAAACTCTCAGTATAGACCACACACGATTATGGGGAAGAGGGCCCCTACTATTCTAAGGTAGTTGATTGAGCTTCCCTAGTCCAAAGCACGAGACCTAGATCGATCAGTGGGGGATATACCAAAGCCACTAGGTCGAGCAATTGGGGGAAAATGCATCACTAACATCTTTGCCAATTCAATAGCTAGTAGTAGGGGTAGAGGCTAGGGTGGAATCCCTTCAGGTAAGAGAGTCAAAATTTGAGTTGGTGTAGCCATGGATAGGAATATTAGGGAATTTGATAAGATGGAAGCATCATCAAGAGATCACATTTGATCTAGATACAAATTTGTATTCCCTCCCACCCCCTTCTTTTATAGAATTCAAGAGAATGAGATTTGAAGAGTGAGAAGCATGGGAATAGGTGAAGGATTCAACAACAGAGGAAAGGGTGGTGCCTAGAGAATAAGAAGATTCTATTTTTTTGAGCACTAGTAGAAAATTGGGGTCGAGATTTAGAACCAATAGCATCATAGCCAACAACACTATTAGTAGCAATGGGGTCCAACAAGAGATTAGGATTGGGATCAAGACCCATAGTGGATCGAGTTATGAATTCATACGCATGAGAAATGGGAGATACATGGAATAGAGAATACATGGGTAGATTATGGTGGAGTAAGCACAAGATATAGTTGTTGACTAGGTCTACCCAACAACATCTTAGTTCACTGGCTCGAGAGTGTATGAGAGGATCGATTCATCAAAAAGACAAATCACATACTTATTATTCCCATAGGCGTGGGTGGGAGGTTGGAGTTTCATTTGTGAAGAAGTTAACATCACCAATAGTAGTGGAAAAGGCAGAGGCACAAGAAGTGGAGAAAACATAAGGAGTGTGGTACCACCAATTTAGAAACCAGCGCTAGGGCCGCTACTGTTCTAAATGGTTGTGATGACCTTGAACCTATATATCTAGTAGCTTTGATTCTAGGTGCAGGGGGAAACCCTCTTGAGATCATTGGGAAAACAAATCTATTCCAATTATAGTACCCAGGTATGTGGTTCCATTCCTATATTAGGATGGAGTAGTGGCTAGTAGTTCTTCTAACAAAGGAGGAGGTAGCTCTCAGGACAAGGGGGATAGTGGAACCAATGAATCAATGAAGATATTAGAGGCAAGGGTTTCAGGTCCAGGTGGAAGGAGGAAATGGTTGTTATTCAAGGTCAGTTCAGAGGTAGTTGGGACTAGATGGGTACAAATGGAAGGAGAACAATAGGGGTGGGTCACTGATAGGAGGTAGGCACTTATGGATAGTCGGTCATGGAGAGTCACATTTGGGGGTTAAATGTGGATGGGAATCCAATAATAGAAAAGAATGGTGCTATGGGGTTCCAACAATAGGGGCCCCCCTCCTAGGTGGTTGGCCTATGCCCATTTGCCAACCCCACACACAACCCTCCAACTATTGCCTCCCACCCACGCTAGGGGGTATGGTCGGTGGGGTTGGCCTTGGGTGGGAGGAGGTAAGCCTCACAACAATGATAGCCCATCTTTTCTATTATTGGGCCAAATATAGCTTCTCCTCCCATCAAGCAAGGTGGGTGGGGGGAGATAGTTGGCATGTTACATATAGAATATGGCATACCAATCAACTACATATTCTATATGTAGCATTCTTCTAGGAAATGGCTTAGACCTAGGTTGGCCGATGACTAGGAATGAACACTGGCACTTGTATGGCTACAATGGTAGGGGGAGAGATGTGTTGGAGACATGTGCCTCAAGCTTACTGACTTGAATCTCCTGAAAGAGAAAAATCGGTGTGACACCTGGAATGTTTTTCCGACGAGAAACTTAGTTATGAAGGCTTGAAGTGATCAGATTGGTAAGACTAATGGTTGATCTTGCTGATGGAAGTCATCAGTGTGACTTGAATTGTCGGCACAAGATTCCTAACTCTCGATGATGATAGAAGTCTGGCCGAAGAGTTCTGTCGGGGGAGACTCTTGCCGATGTTTGTGCATGGGTCAATGTCGAGGTAACATTTGTCTTTAGTAAGACCTGAGAATGTTGGACTAACACCTTTGTTCTTGTGGATGGATCCATTCCAATTGAACATCGGTGTGACTCTTACAGATGCGCTTGGTCTTGATATTCTTTTGGGACATCAAGGAGACTTGGGCTATCGTTGTGACATCTCAGATAGTCGTTGATAGTGTTGGTCATGATGATGGACTTGAAGGCAGACTATGGTTGAACAGGTGTTGACTTGGGTTGAATACTAAGATGTACGATGGTTATTTGAGGAATGTGTTGAATCCATAGTGACTGGTAAGATCGACAGTTGCTCAACAAAGGAAACTAAAATGAACTATATATACAGAGAATGAATCGATCATGGTTGTAGCTATACATTGCAATGTACTGTAACCGTTATGGGTTCGATGGTTGAATGATCTATTAGAGTTCTTCATTGTATGTTGTATAAGCATTGTAATAGTGAGACATAAAAAAAGATCAAGATTTTTTTTTTTCTGTGCCAGGTTGATCAAGGAAATGTTGCTACTATGAAATTGACATTTGAAAGTAAAGTTGGTATCTATGTATGTAATTCATTTACTGCAATACAAGGATACTTTACTTGGTGTGTGGGTTTTTCTCTTGTAAGGGTTTTCCCACGTTAAATACTAGTGTTCAATTTAGTGTATGATCTTAATTGTCTATTCTATTATTCCAGTAATGTGCATCTTTAATGAACTATATTTGATTTTTGAACTTGTAGTCTGCACTATTACTCTTAGAATTAACATTAGGAAGGAATTTCCACACCTTTTCCTTCCTTGCAAGTGGTATCAAATCCTGGCTAGTTGTGCTATCCTTGTGGGAAGGGTTGGTTTTTTGTGTCAATTACGAAGTGGGAGTTTTGTAGAAACTTGGTAATCTCGATTGCAGTTTAAGATGGAAAGCACATTAGGAAAGATTGAAATTGAGAAATTTTGAGTTGTGGAAACTCAAAATGGAAGACCTATTGGTGGATCGTGATCTTTGGCGTGTTGTGTCTAGAATGAAACTTTTTGGCATGAAGCAAGAAGATTGGGACCTCGTAGACAAAAAAGAAATCATAAGATTCTGTTTAGGAGACTCCTTTCTCCTGAACGTTCATGAAGAGAAATCTACATCTTCTTTGTGGAGAAGCTTAGAGACATTTACCAGGGCAAGTCCTTGGTGAATAAGCTGTTCTTAAGGAAGAATTTGTACTCTTTGAAAATGGAGGAAGGGGTGTTTGTGGCTGATCATCTAAATATGTTCAACACGTTGATTTCTCAGTTAACATCTATGAGTGTGAAAATAGATGACGAAGATCGTTGTATGCTCTTGATGTTTTCTTTGCCTGATTCTTGGGATCATTTAGTGATGGCGATTGGGAGCACGACAACCACTTTCAAGATGGAAGATGTGGTTGCTTATTTTCTATCATAAGAGATGCAAAGGAAATATTCTAAGATGGAAAAGGAGTCTCTTGTTGTTCGAGGCAAATCGAAAGAAAAAGGAAAGAAGAAGGATAAGAAGTCCATATCAAAATTAGAAGGGAGATCAAAGTCTCCTGGAAAGAAGTCCAAGGTGAAGTTCTCAAACTATGGGCAGCCTGGTCATGTCCAAAAGGATTGCAAAGAGGAGAAAAATAATAACTCTTTCAATAATGATTCTTCTCAGAGTGAAGCAGATGCCTTCATTGCAACTTTGGCGACTGAGGCATTAAATGATGTCTGGCCGATTGATTCTGGAGAATCTTTCCACATGACATCTCATAGCGATTAGTTCACAAAGTATGAAAAATACAATGGTAGAAAGTTGTATTTAGCAAGCCATTCATCTCTATAAATTTTTGGTTGTGGAAGAGTTAGAATTCAATTTCCTGATGGAAGAATAAAGGGAATTGATGGCATAATGCATATACCGGGTGCTGCCACAATAGTGGTTTACACTTTCTGGGAGATCTTGATTTTTGCTGAAATCACATATTTTTAGAAAATATAATGATTTAATCCTTGAAAAGTTCCATTTAAAGGATTCCAATTGAAGAGGGTTTGATCAAACCACCTTAGACCAAGCCCCATTAGATAGAACCCCGCTAGTTTTAAGCCATACCTATAACAAAGTTTCCTTTACACCTATCAAAATGCTGATAAAAAACCACTTTTGATTTACCTTTTGGGGGATCAAATGAATTCATTTAAAAAAAAAATTTTGTAAGTATGTAGTCCTTATTATAAACTTCCAAAAAAGTATAATTTTAATTAAATTAAATTTGATTATTATATTTATTTTTTATTTCTTTTGAATGTAGGTTTTTCACCAAAAATCAAGCTCTCTGTTCTACACACGTGGAAAAATAGCAGGTTATCAATTTTTTTTTGAAAAATATGAGTGCACCAAATAATGAAGTCCTTGATCCAACAGAAAAATAAAAATTGAATTTTGATACATACAAAAAAATTTACGCATTATACGGTCTGCCTATGTCTGAATTGTAATTGGTTTGACTTCAAAACTTGATTAAGGAAAAGATATTCAATAAAACACTATCTAACCAAGTGGAAGCACTAGATATAGGAGTTAAAAATCTAAATTCAAAAGAATTAGGATTTTATCCTTCATGGTAAAAAATTTATGCATTATACGGTGAGTGTCACTTTTTAGAAATGTTGTTTTCTAAAAAAAGCTAGTTTTCGAGGGAGATGGAAAAAGAAGTGCAATCTAATTAAAAAAATTGAAAAAAATATATTTAGAATCTACAGACAAAATTTCACGAAACTCTAGTTTGCATCATCTTCAAATTCCTCAGGGTTTAACAACTATAGGTTCCCGAAAGTGAATATTTAGTTAGAAAAAATTATTTCAGTGTCCAGTTTGGCCAAAAATTGTAAACCACTATTGTGGGATCACGGGCCTAGTTTGGAATTTACTTTCTGTAAGCAAGCTAAATGATGTTGGAGTGCAAGTATCATTCTCAAGCAATGGCTACAAAATTACTAGAGGCTCGATGGTGCTTGCTAGGGGTGCTTGAATTGGTACTCTGTACAAGCTGGACGCACTTGCTATTAAATGTAATAGTGTCTCTGCAAAGTCACGAAAGGTTGTTTGTGTAGAGAAGGAGACTGAAGTCCCTATAGGGGAAAATTATTTGGAAATTAAACTTCCTATAGAGAAGACTATGCTTTGGCATCAAAGGTTCGATCACATTGGCGAGAAAGGTTTAAAAGCCTTGAAAAATAAAAACCTAGTTGAGGGGCTTGAAGACTATAACCTGTAATTTGAATTTTGTGAACATTGTATATATGGAAAACATCATCGTGTTTCCTTTTACTATAGTCCTCAGAAAATATTTTGGTGTTATGGATTATATTCACTCTGATGTTTTTGGTCT
The DNA here is from genome assembly GCA_007258455.2 of Sequoia sempervirens. Taxonomy (NCBI): domain Eukaryota; kingdom Viridiplantae; phylum Streptophyta; class Pinopsida; order Cupressales; family Cupressaceae; genus Sequoia; species Sequoia sempervirens. The sequence goes on along the minus strand of VDFB02270651.1, from coordinate 568,782,572 downwards.
AGTAAATGTTCATTGTCAAAATCAAGATACTATGTTTCTTTTATTGATGATTATTTGAGAAGGGCATTTGTATATTTTCTAAAAAGTAAATCAGAAGTGTTCAGTCAGTTTAAAGAGTTCAAGAACTTGATTGAAAATCAAATTTGTAAGAAAATTAAATGCTGGAGGACAGATAATGATGGTGAATTATGTTCTGCAGATTTTGAAAGGTATTGCAAAGACCATGGAATTAGAAGGCATAAAACAACACCTTACACTTCGTAGAAAAATGGAGTTGTTGAAAGGTTGAACAAGATGTTGATGGAGAGAGAAAGAGGTATGCTGAGCAATGCTAGTCTGGAGCAGAAGTTTTGGGCTGAGGTTGTGGCTACAACATGTTACTTGGTAAATTGATCTCCCTTTTTGGCACTTGTTGATAAAATGCCTATGGAAGCTTGGTCTGGAAAGAAGCCCTCTTTGAGACATGTTCATGTCTTTGGCTACGAAGCATATGTTTATGTGCCAAACAAGAAGAGATCTAAGCTAGAGAACAAAGTGGTTAAGTGTATCTTCATTGGCTATGACATTGGTGTGAAATGATACAAGCTTTGGAATCCTATGACTGAAAAGGTTGTATTTACCATAAGTGTAATAATTTGTGAGCTAAAATTTTCTTCAGTGGATCTACAATCAGGGATGAAAAAAGATGAGGAAAATGATGTTGTCAAAATTCCTCTAACACCAGAAAAAGAGGAACAACAAATTAAAAGTGAGTCTGAATCTGAGGAGAGTTCGAGCAGCTCTGAGAGTTCTGAATAAGAAGAAGAACCACAACCTCAGCCTCTACCTATGAGGAGGTCTACAAATGAAAAACAACAACCTGAAAGGTATGGTTTTTCCATGTTGGATGCAAACTATGCTTATGCTTTGATTACAAACATTGATGTGCCTAGGACTATGAAAGAGGAAATTGAAATGCTTGAGTCAAACTCTTGGTTGGAAGCCATGAATGAAGAAATGGCATCATTAGAGAAGAATTAAACTTGGAGTTTGGTGCCCTTACCTGAAGGTAGAAAAACTATTGGCTGTAAGTGGGTATTTAAAAATAAAATTGGTTTGGATGGTATTGTTGAAAAGTATAAGGAAAGGTTGGTTGCTAAGGGGTATTCCTAGGTAGAGGGAATTGATTATGGATAAATATTTTCTCCTATAGCTAAGTTGACATCTATCAAATTTCTTTTGTCACTTGCAGATGTGTATGACTTAGAGATTGAACAAATGGATGTGAAGAAAACATTTCTTTATGGAGATCTTGAAGAAGAAATTTATATGTCCCAGCCTAAGCACTTTGTGGAAAAAGGTAAAGAAAATCTGGTTTGCAAGTTAAAGAAATCTTTGTATGGTTTGAAGCAGTCGCCTAGAATGTGGTACCAGAAGTTTGACACATTTGTAATTTCTTTGGGATTTGTAAGATCAAAATCTGATCATTATGTGTACAAGACAAAAAATGATCGAGTTCTTATTATTTCCCTGTATGTTGATGACATGTTGTTCATAGGAAATAGTAAGAATATGATTTTTGATCTAAAATCTTAGTTTTCTGCAAAGTTTGAAATGAAGAATCTTGGTGCAACAAGGTATATTTTGGGGATGGAAATAACTAGGGACAAAAAGAGCAAGAAGCTCTGGCTTAACCAAAGTAAATATATTAACACTGTTTTGGAGAGATTTGGTATGATTGATTACAAGCAGCTAGTTGTTCTAGTTTTGTAGGGAACGAAACTATCTGTTGAAGATTGTCCAAAATATCCTACTAAGATGGAGGACATGAAGAGAGTGCCTTATGCAAGTGCAGTCATTAGTTTAATGTATGTAATGGTCTACACAAGGCCAGACATTACCCAAGCAATGGGAGTACTTAGCTGGTTTATGGCAAATCCAGGAAGGTTACACTGGGATGTTGTGAAAAGAGTTTTTAGATATTTAAAAGGTACATCTCAATATGCTTTGTGCTATCATGGTAACTCGACAGGATCACAAAGATCACTCAACATTCGAGGCTATGTGGATTCTTATTGGGTAGGGGACATTAACAACCAAAGATCCACCAGTGGATATATTTTCATGTTGAATGGTGGTGTAGTTAGTTGGATGAGCAAGCGATAGGCTATAGTCGCTCTATCTATTGGAATCAAGGAACATTGAGAGGGGGGGTGAATCAGTGTTCTGCAAAATTTAACTTTATTAATCTGATCTTTAAACCACTTATAACATTGAACCAAAAGTAAGATGCAAGAACACAAAGCAATCAACCACAACACCATAACACAAGGATTTTTACATTGAAACCCTGTTAGGGGAAAAACCATGGTGGAGGTCAATCCACAATATGAGTATACTCAAATATAAGTGTTTACAAAAAGAATGTACATGCATTTAGGCACACTGCCTAGAGCTCACTGCTCAAATACAAAATGAAGACTCACTGTCTTACAAAAGAATTTGGATTACATCTAGAAGATTTGAACTAAGAGAATATCATCTGCTAATGCCTGATTTCAGTTCTGGTTAAGCACATCAATCACATTGTTGACCTTCTGTCTGATTCTGCTCTTCTGCTTTTTCTGCTTTAATTCAGATCACAAATCTTTTATGCACAAGTGAAACTGTGCATAATCACTCTACAATCCTTCTGACTTTTGCAACAAACATCAACTCCCTTCGTACATACATCCAAATGATATAAATGAACGCTTATATATATCCACAACTAAAGATTTAATCATCCACATGTCAGCTTCAACAAAATATAAAATATTTACAAACTATTTACAACATAGTGAGGAACCAAATAAACATGCTCAAACACAAAACACTTCAAACAATTACTCCTCGAAGATCCACAACACGCTATAATAATCAAGTCAACCTTTTTGCACTGTTAAGCAAAAAATTAATCAACCATATCTTCTAACTTGCACACCAATCGATACGAGGCTCCAAGATTCAAAGATAACATATATCATATATCGAAATATTTTCCCTTAGATCCACAACATAAAATGATAAAAAAAAAATCATATGAATTGATGAACACAATTCTGTTGGATGCTCTATTCTAACCTGATAGTTAATAAGAAAACTTCATTCTGACTTCCAGTATGATCAAATGCTAACATGTGGATCGAATCACTGACTAGGGTTTCCATCAATGACAACACCAGATGACTTGTGCAATGTCTCTTGCCAACAATCTCCCCCTTTGGAATTGATGGAAACACTTACTGAAAAATGACTAAGTGTCAGATCAATTCCAACATGAATACACTGCCAACCTTCAAAACTTCAAAACACAACTCCCCTGAGATGATTATGACATTTTTCACTATCCCACTCTCCCCCTTTGACATCAATGGAAAAGGCGGGAAATCCGTATACAAAAAATCAAAGAAAATCTTGTATGAATAAACTGCATATGTACAAGCATGCTTCACTAACTTACATAAAGTTGAATATGTCTGCAAAATTAGTCTTCAACAGGCTTAAGCTAGTGTCCCAACTCTTTTTGAGACTCTCTAGAATAGTCATGTGACCACAAAACATATAAGATTGCATCTCTGCTGACTCAAGGTTTGATAGATCACTGATCACCATAGCATCATGTGCTTCCTTCAATGCACTAAGCATTGTCTCCATCTTAGGACCAATTAGTCCTCTAAGCTCACATACTTTTTCAATAATTATGCCTTCTTCATGCTTCAAACTTTTTATTTTGTCAAGTGGGGATATGACCTGACCTTCTTGCTTTCTAATAGAAATGGTTAGAGGATCAAATTCTTGAGAGATATCTGCTAACTTTTTCTCATATTCCTTTAGTTTCTTTTCAGTGTCCTCAGTGAACTTAGACAATGATAAGCATGATTTGTAAATATTTCCACCTTCAGATAAAGCACCTTGAATATTCTTTACACAGGTAGGTAACAAATATTTATCATTAGCAATCATCCCCTTCAACCTATTGAACCTTTTAGCATCAAATTCCTTTTAAACCTTATCCATAGCTAACTTTTCAAGTGATTCAAAGTGAGTACTTACATAATTGACAAGTTTCTTTAGTTGACCAGATGGAGAATCAAATGAATCCTTAACATATGTAGGCATGATCTTCTCCAGGATACCAGATGCAAGATTTAACAGTTCACTGTCCTCAATGTGAGATTTCAGTATTTCCTCCCTTGCCTTGGCTTGAGCAAATGATGCTACCTTCAACTTCTCAATTGGAGATAGAGTGGCCAAGTTGATAGGACCTTTAACTAGTTAAAGATCAAACTCCTCTTGTTACTCCTCCAAAAACTCCTTTACTGCCTTAGCAATGTCTCTTGCTTCCACAAGAATCTCCTTCACCTCATCCTTCTTCTCTTTTGTAACAGGTTCTTCCTTAGCTTTAGGAATCTCAATTTCATCAACTGACACAATTTTAGGAGCTTTAGTCCCCATAGGAATTTCAACATCTTGCATGTCTAGAGGATTCAAAGTATCCTAAAATGTGTCTTCCTTCCCTTCTTCAACTTCCGGACCAGATGGAACATCTTCATTATGAGCTTCTTCAAAAACAACATTATATCTATTCTTTAACAAAATTTCCTTAAGGATTTTCTCAATGTATTTTACAACTTCTTCAGTTAGCCCAATCGTCAACTTGTTCACCCTTGTCTTGCTCTTAAAATCCCTCTTAGAATCACTTAGGATCTTCTTCATTTCATCCATTGACATTATCAGACACAGATCAACAAGTATTCATTTTCTCATTTTCTCTTCTTCAATTCTTACATTCACTCTCCTCATTTCTAAGACTTCATACAAACCTTTACGTAACCCAACATTATTTCAATGAGAGTCATATTGAAATTATTCAAATACTTTATTGTGGCTTCCTCAAGAATTCTTTGACCGACATTATCAACGGTGTCATACCATTCACAAAGTGGCCTAAGATTACCATCCTTAATCAAATATTTTTCCACTTCTTCTATAGACATACCTGATTTATCAGTTTTCATCCTTTTCTTTGCTTTCTCTTCACTAGAGGGCTTGTCCTTAGTGACTTTTATTTCCTTTGTGCCCTTATTCTTGATTTCTCTTACTTCTTCATTAGATTTAGTTTCTTCATCTTCTGAAACAACAACATAGACTCTTGTGCTCTTGTCCTTCTTCCTCTTTCCTTCTCTACCAGATGTCTTGACTTGAGCTTTCACAGGGCTTGATTTCTTTGCAGGACCAGATGAAAGAGCAGAGCTCCTTATGGATCTAGATCTGGCAGAGGATGTTGCTGGACTAGTAGAATCAGTTCTAGTTGGCTCTCCTCCTTCAACTTCTTCTCTTTTCCTCCTAGCTTCTCTCACAACTTCAGCTGATATCCCCATGCTTTCTGCAAAGGCTTCAACTTCCTTTCTCACCTTCCAAATTATCATAGGCTTCTTTAATTGAGCATGCACTTGCATATCCTTTTCCTCAAAGGTACCAAACCTCTCTTTTGTCAAATCTCGAGGTTTACTCAACAAGTGTTGAGCATACAACTCCAAAATGTGTCCCTCAATCTCATAACCCATAGGCATTATCCACACTATTCTAGGTTCTACAACTTCCATCAAGCACTGATCAATATCAACCATGAACCAAATTGTGTCCTTGTACTTCTCCACAATAGATGTAGGAATCATTTCTCTGGCTTGCATTTCATTTTGAAAACTCTTGAAATAATCCCAAATAATAGGCTTTTTAGCTTTGCTATCACCAATTCCATACAAGATGTCTCTAATTTGAACAACTACTAGTTTATCACCTTTCCATTGCACTTTTCCAACTCCCAGAACTTCATTCATGAAATAGAAAAACAAACATAACAACAAATTACCATACTTGAAAGAATTCTTCTTATCCTTCTTGATTTTTCCAAAATTCTCAATTAATTGGCTCCAGAGTAACTCACATAGGTCATATTCTTCATTTTCTTTGATCCTTTGACATGTTGCATAGATTGTTGTACCAGATACATAATTATCCCGGCTAGAGTGATAAATTTTGTACCCAATGACCATAGAGGAAAATATAACATCCACTTCAATAATATCATTTATTGTCATGGCTCTCTTGTCAAAAATTGAACCAGTTGCATCATTAACTATTTGGTTCTTCACAAATTTCAATGTCGGCAACCCAACAGATGAATTCAAACCAGTAACAGTCCTTATGGCTTCCTTTGTGATTTTGAAAGGCTGATTTAACCACATAAACTCAGCATGCACTTGACTCAATATGTACCAAACCCATTCATTTTCTTTGAACACGGGGAATTTCACAATCTGTGTGAACTTCTTCTCCTCCAAAGTTTTAAATTCAGGTTTTACACATAAATCTTCTCCCATAATATGATTGGTATACAAATTTAGCAACTGGGAGCTTCCTAATTATTCAACATTCACATGAATGTATGCCTTAATATCTTCAATATGCAAAACACCATACAAAACAAAAGAAAATACACCTAATGGTTCTGTCTCGATGGATTTGAATGGGTGCCATTTGAACTTCGGATGAGGCCTATCCTTACTATCGACAACCAACAAAGTAGCCATTTCCAAAATTTTCAGGTTCATGAGTTTACAGATAAATACCTTTCGCTAGATTAGGGTTTGATTGCCAAATGGCCTTTAGACTTGTATCTTTGCCAAAGTTCACCGCAAAGCTCTCCAACCTTCTTCTCAAAATGCAATGTGAAAAATGAAGGATAGAAATGAATTTTTATCATTTGCGCACCTAACTTTTTCATCGTAATAAATGCTTTTTCCCTAGGTCTTCCGGATACCCTGTTTTCACAGACTGTAAAAGAAAATTCTTTTGTGGACCTTCAATTTTGCATAAGTTTCCTTTACAAGAGATCCCAATAGATTTGCAGATCACTAATGCAATCATTGCAATTTTCTGCATTTCGGTAACAACTACCGATTAGGGGTTTAAAAGATTTTCTTGAGAACTCTCCCTAGGCCAAAGGCCATAGACTAATTCCCAGAGGAATTTCCAATACCAGATTCTGGTGCTGGCTCATTTCCAGCAATAGAAGGACTCTTCTTCACCCATGTCTTCTTCATTTGCTTCCTAATCTCATCTGTAGTAACTTTTCATTTTCCCTTTTCATCCTTCCACATGTTTTTCCTTTGATTTACCATACCCTTTCTTCTTCTACAAAATCTAGCAATGTGATCGTATTTGTTGCAATTGTAGCACACCACATTTCTTTGTCTAGACCAATTTTTCCATTGATTTTCTCTTGATCTGCACTAGTTAGCAATATGGCCAAATCTATTGTAGGTATAACATCTGACATTTCTATTGAAAAAGTTGTTTGACATATTTCTACATTCATTTGACTTATGACCATACTTATTGCAATTGAAACACTGACTAGAGAATGATGGACCACTTGGATTCATTCTACTTCTACATTAAGTAGCCATATGACCAAATTTATTGCAAACAAAATAGTAACCATTGAACTTTTGAGCATTAGGTTGTCTTACCGAATACCTTCCAGCTTTGTTCATCTTATTTCCTTGCCTAAATCTCCTTTGTCCAGATTCAAAACTTTCTCCTTTATCATATCCAAGACCTTGCTTGTCACTTCTAGTCCTCTAAATTTTAATTAGTTCATCAAGCTTGGAAGAGCTAATCTTGAACTTCTCCTTGAATTCATTTGTAGTAGCAAATTCATCTCTAAGATTAACAATCTGTCTTTCAAGCTCTTCTTCATTATTTCTGGATTGTTCCAATTCAAGCTCCAACTGATTGAATCCATCAGTAATTCGACTGCATTCTTTAGATTTCTCTTTCAAGGACTGAGCAAGATTCTCTTCATTCTTCTTTTTGTCTTCAATCTCCTTGGTAATCCTCATCACAATAGATTTGATCTCATGCTTTAGGACAACATTATCTCTGACAAAATTTTCACATTCTTCTATCTTTTCCTTCAAGGCTTGACTCAGGTGTTCACCTTCCATGCTCTTACTTTCTTTCTAATTAAGTGATCACAAAGTTCCTTTCTCTTTTCCCTTGACTCATTGATTTTGTCTTTCAATGATTGAATGGATTTCTCAGCATTCATGAGACTTTCCTGCAATTCTCGGACTTCAAATTTGGATTGATCAAGATCATCTAGTGCCACCAAAAGTTGTTGAAGACTACTTGAATCCATTGAATCACTTTCCTAAATACTCCCCAAGCTTTTAAACTTCTTCCGAGGAACTAGGCTTTGATACTAATTGTTGGAATCAAGGAACACTGAGAGGGGGGTGAATCAGTTTTCTGCAAAATTGAACTTTATTAATCTGATCTTTAAACCACTTATAACATTGAACCAAAAGTAAGATGCAAGAACACAAAGAAATCAACCACAACACCATAACACAAGGATTTTTACGTGGAAACCCTGTTAGGGGAAAAACCACGGTGGAGGTCAATCCACAATATGAGTATACTCAAATATAAGGGTTTACAAAAGGAATGCACATGCATTTAGGCACACTACCTATAGCTCGCTGCCCAAATAGAAATGAAGACTCACTGTCTTACAAAAGCATTTTGATTACATCCAAAAGATTTGAACTGAGAGAATAGCATTTGCTAATGCCTAATTTCAGTTCTAGTTAAGCACATCAATCACATTCTTGACCTTTTCTCTGATTCTTCTCTTCTACTCTGTCTACTTTAATTTAGATCATAAATATTTTTCTGCACAAGTGAAACTATGCATAATCACTCTACAATCCTTCTAACTTTCACAACACACATCAACACACTTCGTACATACATCCAAATGATATAAATGATTGCTTATATATATCCGCAACTAAAGATTTAATCAACCACATGTCAACTTCAACAAAATATAAAATATTTACAAATTGTCGGCTCAATCCACAAATAATTTTCAATGGACACCAACCAAAGTCGGCCACAACATAGTAAGAACCCAAATCAACATGCTCAAACACAAAACACTTCAAACAATTACTCCTCGAAGATCCACAACACGCTACAATCATCAAGTCAACCTTTTTGCATTGTTAAGTAGAAAATTAATAAACCAAATCTTTTAACTTGCACACCAATCGATACGAGGTTCTAAGATTCAAAGATAACATAAACCATATATCAAAATATCTTCCCTCAGATCCACAAAACAAAATGATAACATAAAATTTGCATATGAATTGATGAACACAATTGTGTTGGATGCTTTATTCTAACTTGACAGTTAATCACAAAACTTTATTTTGACTTTTGGTATGATCAAATGCTGATGTCGGATCGAATCATTGACTAGGGTTGCCATCAATGACAACACCAGATGAATTTTGCAGTGTCTCTTGCCCACACTATCAACTAATGAAGCTGAGTACATGTCTGCAACATATGCCTACAAAGAAGTTGTATGGGTTAGAAGTTTGTGTTTTGCTATTGGGTTCAGTGTAGGGAAAATTACAATTTTTGTGACAGTCAAAGTGCTATTTGCTTGGTGAAAAATCCAACTTTCCTGCTAGGATGAAACATATTAATGTGTAGTATCATTTTGTACGAGATATGGTGGAGGATGGAAAGGTCTATTTAGAAAAAGTGGATACTCTAAAAAATTTTGTAGATGCATTGACGGAACCAGTGAGCATAGACGAGTATGGGTGGTGTGCTAGTTCGATGGGCCTTGGAGCCCATGAATCTCAATAGTTTTTGAATGCTCTAGAGGTGTCAGTAAGATCTTCGTCAAGTGGGAGATTGTTGGAGACATGTGCCTCAAGCTTACTGAATTGAATCTCCCGAAAGAGAAAAATTGGTTTGACACCTGGAATGTTTTGCCAACAAGCAGCTTAGTTCTGAAGGCTCGAAGTGATCAGATCGGTGAGACTAATGGTCAATCTTGCCGATGGAAGTTTTCGGTGTGACTTGAACTGTCGGTGTGAGATTCATAACTCTTGACAATGATAGAAGTCTGGCCAAAGAGTTTTGTCTGGGAGACTCTTGTTGATGGTCATGCATGGGTCAGTGTCGAGGTAAAATTGGTCTTTAGTAAGACCTGAGAATGTTGGACTGACACCTTTGTTCTTTTTTATGGATCCATTCCAATTGAACATCGATGTGACTCTTGCCGATGTGCGTGGTCTTGATGTTATTTTGGGACATCGAGGAGAATTGGGCTATCATTGTGACATCTTAGACAGTCGCCGATAGTGTTGGTCATGACGATGGACTTGAAGGTAGACCGTGGTTGAACATGTGTTGACTTGGGTTGATTACTGAGGTGTACGATGGTCATTTGAGGACTATGTTGAATACGTAGCAACTGTCCAATGACTGGTAAGATCGACAGTTGCTCAACAGAGGAAACTAAACCAAACCGTTTATACAGAGAATGAATCAATCATGGTTGTTGCTATACATTGCAACGTACTATAACCGTTATGGGTTCGATGGTTGAATGATCTGTTAGAGTTCTTCATTGTATGTTGTATAAGCATTGTAACAGTGAGGCATAAAAAAAGATCATAATTTTTTTTTCTATGCAAGGTTGATTAGGGAAATGTTACTACTGTGAAATTGACATCTAAAAGTGAAGTTGGAATCTATGTATGTAATTCATTTACTGCAATACACAGAGACTTTACTTGGTGTGTGGGTTTTTCTCCCGTAAGGGTTTTCCCACATTAAATACTAGTGTTCAATTTAGTGTATGATCTTAATTGTTTATTCTGTTATTCCAGTAATGTGCATCTTTAATGAGCTGTAATTGATTTTTGAACTTGTAGTCTACATTATTCCTCTTAGAATTAGCATTAGGAAGGCGTTTCTGCACCTTTTCTTTCCTTACAATATAGACCATATATGTGCTTCTTCGGGCCTCCCTGTTAGGGATCTATGGTCTCACTTGACTAGAAGATCAAACCCTCTTGAGCGAGGTGAGATTACACACATTACCATGCTCCAAAATTGGATTTTATTTTGAAGGAAGTTTCTTTTGGACACTCATGTCTAGACATTCAACTATGCTCAAGCACAGGTAGATATTATTCCCACCCCCTGCAGTTCTCGAGTAGTTTCCCACATCTGGTAAGCATTCCACCATTTCAAGAAGCATTCCTAATTCCTGGTTAGGAACCCACCAACTATCTATAAACCATATGACCAGTTTCAGAAGTGCCCAAACCATAGTTGTAGTCGCCGAGTAGGCATTTCATTCTCACCTTGAGCCCACCCATTTGAGGTAGAGTTACCATTACCGCCAACCAGGTCTTAGCCATACCTATGTGGTTTCTCAAGGGGGAAAGCTCCAAGCCTTACAATCAAACCCTAAATGGGAGTTATATTCAGGCTGAGTAGCTGAGAGGGGGGATTTCTATAGTACCACCAACTGGCAGCCCCTTCTATATCTATACTCTTCCTACCCAAAACTATTTTGTTCGCATTCCCCGAAGGGGAGGTTGAAGATCATGTTTCCCAAGTGATAAGGTGGGGTAATATAGGTCTTGGAACTGGTTGACCATATTCTCTTGCTTGAGCCAGATGATGACGACCATCCTTCCATGGATGAGAGATACAAAACTAAAATTTGGGTGGGTGGTTGGGTCAATGATGGAATTGGGAGCTTTTAACATTCGACACACAACTGAGGACCGTAAGCTGGTAATCTCCCTTTTTTTTTCCCTTATCCTCCATCCCATCTGTTGTGTAGCTAGATCTCTATTTATCGCAAAGTTTCTTTCTACTAATCATTGAGCCTCCATTGAAGCCATTGGGCAATAATCGATACCCTCAATATTGATTAGATTATGGAACTCGAGGGGTTGAACCATCATGATTAGCTCCTGATAAGGAAGGGAATTTTAGACATTGATGGTAAGTGGATGAGACAAATTGCTTTTCATGTAGCCAAGGCCTCTGTGGGCCCCGAATGCAGGGTTAAATATGCACCCACCCATTCATAATAATCTACCTCCCTACCTTAGAAAACTATATTAGCAATTGAGGGCCCTCCCCCCTGCTTGGTAGATTAATTATGGGTGGTTATGTTGCAAAAGTAGCTAAAAGGGATATTGACAACATGTAATGTGGTCTTGTGGGTGTTTGGTCCAACTTGCAGTGGTAAGATCATGGTGCCTACAGATATTGGTTATCACAAGCTTTGATTATAAACCAATTTTGGTGCACCATGTGACTCAAACTGAGTACTTGTATAACTTCTCTTTGTTAGGATAAGGAGGCAGGTAGTGGATCAACAACTAATCCTTCAACTGTTAGTAGGTAAAGCACCCATTTTGGATCAGCTCATGCAACTAGATATATGGTCTAGGATTTAAGGATATGGAGCGGTTCACAATGATACCCATCTTCCTCCCACCTGAAACTATATTTACCCAGGTTGGAGGGAATTATAAGTGAGGTGGGTGGGCGGAAATATAACCCCCTACCCTATAGTACCCCACCACATTCATATTTCCATGTTTCACTTATCTTTATCTTCGTCTCCCTTCTCTCTTCCTCTCTCTTTTCCCTTTATCTATTTTCCTCCTTAAGTGTGTGATGAGCCCAATTAATGGCTCAATTTTGATAGGGTTTATTTATCTATTTGTTGTTGCTATGATATAATTTGACACTTGGTTGTTGAAATTTTCCATGTTATTTCCTTAAAACCATAGACCTTGGGAATAAGTTTATCCTTGTGACTTTTAATGACATTATCATGCTAATTGAATTATCTATGTTGAATTTACAAGTGGTTGAATGAATGTTACTAAGGTAATTATATATATGTAATTATTTGTGCATGCTAATGTTATTATGTAGGTTTACACTAAGATGTTGATGTCAACGAAGCCTTCCAAATGGAAGAAACTCTTGCCAACTAGTCGGTTGCCAAGAAAGACAAGAAGATGATCATTAAAAGGTCAAAGGAGGGAAAATTCTCATGGAGGGAAATTCCCAATTTGAATAAAAGAATGTAACTGTCTTTTTAATGGCCATATTTTTTGTTGAGAAAATCTAGGGAGTGCGTTGTGCTAGATTCCCGTTGGAGCAAGTCTACTTTGACCAATTTGGCGCATGCATAACTTCCTCCATCTTTTTTTATGCTTTCAATAAGTGGCATCCTCCTATTTTGATGGAGTTGACTGCCTAGGTAGTTAGAGTTAATCATAGTTTTTCTCTCTATAAATAATGGTCAGATGCCCCTTTTGATAAGGTTGGATGTTCTGAGTTTGTACTTATATTTTCCAATTTAGTAATATAGTCATATCACTAAGACATTGTAATCATGTTTTCAAGAAATAATATGATATTCTGAGTTGCTACATTTAAGTTAGTTTAAGGGAGACTCACCCAAGGGGTCCCACTTGGTGAGAATTCTACATATTTATTTTAGAAGTTATTTTATGCTCAGTAATTAGTTTCAGTTTCAACAACTGTCTGTTCCTGCAACCACTAAAATTTTGTTCTGTGAATGTTCCTGCAACCAAGGAAGACAGAGTAGTTTTCTGTCTATTTGTTGAGATTTCCATTTCTATCTTTCATTTCCAGTTCAGTTGTTAATGCTTAGTGTAGATGATGATTTATGCTCAGTATTTAAGTTGATTTCTTTCCAACATTTCATTTCCAGCATTGTTTTTTTCCTAGTTTATGGATGACTGCAGTAGAGTCCTAGTGCACATACAGTGTTGATCCATTTCAAGTTTACGTCCCTGGGTTGACAAATGAAATGCACCTTCATGATGAGTGAGATAGCTACTTAGTGCAGATGTCCAATCTCTAAGTCACAACTCTAAGGGTTTAGTTATTGAACCATTAAAGGAGGCCAACAGTGTGCAATGGGTACACTAAAGAGGTCTTAAAGGTGAATTATCACATCCTTAATCAAATGACATGCTACCTTGAGCATAACCCCCTAGGGACACATGCTATCGTTGGATTTGACATGAAATGACTGATCAAAAGCTAGTTTCTCTCTCTAACTTTTAATTTAGATTTTAAAATTTCAATTTATTTTATTATATAAATTAAAATAAAAAATCAAAATATAATTATTCTATAATAATTAAAATTTAAATAAGATAATTAATTATAAATTAAATTAATTCTAATAATTAATTATTTTTTGTAATTTCATAAGAAGATAAATAATTAGAATAAATTTAAAACTTAAGTCTAACTTAAAAATTAAAATAGTATAAACTAAATGCAAAGTCAAAATATATAAAATACAAATATTAATAAAATATTAATTTAAAATATTAATAATAAATAATAAACTTATTAAGTTATAAATAATTAAATAAACAAAAAAAATTAATTTTAAATTTATTGGAATTGATTTTTTTTTTGATTCGTAATGGTAGCATAGCTGCGAAATTTAGCACGCAGCCGAGGCTGTGAAGAGGTGCTTTTGACTGGAGCACAAAACCAATGAGACCACATTGATGAGGGGCCTCATCCTTAGATATGTTCGGCCAAGTAGCACCCTTATATCTCCTTTTTTTGTCATCTTCATCCTTATCTCTCCAAGACTAATCGTATAGAACCGCTAGCCTGAAAGCCCAACAGGGACACCAGAAGGAGTGAAAGAATCACAAGGGACCGATACAGAACTGCCAGGCATGAAAGACCCATGTGAGTCCGACAGAAGTCCATGAGCAGCACACGCCATTAGGAAACTGGATCCGTGAGCAGCACACGCCTACAGGGTACATGAGCACACCAGTAGGGGTCAATCACGACTAGTCACCATGTCCACCAAGATCACCTATATGTCCTCCAAGATCAGCCAGTGCCACTTTATTAATTTCTAATCAAGGTGGGACCAAACCAGTGTAAACACCGCTATTAGTCCAGGTGGGGATTTGAACTTTGGTTGCCCCACAAACAAACAACCATTTCATTGTTACACCAACAGGTGATCCCCTATTGGAATTGAAATTGAAATATTAATAGAATATAATTCAATTTTTCTTTTCAATCTTATCAACTTCTTTTCTTTTCTTTGTTTCTAAAACTAAAAGTGTACTTTTAAATTGTCAATTCATTATTTTAAAAAAAAAAGTTATTAGAATTGAAAATAAATAAATATAAGTTTTATTGATGTGAATTATACTAAATGTAAGTTTTATTAAATATAGTATTTTAATTTTGTTAATTATGTCTATATTGTAGCTTAATGAAAGATATGTATTTGATACAATTTAGATAAATATGCATATATTATTAAAAAACTCACATAACCATTTGAAATGATACATTAATGTTAATTATTATTATTAAAATTATGTAAATAATATATTAATTATTATAATATAAACTTTAGGATAATGCATGGTTATAGTAAAATAAATCTTCCAATAAAATAAAATTTTAAATTATGTAAATAATATTTTAACCATTATAATGCAAATTCTAAGATATTGCTTTTGATGGAAGAAAATAGTTGCATGTCTATATTTTAGCTTGTTGGGATAAAAGGGTTGCATGCCTAAATTCTAGCTTGCGACAAAATGGTTGCATGCCTATATTTTAGCTTGATGGGACACATTTATAGCAACTTATATTTATAATAGTTATTTAATATATTATAAAAAATTAAAACATAATATGTAAGACAAGATATAAATTTAATTTTTTTTATTTTTAAAATTAAGATCAAATAATAAATTTAGATTAAGCCTTCTCAATTATAATTTTTACAAAAATATTTATTATTAATTACGCCGAGAGGCGTTATACAGTGAAAGCATTCAAGGAATATTCTTCGTAAAGTTTTTGAACCTGCATTGAAAATGACATGCAAGTGGAAGTCGTGTTGTTTTTGAAGTTGCATTGAAATTTACGTACATTTGTCAGTCTTCAAATCTCCAAGAATTTAAAATTCTATGAATTTTAATTGTGGAGAGTGGCATTGACATGCAAACCATTGGCATGCAAACCGTTTAAACTCACGCCTATTTGTTTCTATTTTTGTGAGAATTAGAATAATGAATAGAATTCACATTAAGGGTATGATGAGAATTAGAGTTAGGGTTAGATTTAAGGCTAAGATTAAAAGTCAAGCACGGTTATGGTTCAATTGCAATTATGGTTATGATTAATGTATAGCAACTTAAATAGATAAAGCTGTTATAATAAATGCACATCTAAAATCAATTTAAAATTATAAAATTGAATACAAAAAAAATATGATAAATTGATATTAAAAACATAATGTGATTAAGAAGTACATTTACACATAAGTTTATCATATGAAAAAAAAAATTAACATTAGGATTTACTATTATGATTATTCAATTATCACTTAGTGTAGAGAATCCATTGTATATGTAAAAGTTCATGTAAAGATTGAATCATTATTGGTTCATATATTATAATTTATATAGATCATATGTGGATTCTTGATTTAAATACATTGATCACGTATGGTTGATTTTGCAGAGGGGATAATTAATTTTTACTTCAACGAGAGGAAGTTGTCCACAAATACTTGAACCAGCTAGATCTTTAGTTATACATCAAACACAAGTAAGTTTATATAAATTTCTTTTTCTTTATACAAATAAATATAAATTAAATATAAATATATGATATTTTAAAATTGATTATGTGAAAGTATTTTTGACTCAATTTATTATTCATTCAAATTTGTAAAACAAATTTACACTATCAACTACTTTCTAATGAAACAATTTATATTTTATATTAATTTAGATTTAATCAAAAATAATGTATGGTTGATTTTGCAGAGGGGATAATTAATTTTTACTTCAACGGGAGGAAGTCGTCCACAAATATTTGAACCAGCTAGATCTCCAGATATACATCAAACATGGGTAAGTTTATATAAATTTCTTTTCTTTATACAAATAAATATAAATGAAATATTAATATATGATATTGTAAAATTTATTATAAGAAATGATTTTTCACTCAATTTATTATTCATTCAAATTTGAAAAACAAATTTACACTATCAACTACTTTCTAATGAAACATTTTATATTTTACATTTTCAGCATAGAATAGAAACTTATTGAAAAACCATATATATATATTGAAAATTTTCTATATTGAGATAATAAAGTCAAAGATAACAATAATAAAAGATATCAATTATGCACAATTCTGCTGAATTTTGTTATGTGTGAATAGAGTTTGAGTTAAGGCTATGGTTAGAATTAGAATTAGGGGTAGATTTCAAGCTAAGATTAAAAGTCAATGAGCGTTATGGTTCAATTTGAATTGCGGTCCAATTAGGGTCATGGTTCAATTAGAGTTAGAGCTCACTTAGGGTTGTAAGATAAATAGATCAATTAGAATTAGGCTCATCATTAGAATGAACGTTGGTATTTGAATCATAATCATTAAGAGAGTTTGAATTAAGGTAGGTTCTACAATAAATAGAGAAATTAGAATTAGGCTCGTCATTAAAACTAAGGTGAGAATTAGAATAATGAATATAAATCACATTAAGGGTATGATGAGAATTAGAGTTAGGGTTAGATTTAAGGCTAAGATTAAAAGTTAAGCATGGTTATGGTTCAATTGCAATTATGGTTATGATTAATGTATAGCAACTTAAATAGATAAAGTTGTTATAATAAATGCACATCTAAAATCAATTTAAAATTATAAAATTGAATACAAAAAAAATATAATAAATTGATATTAAAAACATAATGTGATTAAGAAGTACATTTACACATAAGTTTATCATATGGAAAAAAAAAATAACATTAGGATTTACTATTATGATTATTCAATTATCACTTAGTGTAGAGAATCCATTGTATATGTAAAAGTTCATGTAAAGATTGAATCCTGATTGGTTCATATATTATAATTTATATAGATCATATGTGGATTCTTGATTTAAATACATTGATCACGTATGGTTGATTTTGCAGAGGGGATAATTAATTTTTACTTCAACGGGAGGAAGTTGTCCACACATACTTGAACTAGCTAGATCTTTAGTTATACATCAAACACAAGTAAGTTTATATAAATTTCTTTTCTTTATACAAATAAATATAAATTAAATATAAATATATGATATTTTAAAATTGATTATGTGAAAGTATTTTTGACTCAATTTATTATTCATTCAAATTTGTAAAACAAATTTACACTATCAACTACTTTCTAATGAAACATTTTATATTGAAACAATTTATATTTTATATTAATTTAGATTTAATCAAAAATAATGTATGGTTGATTTTGCAGAGGGGATAATTAATTTTTACTTCAATGGGAGGAAGTCGTCCACAAATATTTGAACCAGCTAGATCTCCAGATATACATCAAACATGGGTAAGTTTATATAAATTTCTTTTCTTTATACAAATAAATATCAATGAAATATTAATATATGATATTAATGAGTTGGTTCATAATGTTCCTACTCACATCAAACAATGTATGTTAAATGGCCACATAATTGATCATTTGAAGTTTCACCAAAGGAAATAAAAATAAGTTAGGATTTAAGTTGGGGTTAGGGTTAGGATACAACTAGAGTTAGGGTTAGGTTTCAATTAGGGTTAGAGACAATTAGGATTAGGTATAGGATGAAATTTAGGATACAATAAGGGTTCATAAGGGTTGGGTTCTAATAAGGGTTAGGCTTAGGGTTCAATTAGTATTACAATCAGAATTAGGCTTGTCATTAGAATTAAGATTAGTATAACAATTATCATCATGAATAGAGTTAGAATTAAATCTAGGAATAGAATTGGAATTAGGGTTACATTTCATGCTAAGATTAAAATACAATTAAGGTTATGATTCAATTAGAATGAGAGTTCAATTAGGGTTGTAAGATAAATAGATCAAATAGGGTTATCGTGAGTGTTCAATTTGAATTACGATTCAATTAGGGTTATGGTTCAAGGAGAATTAGAGTTCACTTAGGGTTGTAAGATAAATAGATCAATTAGAATTAGAGTTCAATTAGGGTTAGAATCCAATTAGGCTTATTAGAGTGCAATTAAGATTATGATTATAATTGGGTTATGATTATGGTTATGTCTTAGTTAGGATGAGGGTTCAAATCAATTAGGATACGATAAGGGTTGATCTCTAATAAGGGTTAGGGTTAGCATTCAATTTGTATTAAAAGTCCAGTAGAATTTGGCTCATCATTAGAATTAAGGTTTTTATTCAAATTATAATCATGAATAGAGTTTGAGTTAAGGCTACGGTTAGAATTAGAATTAGGGGTAGATTTCAGGCTAAGATTAAAAGTCAATGAGGGTTATGGTTCAATTTGAATTGCGGTCCAATTAGGGTCATGGTTCAATTAGAATTAGAGTTCACTTAGGGTTGTAAGATAAATAGATCAATTAGAAGTAGGCTCATCATTAGAATTAACATTGGTATTTAAATCATAATCATTAAGAGAGTTTGAATTAGGGCAGGTTCTACAATAAATAGAGAAATTAGAATTAGGCTCATCATTAAAACTAAGGTGAGAATTAGAATAATGAATAGAATTCACATTAAGGGTATGATGAGAATTAGAGTTAGGGTTAGATTTAAGGATAAGATTAAAAGTCAAGCACGGTTATGGTTCAATTGCAATTATGGTTATGATTAACGTATAGCAACTTAAATAGATAAAGCTGTTATAATAAATGCACATCTAAAATCAATTTAAAATTATAAAATTGAATACAAAAAATATATAATAAATTGATATTAAAAAAAAAATGTGATTAAGAAGTACATTTACACATAAGTTTATCATATGAAAAAAAAAAAAACATTAGGATTTAGTATTATGATTATTCAATTATCACTTAGTGTTATGATTTACTATTAGAATTAGAATTAGGGTTACATTTAAGGATTAAATTAGGGTTAGAGACAATTAGGAGTAGGGCTAGGATTAATTTTAGGATACGATAATGGTTCATAAGGGTTGAGTTCACTTAGGGTTGAGTTTGATAGTGGTGTACATTTATTCTCTACAAATGAAAATGTTAATAGCCATAGCAAGAAAATGTTATACTCATTGAAGCATCCTGTTGCACGTACTGTTGCAATAAAATCAGGAAGTAGCAATGTAGGAGAAGAATGCTCAAATGATGAGCTTGATCTAGAATTATTGATATGTAAAGACGCCAGGGTTATGTTAACCTCAAATCTACTCATACAAGCAGGCCTTGTCAATGGAGCTTTAGGATATATACAAAACATTGTCTACAAGCCTGGAACCAGACCACCAGAACCACCAACATATGTCATGGTTGCATTTGACAGCTATTCAGGAATACCATTTGATGATTGTAACCCAAAGATAATTCCAATTACACCAATACAAAGGGGCAGGACAATCCAAATTCCGTTAAGATTGGCTTGGGCATTGACAATTCACAAATCACAGGGTTTAACTCTATCAAAAACTACTATTGATATAGGACCAAGAGAAAGAATGAGATTGAAATTTGTAGCTATATCCCGTGTAAAATGCATCGAAGGATTAAGAATTATGCCACCGTTCAGTTATGACCGTTATGAAAAAATGAAAAATGGTAAACAACTTGCCAAGAGAAAGGCTGAGGAGAATAGATTGAAAATATTAGAAGATACTTGATGTAACATGTATATGATGGATTGAAAATATTAGAAGATACTTGATGTAACATGCATATGTTCTTCAATGTTGATTTCATTAGTCTCAAATTCCAAAATGTAATATATGTGTATGATATTTAGTAGAAGATACTTGATGTAACATGCATATGTTCTTGAATGTTGATTTCATGATTCTCAAATTCCAAAATGTAATATATGTGTATGATATTTAGTTTTATGCTACATTCAATTCTTATGCTATATAAAAAATCAACAAATTATCAATGCTTTGAGTTACTCTTCCATGTTTCTTTCTATGTTTGAAATCTATTGAATACTATTGTCCTTATATGATGATGATGTAGACATGGATCCTATCAACAATCCATATAAGCACCCAATTGCTACAAAAAATGAACCTCAAACAAGAACCATTCCTATTGCAGCACTCAATCCATACCAGAATAGATGGTCAATAAAGGCAAGAGTCATTAGAAAGGGTCAACTTCGTCATTTTAACAATGCAAAAGGACATGGAAAAGTGTTTACTTTTGACTTGGTTGATTCAGATGGTGGTGAAATCAGAGTAACATGTTTTAATGCAGTTGTAGAAAAGTTTTATGATCGTATTGAAACTGGAAAAGTGTATCTTATCTCAAAAGGGAGACTCAAACCTGCACAAAAGAATTTTAACCAAATAAAAAATGAATGGGAAATCTTATTAGAAACAAATTTGACTGTTGAGTTGTGTTTGGAGGAGGATAGTTGTATACCAAAAAAACAATTCCATTTTACATTGATAAGAGAAATTGAGAACATGAAAAGCAATTATTTGGTTGATATGATTGGTGTTGTTATCTCAATCAACACACCAAACACCATATTCAAAAAGAATGCCACACAAACTCAAAAAAGAACCCTTCAAATGAAAGACATGTCTGGTTGTATGGTGGAATTAACACTGTGAGGTGATTTATGCAATAAGGAAGGTCAACAACTCCAAGAAATGTGCAATGCAGGAACCTTCCTGATTCTTGCAATAAAGGCTCGACGAATTAGTGATTTTGGTGGGAAATCAGTGGGAACAATTACTACAACCGAGCTCCTTATAAATCCAGATTTCCCTCTCTCACACCAATTGAGATTGTGGTTTGATACAGAAGGGAAAAATGTCCATTCTCATTCTATTACAAAGGAAATATCATCTGCAATTGAAGAAAAAAAGTTAAAAAGTATCTCACAAATACAAGATCAGGACCTTGCCAGCTCTGGAAAACCTTATTGGATAGTGATAAAAGCTACCTTATCTTTCATAAAGGTAGACAATTTTTTTTATACAGCATGCCCCTTGAAAATTGGAGATAGGTACTGCAAAAAGAAGGTAAACACTATTGAAAATGGTCAGTGGTATTGTGGAAGATGTGATAAAACTTTCCTTGAATGTGATTATAAATATATACTTCAATGCAAAGTGCAAGACCATACTTCATTCACTTGGATTACAACTTTTGAAGAAGCGGCAGAAGAAATTATGGGTGTTACAACAAAAGAATTGAACATTTTGAAGCATGAAAAACAAGATGATATTAAGTTCTCACACATTATACAAAAGGTCCTTTTCAACAGATACATATTTAAACTTCAAGTGAGAAAAGAGACTTCTAATGATGAAGAAAGGATTAAATGCACAGTCATAAAAACAACCAAGTTTGATTATTCATCTGAGAACAAAGCTTTATTAGACTCAATTGCAAAGCTATAGGTTTCATAATATTCAAATGCTTGAATGTATATATTGTTAACAATGTATTCAAACATTTGAAAAAAAAAATAGTGGATATATATAAGTTAGTGAATGCCATTTTGTCGTTGTGATATACTTCTTTGATGCTGTCAATACTAAATCTAATGATTCATGAACATTTTTTATTTAAAATTTATTGTTCTCTATTGATTATTGTTATATACAAGTTGGTATGATTTCAAATTTTAATGTCTACCCTTATATATAGGAATTGAAATAAACAATGACACAAACAATAATGAAATCAAATTGATGTATTTTCAAATTCATATTAATGAAAATGTAAGCATTTTTTTTTTCAAAAAAATAGGCATCTCGATAAAGATAACTCTCGGCGTGTTTTACATATATTATTAATTAATATAGGTACAAATGAAGAATATTTAATATAAATGTATTCTTGAAAGTATGAAAACTTAACTTTCTTTTGAATAGCTTTGACTACTTTTGTCCATCTTTTTCCATGGTAAGACATTCTTTATAGTTATATTAATAAAGGAAGTGAAACATTCCCAATAATCTTTGTGATCAAGAACTTCACAGATTAGCAATGATCTCTACGATCAACTTCAACAATGATTTTTACAAACAATTTCAACAACGATCTTTTCAATCACTTTCAACAACAATCTTTTGCAATCAATTTCAACAATGATTAGTAATAATCCTTGTGATCAATTTCAACAATGATCTTTGTGACCAAAAGCTTCAACGATCTCTACGATCAATTATAACAATGATCTTTGCAATCAAGAGTACAACTTTTAGGTTCAACAATGATCTTTGCAATCAACACTGCAACCATTCAACAATGATCTTTACGATCAACTATACAACTTTTACACATATGAGTGCTACAACTTCAAATCTCATACCACTACATGGATATAATTTGAAAGTAGCCTCTATAGTAGTTAGAATTCATAAATTAGATTAAATATGGTTTCTAGGATGATATCTAACCACGATTTGTTATTTGTCTGACATGAGAATGCTTATGCTTGTACAACATTTTTGAACATATTTGTGACCATTTTCCAACTAGATGCACCAATCCATTGATAATCTATATGTATACTATCTTTTAAAGGTTGTTTCTTCCACTTTTTGTTCCAACACAATTCCTCATAATGATTCTTCAATCCACAAATACTACAAGGATGAAGATCCCAACACATCTCTTTTTTATGTCCATGCCTATGACAATTAGAACATTGTATGTTATATTTCTTGAATTAATTTGTTTGAAATTATAAAATTATTTTTATTTTCACTAGCATATCCAAGGCTTTCATTTTTTGGCCTTATTGAATTGGCTCAATGCACTCTATAATAGGTGTTCCAAACCCCCTTTATCCTTTTTGTGGATAGATAGAAAGTATCAACCATCTCTTCTATTTTTTCCCACTATCCATAGCTACATGGAACTCAATAAATTATTTCTTCAAGTCATATTTGTGAGAGCTTTCTTTTTAGCATATTATTCTTATAGGTGACTAGCCCTAAGATGAATGTGAGATTTACTGTTACTTCGCATGCCTTTATAGTGAAAATTCTATTTAGTTTTCTAGGTTTTGTTGTGGATGGTTATTTATCTATGTATTTGAAAGCTATTGAATTCTCTAATGCTAGGTTCGAGGTCTAGGTCTAGGCCAATAAAGTCACTCTAGAGTTTTCCCATTTGCAAATACTTATTAAGCATTGCATCGATGTCCCTTCTACTATAGCATTTATGTTTTTCCTTCTCCTACCAATACAAATGTGTCTTCCCCATGCAAACATTGTCATCATCATAGCTATAGTGTTTGTTCAAGATGAAAGTCTCATGAGTCCCAAGGATTCCATCAATGTTTTTGATTGGATAAGCAGGGAAGTGCCCTAAACCCTTATAGAATGAAAAAGAGAGCCAAACAGCTCAGCAAAATAGGTTGGCCCAACACAACCAAGTAGAAACAACAACCAGCCAGAAACAACATACAACCAGAAACAGTTCAAGAAACAAAACTTGAACCAAGCACAGCCTTTGAGGGCGAGTTATGCGAAACCGTAACCTTCTTAGAAAAATTTTCTTTTTTCTGTGAATCGTTGTCCAAGGAGAATCAAAAGTTGAAGTTGAGAAATTTTTTTCAGAAGGGGAAGACTCCCCTCTAGAATAGCAGATAAGAGAAACAACATTTACTTCAGGTGAAGCATTTGAAACTAGGCTAGGAACAACCAAGTCCAGAGACTATATAGAAGTATCCATAGGAGGAGTAGCAGCCATCACATCTGAATCAAGTGGAGCAGAATGAACCTACACAAAAGGATTTGAAACTTTTTCTAGAATAGGGGCAGCAAAGGAATCTACAGGAGGATCAACAACCGCCTCATTAGTATTATTTTTCTTCATAGAAGGAGAAGGAGGCCTTGAGTCTTCATTAGAAGAAGCAAAATCAGCAGCAGGACACACTGTTAAGTGTTCACGGAGAGAGTTCTTCGACCAAGTAGTAGAGGACCAAGTGACGAGCCAAGTGACCAACAACAAAACGTCTGCAATGAAAAGGGAGACCCTTGTAGTCCACGATTTGAGACAATGACCAACCATTAGCTTGCAAAACTACCTCACCAGGTAGAGCCTTTGAAAGATCAACCTCCACCAGGATCCTAGCAAAGGAGGTGTGAGTACGAGGATTCCATCAATGTTGACATCATGGTTGATCTCCCTTATCACATGAATAATCTTCTAACTTTAAATGTGACAAGCTCCTTGGTTAGCATGATAATGGGAAGTCCCCCCAATTAGACCTTACCATTGCACATATTGACAGAGCTCTACTAATCTAACAGAAGATGAGATAAATATGACAATATCATGAGAAAAAGCTTATTCCCAATAACCAAGATCTCTTTGATGGCTATGGAAAATTCCTTGATAATTAACCCCCTCCTCCCACTAATATGAGTCTTGTTGCTTAGCAATGTGTCCACTTTTGTTTGTGTATTATTGAAAAATAAATTAAATGAAATATATTAAATGTGATAATTAACTCTCTATTAATTGAAGTCAAAGTCAATGTATTACAAAATTGATTTTAAATTTTAATAATAAATAAAAATTAATTGATTTAGAAAAATCATACATATTTAAAATTTTAATAATTATATAAAAAATAATAATAATTTGAAGACATTGGCTTTGAGGAATGTGATTTCATTCTGCCCATTTTTATGTGAATTCTATAACATATACATATATATCCATCCTACCGGTCCGTCTTTCTTCTCAATCAAACAAAAAGAAAATGGCACCCAGTGAATTGGACATTTTAGTTAGAAAATAAGCTTTCGGATTCAACTATATCTGTTTTTTTGATCTGTGACACTCAGTGATCCATTTTAGTTCTCGCAATTAATGTAAATAAATTTGATAGACATATATTACCAGAGTCCATCTAGCCGAATTTGAATGCCTGAATTTGTGGGGTTATCCACGTTGTTTTCCTTGCACTCGTGTCATTAAATTACTTGGTGTCGTTTTAACACTCCACTCTCCCCAGTACCTAGCATTCATCCAGCATTCTTTGGACGCACCCATAATTTTCAGGACTGATATACGCTGGCAATGGAAAATATGACAACGAATTGAATGCAGCACAGGATAGTTGATGTGACAAATTCGGTGCTTCTATTCTAAAAGAACTTAAGCTTCTATCTTAAAAGAAGTAAGGTATAGGTATTTGGCACTGGCTATCCAGCCTACAAAAGGCATGGAGGAAGCCATGTGCATATCCGGCACAGGGCCCGTGCATTCCTGCAGCAGTTGTCAAACACGATACTTTAGGTCAGGTAAATATCCTCGTGCAACGTGAATTGTTTTTTTTTTAACCTTCCAATATTTTCATGCTGGCAGCCCATCTCTTAAACCTCAATATTTTACTTCTACTTTTTAAGTAAATATATATTATATAATACATATTATTTAAATTTATATTGTTATTTATAATATAATATAATATATAGTAATAGTATAAATATATTATATAATAAAATATATGTGCATAAATTTAATAATTATTTATATATTTATAATAAAAATAATATATTATATATTATTTATATTATTCTTTCTTTCTATAAAAAATGAATATAATATATAGTAATAATATAATATATTAAATTTTATCATTATTGTTTATATATCTATATTTACATTAAAAATAAGTTTTATTAAAATTAAATTAAAAATTTAATGATTAGTAAATAAAAAAAATTTTATTCAAGGGGTAAACGCTTTTGACCAGAGCTATGAACAGGATACAACCATTCAACAATACCACCCCAACGGAGTTTGAACCTTGGTGGCAAGAACAACAATCTAGATTAATATACAATCTAGATTAATATATTAAATAAATTATATATAGTGAAGTGTAAACTATTTTTTTTAAAAAAATCATTAAAATTTAGTTTATTATTTTCAACATCAACATTATAGTTGAATTTGAATATTTAAAACTAAATTGAAAAAATATTACATTTTAAATTTTTAGTTTTAAAAGTTTGAAACATTTTTTTCATAAAAAAATTATAATAAATTTTACAAAAACTAAATTAAAAATTTAATGTTTAGTAAATAAATTTTAATTAACATTTTACCATATAATTAGAGTATATATTGTAAAGTGTAGATTTTTTTTTTTTTTTGAAAATTCATTAAAATTTAAATTAACAATTTTACTTTATACTTTACTATATATATAATCTATTTAAATTTATTTACTAATCATTAAATTTTTAATTTAGTTTCAATAAAATTTATTCTTAATGTAAATATAGATATATAAACAATAATGATAAAATTTAATATATTATATTATTATTATATATTATATTTTTTTTATAGAGAGAGTAATATAGATAATATATAATATATTCATTTTTATTATAAATATATAAATAATAATAAAATTTATGTGCATATATTTTATTATATAATATATTTATGCTATTACTATATATTATATTATATTATAAATAACAATATAAATTTAAATAATATGTATTATATAATATATATGTAAAATATTGAGGTTTAAGAGATGGGCTACCAGCATGAAAATATTGGAAGGTTAAAAAAAAACAATTCACATTGCACAAGGATATTTACCTACATAAAGTACCGTGTCTGACAACTGTTGCAGGAATGCACGGGCCCTTTGCCGGATATGCGCATGGCTTCCTCCATGTCTTTTGTAGGCTGGATAGCTAGAGCTGGCTATGCAGCCTACAAAACAGAATGCCCATGCCATGGACTGCCATGTCATTCCTACCTGCATCCATAGGGATGGCTTCGTGCAATCCTGCAGCCGTCAGACTTTGTCAGAGCCGTACTATCGCTACCTTCTGCAACTTTGTTAGGGGGTTTTATTTATGGCCACACCATCAATCTACTCATAGATGACATCTTGGAAAGATAAGAAAGTAGATCTTTTAAGCATAACTCGACTAAGGAGGAAATCTCGTCATTCACCTTGCATTGGACTTTCTCAATAGCAACGAGGATGGCAACTCTGGTCAAAAGGGAGATTACATCAAAACTCACCAAGATTTTTGTGAATGTCGATTATAAAACTACACAAACACAATAAACAATTATACAATTAGATCAATATGCAAGTTAAATCAACACTCCCCATGGAATTCATTTGAAATGAACAAAATAGGAAATAAATGAAGAACACAACAAAGAAAACAATCAAATCCTATCTAATGCAAGAAAAATCTCAATCTCATGGGGGAATTGGTGCCATTTTGATGTGGAAAATTTCCCTTTCCCAATCCCTTGTAAGCTTGGTGATGATTGATGAAGATTGAAGCTCCTTGATGCAATTTTGACATAACCTAGCTATGAAACTTGATTAAAAACTATGAAAAAAGATGAGCAATGGATGAGGCAAATTCAAAATCTGAAGATAATGTCTTTGCATGAAGTTGTTGATCCAAAATACAAATGAAAGCCTCTTATTTATAGATGAGAGTGATGGAGAATGAGGAAAAAGGGATGAATGTGGGATAAAAGACCAACCAATAACATTAAGCCACTTTTCAACATGTGAGTGGACAAAGGTGGAGCACATTTTGATGAATGTGTCAATAAATGATATTAGGTGGAATTTCAAATTTATGAAATGACATGTTGGAGGGAGAAAGAAATGAATTAAATTCCACTTGGCTCAAGGAAAAAGGACATGTAAGAGGAGTTAAATGCCTTGTTGGATGTACAAACCCTTTTGGAGGGATTTTCAAACTTTGGAGAATATTCCAACATTGATGCCTTTTTGAAGATAATTGAAGATTTAATAAATGAATTAAAATTATATTCATGAGCAAGTTGCAAAATCTAGAGGATTGGAGTGATTAAGACTAGAATTAATCAGGATTTGATTAATTCAAAGAGAGATTAGTTGATGTGACAATTTGATTTATATTTTTGGATTGATTTAAATCAAAGTTGAGAGGAATATGAATTTAGACTTAATTAAATAAAGATTTTGATTTATTTAATTAAAAGGGGATGATGTTAGATTAAATCAAACAAAGATTAATTTATTTAATTTAATAGAATGACTTTAAAGATTTAATTAAAATAAAATGAATTATTTAATTAAATAGAGACTATAGGATTAATTAAATAAAATTGATTTATTTAATTAACAGGAGAGAATGACTTAATCAAATAAATTGATTTATTTAATTAAGAGATAAATATGATGAATTTAATCAAATAGAGATTATTTAATTAAATGACTAGCAAAGGAGATGATTCAGGACGAAGCGGTGTTAGTAATCACGATCAAGTATAATCGGTACATTTTTTGTGTCTACATTTTTCCCCTCTTTAAAGCAAAGTACTTGTTGCATTGGTTCAAAGAATAAGCTCACCATGATCAAAATTCAATTTTTTTTAATTTTTTAAATGCCCCACTGCTATTTCGGTGAGAAGAAACATGTTGATATACTGCCTCGTCGAGAGATTGGACAAAAAAATTGATTTTTGGGTGATCTCGCGAAAAAGGAGGACAAGGTGTCCGACATGTCCATAAAGGCTTTGGGATGCCAGAAATATGCAAAATCATGAAAAAAATGATGCAAAATGACCCTCGGTTGGGCAAAAACGAGCTCGGGAGTCCAAAACCCTAGCTGGACGACTAAACATGGTAAAAAAACCCTAACTTTCAAAATTAAATAGGCCTTGAGGGGCCACTTCCAATTCATTTGCACACTTATCCTTTAGCAATTCTTACAATTTGAGCTCTAAGGACTAATTGAGATGGCACAACGTATGCTTCCATGACACATTTCTAAGCGTGTGCTAGTGTACTAGAGGCTTCCCAACACAGGACCAACGGTAAGTCACCTTGTCCCAACTTTGTTTTTCAATTTTTTGAGTGCATTAATTAGGGTTTAGAAGTCAATAAAGTCAAGTGGTACTATATAGTGCCGCTAAAAACCTCAAATCAATGTTGCGTGGGCCTAAATTGCGTCATTGATGAGAGTTGTGCTGTGGTGGCGCAGTTTAGAAATTAGGGCTTAGGTTACAAAGTCCATCACACATGCAAATAGCGTCGCGACGGTCCTGTTTGGACTCTAGGCTTAGGGGTCAAATTAGGTTGCTTTCAAACTGCACCACGACGGTGGAGCTTGGAACTTTTTGGCTTCCAGCGACATAGTTTAAAAGTTTCAAACAATGATGCATATGAAAGTAGAGACACATTTGCTATTTTGGTTGTGCGAACTTCAAATAGGATCTCAATTTTTTTATGAAAATTGACGTGGTGACTTTTCTGATGTAGGAGGACATGGAGTCAGTCCATTCACGTGAGCATAGATCATCCATTTTGAGCAGATTGACCTAGGACCCCCCTCTACATGAGGTACTCTAGGAGCACCTAGGGGCAAATAGATTATGGTATGTCACATATTCCCCAATGATCAAGACACACCTAGGCATGATGATTACACTAGCAGAGCGTTGGCATAGTAAGACATCTTCATTTCACCTCCCCACAGGCGAGGCCACAGTGACTTTGGAGGATGTGTGGCGCATTCTACATTTTCCTATCCATAGAGAGAAAGTTATCTATGATGTGGATGCTGATAGGGATGCCTGCTGTGAGATCATGGGCCTAGATGAGATCATTTTTTCAGAGGGCTAGATTGAGCTCAAGCGGTAAAGGACTGTGGTACCATCTTTTAGATTGATAGTGGCTGCCATCATATTAGGACTCGTAGCACCAGATCGGCGTGGCTGATACTTTAGCTCAAGATGGGGTCTTGCTTGGGAGCAGATGCTCTGGCGGAGAGAGTGCTTTGCCTGGGGACTAGTGATGCTAGCCTCCCTCTATCATGATCTTCATGAGTTTGCCTACTATGATAGCTGGGATATCAGATCAAGGGTTACATTCTTGCATATTTGGGCCTGGGAGCACATTACAGTGCTCGACCCTATGAGAGTTACACCGGTTGACATGGAACTGGATGACCCAGTCATTTGGAGATATAGGGGTGCACTTACTTTTTCACATACAGGAGCAGTAGGGATTTGACATTGGTGGCGGGTCATCAACGAGATGACAGTTTTCACATGGCGACCCTATCTTGGCATGCCTACCTAGTATGATGATGTACAACAATTATGTTTCACTAGGTAGGATCATTTGATGCAGGGCCACGAGAACATGATGATCAAGAGATATCTACTAGACCACGTGGCCTGATAGTTCAAAGATGCATAGGACTATCCCAATGACCAGTACATCACCATCTTTGTACGCACTACGAGGGAGATGACATGGGGCTGTACCATTCCTATAGATGAGGGAGTTTAGAGTTTTAGGTAGCTAGTGGCCAGGCCATGGCCTTATGATCAGGGACAAGCAGACCCGGGGACAACGCAGGCCTACGAAGATTGGTTCTGTCCACTTGTTCGATTGATAGTACATGGAGCACAGATACCACAGAGGAGACCCAGAGGCCAAGGAGTAGGGCAGGGGCAGGACCAAGAAGGAAAAGGAGAAAATGATGGAGAAGGAGATGGGGATGGTGGTGGGGGTAGAGGAGGAGAATGAGGACAGCCAGAGAAGCAACCCGAGCAACACAAGGATGGTCACCAAGACCAGGATAGGTAGTGGAATCCACTAAGAGATGGTCATCAGGACCAACCACCGATCTAGCCACCACCACCACCACCATTGTAGCCAGACCAGAGAGATGTATTGATCTAGAAACTACAAGCATAGGTTTCCACATTGACAGCTAGGAGAGATCAGGCCCGCGTAGAGTAGGATCAAGCGATTCAGCAGCGGCAAGTTGCCAAGCTGCAGGCAGTATAGGAGATGGGCCGGTGGCAGCAGCTTGAGAGTATGGCTACATCCTCCTCTAGGAGCATAGTGTCCATGTGGGCATATGGAGAGGCCATCAGAGAGGGCGAATACTATTGGGTATATTATCACCAGGGAATACCTCAGGAAGCACAGGTCCCAGATTACTTGCAACAGACTGGATACAGGCCTCCAGAGGAGGACGGGGAGAGGTTGGGTGGTGAGGGGAGCAACCAACAGGGCTAGCCTATTTACTATTCTTTTTGAGATCCACAATCTCATTTTTGATAGCCCCGTGGGTGATTGTATTATATTGATTGTACTATATACACTTGATCCCGATCTTTGTACCATGACAGTGTATTATTATTTTGATGATATATGAGATGAGTCGATTTGATCCAATGTATGATGTGTCTATTTTATTTACGCATTTGGATGGATGTTTTACTTTCTATATGTGATGGTCTATGCAATGATTCTATCTTATGTGATGTAATATGATGTGATGCAGTGATTCATGGATGTATTTCTTTTTTAGTATCTTTTTCTATGCACTTTTATGATGATGTATGCAAATGTTATGATATGCAAATGCTTTAGACTAACAGATCTATATTATGCACCTAATGGATGATGATGATAAAATGTATGAGATACAATCTTTTTCTTTTCTTTTTTTCAATATCTTTCTATGTATGATATGGTGATGCATTTATGGATGACATGATGATGCATGTAATATGATGTGATGATGCAAACGAATGATATGGTGTATATGTGATTTTTTTATGTAATTATGTAATGGATGCAAATGAATGATATTAGGATGTATATGTGATGATGCAATGGGTGCTTTGATGATGCATATGAGATGAGCCAATAATGATGGTTCTTTTACGCTTATGTAATGAATGCAAATGTATGGTTCATGAAATTCTTAGAATAACTAATATATATTATGATGCAAATGATGAAATGCAATGCATGTGAGGTGATCAGTGTTTCCTATATGATATGATATGATATGCATTATGTTGACAGTCTGTGGATGCAGGGTGGATACATTAGCGATGATGATTAACTATCATGGTACTTTGTTACCATGGAAAGAAGACAGAAGAAAATAAGGTGATCCAACAAGTCAAATGATGATGACGATGATGATGATTTTCTTACTAGGGATTGGGACTTTAAAAATGCCATTTACCTTATGTTTGATAATACACATAGGCACGATGCATCAAGGTATAAAGAACCAGGATGGCATTATACCTAGTGTGATGGACTTTGACTCGACAATTAGATAGGAGTGTTCATGTTCACACCTGACACACAAAACCTTATTTAGAATGTAGTTCAGATATTCTAAACATCTTAGAGCAAAACATGGGAAGGAAAGCCTTCCCATTTGGTCAACAAGATACCTAAAACACCCTCCCTACACCCAAACAAAGCATACATGATGAGGTTATATTACAAGAATATCCAACAAGCACAATAGATAAAAAGAGAATGATCATTTCCCCATTCCTTTCTCTCTAAATCCCTTCATTTAGGACATCATTGAGAGGTCACTGAAATGAGTGCAATAAGATAAGCCAAAAGACAAAGATAAAGTAAACAAACAAGCTAATTTTCTTCAATACCGCTAGCGAAGACTAAACTACGGTGATGCCTGATGTTGATGTCCATTGTAGGAAGGATGCATCCTAGGACATGATGATATCAGATGATTTATTTTGGACTGACTGGATGATAAGCTATTGACACAAATAATTGACTAACATGTTTACTTACTGACCTAGACTTGAGACCTTATCATTTTGAGTTTTCACTTGCTAACCTGCTAGACTTGTTTCCGACTATTTCATCAAAGTTTGAGGATGACAATGATTTATTATGAGTGATGTTTATTGTGGGTGAAAGAAAAATGAGATGGATGTATTTTTTCAAATATTTGGATTTTTTTAGAGTTTTTTGGAATGTTTTGAGGTTGTTTTTGGTATTTTCAAATGTTTTGCAAATGTTTTGATTTTCAAAATTTCCCATGTTTTGGGATTTTCTAAGATTTTGACCAGGAGAATAACCTAAAGACCTATCTTAGGGGCCTTAGGGGATGATCAATAGATTAGCCTTGCCTACTTTATACATGTAGAGACCACATAGTTCAACTGACAAAGACTCGATTATTGATGAAAAGCTTTTAATGGGATTAGTGGTTGAGCAAGGCACTCCTATTTTCTGTATATTTGTTTTTGCTATACAATGTGTTCTACAAATGGTGTAGGAAAGCATTGTTTATGCATTTTATTTTCACAATGTTAATAATGAACTACATTTTGTAGCAATCTTTTTTGGCACATATAATTCTGATGCACGACTATGATATTCGTTATGCCCTATATTCTTGAATATGGAAGAAATCCCAGTTCTGATTCTCATCTTTGGCAAATTTCACAACTTCCCCATATGCCACAGAGCTATTTCACATGGTTTTATAACTTCCCCATATGCCACAGAGCTATTTCACGTCGTTTTATAACTTCCCCATATGCCACAGAGCTATTTCACATAGTTTGATAGCATCCCCATGCGGTTATAGGGACATTTCACATGATGTCAAAACTTTATCACTTGTCATTGGGCCATTCTGCATGTATTAACATTTTTTTGTTATTTGATCTAATTTTACATTGTATTGCTTTCCAAACAAGACTTGATAAGTGCACTAGGGATATACCATCATAGTTATACAACACCTTTTAAGAAATGAGCTCGTACTTTTTTTTCTATTTTCTTTTCAATGTATTGTGTGATTCTTAAATGATTTGTCAATCTAGTAAGCTAAATGATCCACACTTTTGGGCAAAAACTGCTATGATTTTATTTTTCATTTGCAGTTGAACCTTCCTTTAAAAAGAATAAATAGGGGTATTGAACACTATCAATATCTTTTGATGTCTAGTGAAGACTACAATCATAAATACACATTCTTTAAATGGAATAAAATTGTTTATGGTGAAAAAATACGATCATTAATTAATAGGTATTGTGGGAAGACAATGTCAACAATAGAATAAAAGTAGTAAAAACATCTATGCCAACCATGAATTCAAACAGTATTCTATTGCAATCACTATTTTAATCTCAACTATGAAAAGTTAGATAGAGGGCTATTTAATATCTAATTTGTTTCAAATTTATAAACAATTCACAAAAAATTGAATTTTTGAAATATAGGGTAGATTCTTGACCATATGAATTGTTTATAAATCTGAAACAAATTATGCATTAAAGAGTCTGAAAATCCCAATGGCAATTACATGTTGGCGAATATCTCACAATTAGAGCATGTTTCAATAGTTGTGATAGTAGTTGAGCATGTTTCAATAGTTGTGATGGTAGTTGATCATGTTTCAATAGTTGTGATAGTAGTTGTTGATATAATGCTCAATAGTTGTGATAGTAGTTGTTTATATAATGCCCAATAGTTGTGATAGTAGTTGTTTATATAATGCCCAATAGTTGTGACATGACTACCCTAGCTTAAACAAAATGTATTCCTTTGATCTAAAAAGCAACCAATCATGTGATAGCACATCAGCGCTCAACTACCCATGATGTGAATGCATAAGTTTTTCTAGCACTTTTTTTTGGGGCCTTTTTGGACATCTTGACAAAAAGCATGTTGATGTGGCATCATATTTGATGATGTGGCCATGAAATGAAAGTTATAAGCAAATGACCTGCCAAGTAAGCTGCTATAAAAAATTGGGAGTGATTTGAATTTTTCATGTAGGATAATTAGAAGCGCGAAGTTGGGGTGCACAACTACTGGGTCCTCTCCCCTAATAATTAAAAATTTAAAGATTTCAAATTTAAATCTTCCAAATTTAATTTCTTAATAATTTTAATTGATTTAAGATAAATAAGTGTTTGCTTGTATAGAATACATCATATAATTTAATAATTTTTATATTGGACAATGTAGTTATAACAAAAAAAGCTACAAGTTTTTTCTAATTTCATAGAATTCATGATATTATAATTAAATTAGTTAACAAATTTCAAAGTTTGGGTTTTCCATCTACACTTTTTCAAACTTGAAAGACACTCTTCTAGGGAATTTGTCCTTGTCTATGAGCCAATAATCCAAATCAACTTCAAATAGGGTTACGATTAGGGTTCAAATAGCTTTATGCTTAGGGTTATGTTTCAATTTCGGTTAAGGTTCAATTGATTAAAAATAGGCGCCTTGAGAAGGATATCTCTCGGCATACTTTACATATATTTTTAAAATATAAGTATGGTAGTTTTAGTTCAATGGACAAAATGGTTGAATGGCTATATTCTAACAACAACAAAAATATGTAATAAATTGGTTAATTATGTCGAGACTCTACCATGAAATTTGTGTGTACATAAAAAACTCCACCTTAAATCAAGGAGAGTTCTTAAAATCATAACCCTTCATTTACGCCGAAGGTGTATCCTTATTTGAGATGAACTAGCTAATTTTACCATCGATGGCTCAAATCATCCAAGGATGGGAGACCATGGAAATAACGTTGGACGTTCATTTGCATCGCTGAAAATTTTTCATTGTCGTTGCTCCAATCTTTGCCCACTTTTATTTTCTCCATGCGTCTACTTGTCAGTGGTTGTAATCTGGGATTTTGGTATTCCAGACCTCTCCATATTGGGTCCCATCTGAGTCATTTAGGATTTTTCACTTGCAGTGGCGTTAATATTAATAGGCACTGTTATATAATTTTTTGCCATTTTTTGGTGATTTTTCACTATTTTTTGCTGCTTTCCTGCCGCTATTGGTTTCCTTCCTTGCTAGTATTGACCTTTCACTTCTCCAATTTGGCGAGCTGTAGTATGAAAATAAGGTTTCCACGAGGGTTTTAAAGTATGTTTATTAAAATGAAAATTACGGCCAATATCCTAACAATGAACACATTTAGGTTTTAACATTACGACATCCTTTACCCTATGTAGTTAAGTATAAATTAGCATAATTCATATATAATGTACATTTTATATAATAAAAAATTATAAATTATAAATAATATAATTATACTACTTATTATTATATTATATATTATATTCTTTAACAAAACTATCATATAATTATTATAATTAATAATTAATAATAATTATAATTTAATGTTATACAAAATGTAATTAATATATTATATATATTTTATATAATACAGATTAAATTATATAAAACATAATTATATTTATTATTACATATAATAGTGTATATAAGTTATATTATTATTATATATTATATTTTATAATACAAATTATTAAATATAAATATGAAATTATTATAATTAATATTTAATATACTTTTATATAGAACAAATTAAATTAATTAAGTATTATTTGATTATGAAATATTTGCATACAAATTTAAAACATAAACCAACACAAATGAAAAAAGAAAGTTGCCATCAAATTGACAAAAATACTACAAATGGCAAATGGAAATAAAATGTTCCCAACAAATTGTAAAATCAATATTTATTTGACTTCTATGTGATAAGTGTGATAAGTGAGATTTTGAGGTTTTCACCTAATATTTTAGAGGATTTTACCATTAAATTGCAGTTGGTATACCCTTAAATGGCAACTGAAACTTGTTTTCCAATAACTCAAGAGTGGTTTGCAAGCATGAGACTTGTTTTAAGCTCAAATCTCAAACTATATGTAGCCTAGCAACAAATAAAGAGAGAGAAGCTCAAAAGATAGAGAATGAGAGAAAGAGACAAATTTAGATAGATAGATATCGAGAGAGAGAGAGAGAGAGAGAGAGAGAGAGAGAGAGAGAGAGAGAGAGAGAGAGAGAGTTGATTGGTTATTTCATGTCAACAATCCAAGGATGGAATGTGTCCTTAGGGAGTTATGCTCAAGGTAGCATGTCATTTGATTAAGGATATCATAATTCACCTTTAAGACCTCTTCAATGTACCCATTGCACACTTAAGGAGACAAACATATAGAGAGAGAAAGAGAGAAAGAGAAAGGAAGAGAAAAGGTATAGGGAGATAGAGATAAGATATAGATAGGTGGAGAGAGAAAAAGAGAAAGAGAGAAAGAGGGATAAAATGAGACAAAGGAGAAAGAGACGAAGATAGATAAAGAGAGAGGAACAAAGATAGAAATAAAGGGATAAAAAGAGGGATAGGGAGAAAAAAAGAGAGAAGAGAGAGAAACAAAGATAGAGATAGAGATAAAGTAAATAGAAATAGAGAGATAAAGAGGGAGACAAAGAGATATAGAGAGATAGGTAGAGAATAGAGGAATAAAAAGGGACAAAGAAATAGGTAGAGATAGTGTGGAAGGTAGAGAAAAATAGATAAAGAAAAAAAGAAAAGAGAAAAGAGGAGAGAGACATAGATAGAGATAAAAGTCACATAAAGAGATAGGGAGATAAAGATAAATAGAGGGAAGAAAAGATGTCCCCCTTTCTATGTCTATCCCTCTCCCTCTATATATATTGAGCTATCTCCCCCTCTCTCCCCATTCTTCTCTCTCCCTCTCTATGTATCACTTTCCCTCTCTCAGACTGATGGAGTGCTAGGAGGATCACAATTCAACTCAACCAATCATTCAAAGCAATGATACAAAATTCATGCTCTTAGGAATTCTTGGATTACTTTGCAATAACACAACTCAAAAATAATCAACAATGAAAAACATGCAACAAACTTGATTCACTTGAAAACTTTCATAAACTGATTCATCTCAAACAATGATTAAGTGCATTCTAGAGCATATTGGAAACATTGCCATGACAACCCACAATTTAATGCAATGAACTGTCATTAATAACTTTAACAAAAACAATAATGAAGCCAATTGCTTTAGTGAGATTGAAGATAACATAATTATAGATTTTTCCTCCAATTTTTATGAAGATCCAATGGTGGAAAAGAAAGTTATTGCATTTTTCCCAAAACTGCAAAATCTAGGTAGGGTTCAGACCCGCCCTCACAAAAATGGTCATAACTTATGCAAATCTTAATGAAATTTGATAAGACTTGAAGCAAATGAAAGTAGATTTACATGGAAACAAAATCCAATTGTTTTTAGATCAAAATATGGACTGTACAATCTGTACCTTCACATTTTTCAGACTACAAATTCTGCACAATATTGTTAGAATATGTCAATCTCACCAAAATAGTCATTAGTCCCACAAAACTCAATAAAATTCAATGAGACAAAAAACATTGTTAAGTAGAAACAAATATATTTCCATAAATATATTATAATCCTTGATATGAGTCCATATGAGGCCGTACAATGCACAACTTCAACCTGAAAACAATGTAAGAATAAAAAAATGCACACAAAATTTGAGGTTTCCTTTCATCAAACTTCAAAAATAATGTCTCCAACCACCAATTCGAGTTTTGGATGGTGTATTTATACATTTCCAACCAAAACCAACTATTTGCAACCACCTTTTGATTAGTTTTTTGACAAAACACCTTAATGAAACTTTTTGACAAGTTGCTTGACAACTTTCTTGAGTAACTTTTACAATTTTTACAATATTTGCCTAAATTTCACCAAATAACCAAAAATGGTCCTAAACCACTTAGGATGGTCTCAAATGACCTTATTTACATCAATAAATCCAAAACAAATAAAAAAACCAAATTTTCACAATATAACTTAAAATTGCATCAAGGGTGCTCCTGCACCACTGACCCCCTCTTATTTCTCTCTCCTCTTCTACTTATCTCTCTCCCTCTCTCCCCCTCTTCTCTCTCTTCCTCTTCAACCTATCTCTCTCCCTCTCTCCCCCTCTTCTCTCTCTTCCTCTTCAACCAATATTTCTCCCTTTTTCTCCCCCCTCTCTCTATCTCTCCCCATCTCTCCCTACCTCATTCCCTCTATATCCTCCTATCTATCTCTCTATCTCTACCTCTCTCTCCCTTTCTCTTCCCATATATCTCTATCTCCCCCTACTTCTTTCTCCCTTTCTCTATCTCCCCTTATTTATCTCTCCATCTCTATTTATCTATACCTCTAATTCTCTTTATTTGTACATCTATTTGTCTCTCTCCCTCTCCTCCCCTCTTTATATCTCCTTATATCTCTATCTCTCTATCACTCTATCTCACCATCTATATCTCTCTATCTCATCCTCTTTATCTCTCCCTTTCCCTCTTCCTCTATATCTCTCCATCTCTCCATCTCCCTCTCCCTCTATATCTCTCCATCTCTCCCTCTCTCTTCCTCTATATCTCTCTATCTCATCCTCTCTATCTCTCCCTCTCTATTTCCCTATCTCTCTTTGTATTTATCTCTCCTTCTACCATCTCTCTATCTATTTGTCTTCCTCTTTTTCTCTTTCTCTATCTTCATCTCTACCTCTATGTTCCTCTCCCCCCCTTTATCTCTAGACATGTCTCCCTCTCTCTATCCATCCATCTCCCTCCCTCTCCCTCTCCCCCCTCTCCCTCCCCCCCCCTCTCTCTCTCTCTCTCTCGCCCCCCCTCCCCCCTTCTATCTCTCCCTATTTCCATCCCTATCTCTTGCTCTCTCTCTCCCTCTCTCCTTATTGCAAACATAACATGATTCTTTTGGTAATGGAGACTGATTATCTTCCTAATTTAGAGGCTTTATTTCAATCATGTTTGGATCCCTATAAGTGGATGCATAGTTTATTTGAAGCTATCACTTCTCCATTGAGACCTTTATTGCACAAACAACATCATTTACTAAATGGTTTACCAATTGACCTCATGTACTGCATAAATCTATGCAAAAAATAGACCAAAATTTATCTTAATTGACCTTCCACACTTCTTTGGTGTACCCATTGCACACTAAGGTGCGATTGCTAGTTTATTTGAAATCAGGATCGTTAAATATGAAAAAGTTGTTCTCACAGGAATATAAGGGTTTATTTTTTATGCATGTACTTATGTACAACCGTTTATTGTGATGCACATTTGGCAGGTATTGAAGGGTGTGGGTAACTGTTTAGAATGTGAATAGGAAATTGTTCCTATTTTCAGCCCTTTTGAAAGTCCTACATTTTCTTCAGATTCTGCACCTAGTCAGCCTCCTCCAGCGCCTCCATTAGAATCTCTGTCAATTGCCTTTTTTCCTGCCCCTGCTCTTGCCCAAATCTATGGGTGAGATGTTTGCATGCAGAAGTTTAATCATAAAATCATAGTGTTTATTATTTCAGATGTGTATATGCTTTGATGGAAAACAAAGGTCGACCTTGGTGCAGGTGTATGCAAGACTTGAACAAACTTATTTGCAATAATGTCTATACTAGGGTTTATATTTAGAGCAAAATCTTGTTGTTGATTTTTTATTTGGATATTCAACTAATTTCTAATTTCTTATTTTGTTGATTTCTTATTTGAAGCAGTTTAGTAATGGATCATTGGCCCGAGCAGGAAAGATGAGTGGGCAGACTCCCAAAGTTGCCAAGCAAGACAACAAGAAGAATTCCAGAGGCCACGCTCACAACCGCATATAGTATATCCATCTCTTTGTTACTGCCAGTAAGTTGCTCTTCACAAATGTGTATTTTTTTATGCTCTTTTCAAATCGTCATCGATGGGTCTTTTCTGTGATGAAATACTTGGGTTATTTTCCCTTGATAAGGAAAAATTGCAATTCAAAATATGTTATGGTTTCTACTGCTTCAGTTTTGGTCACTGTTTGGGAGCGCTACTACGAACCGAACAAAGCTGTAATTATCGCACTTCCTTTTGTTCTCCTCCCCTTTTGTATTAGGTTTTTGAGTTCCTCTGTCACCCTGCTTCTACCTCTGCCCTTGCCCCTACCTGGCCTATGGAATGTTGTGCACGTCTGGCTTACTCCTACCACGCTCTTACTCTTATTGAATCTAGTCATCTACACCATTGTTGTTACCTCTACAAGAGACCCCGATAACAAAAAGGAGGTTAATAATGACAATAACATAATCTGCAATAGATTTGAAACATATGAAGAAAAAATTGAAGAATAGACTGAAGAAAAAGAAAATACACTTGAGCAAGGCGTTAGTATTCCACTTGTGGAGCCACCCATTCCAATTTTTTTTTCCAAAAAGAGCAGTTAAAGTTCCTCCCCAACAACACCCAAATACCCCTGTAAAACCACATGAACCGCCTTCTCTGTTAAGCCTCTGAAGCCTCCTTCGTCGATAGATCCTCAGGCAATTAGCTTTTCTCATTTTGGAAGGAATAAGTCTAGAAGCCCTACATTTGTTAGGGTGTTGGAATTCCCTCCAATAGGAAATTCGATAAACTCTTGTGAGGTAGAGGATGAAAAAAGTAGAGATGATCCATCTACCGACGAATTGAATGAAAAGGAAGATAATTTCATTCAGAAATTCAAGCTGCAACTCATGTTACCAAGGCTTCAATCTTACAGGGAAGGGAA
Source organism: Sequoia sempervirens (assembly GCA_007258455.2). Taxonomy (NCBI): domain Eukaryota; kingdom Viridiplantae; phylum Streptophyta; class Pinopsida; order Cupressales; family Cupressaceae; genus Sequoia; species Sequoia sempervirens. Next base: position 568,740,338 of record VDFB02270651.1, on the reverse strand, counting down.
GAGATTGGGAAAGAGATTATTTTAGCTTCCTTCCAACCAAAATGGTCTATATCAGCTACAAAAATAATTCAAGCATTTCTTGATTTGGTATATTTTTGGTGTAGCGTTTGACTTAGATTCCACCATTGAAATATTTTCCACCATTAACTGCCTCCTCTATTGATGTACATAACACTTGGATGGGATTAGACATCAAATATGTTTGTAGTGATAAGTATTGCATTGTTATGTGTTCGAGTATAAACCTGTATGAATTTTCAAAAATGCGTTGAAAGCTTAGTCCATGGATAACAACACAATACATATAAGTGGGATGTTACCTTCTAAAAACTGATGTGCCGTCAACAAAAGTGCATCTCACCCAATATGTTAGATAGACATTTTTCAATTTAATTAATGTATCATGCCTCTTGGTGTTAGAACTCGGGCCATTCTTTTGAAAGCACATTTGCTTACATTATTCTAGCTTGTCTTATTTGTCTATCTATCAAAAGATTGTTTTTTAAGGTTGTTCATTCTCACAATTTTTGTTAGTACAATATTTTTGAAATTGGTTCCTAAAGTCTGTCAAGGGTCGTTTACCGGTGCTTTTGAATCATTGTCCGATTTCTCAATTTGGAAATTTTCCCTGAATACTTGAATGGCTAAACAAAAACAAAAAAATAGAATTTTTTAAAGGGTCTTTAGAGCATTTGTGTCTTTCAACGAACTTGAGTGATGTTATGAGGCAGAGAGACCTGGAATGGTGAGGGAGAGGAAACCTTGATTTATTGGAGAGTACCTAAAGGCCCTTTTCTATTTTAATTGTGTGACTCATGGAGATTTGATCCTATTGATACATAAATGTGGCAAGGCCTTCTACTGTGATGAAGTTGTAACAAGGGGCAATTATGGCTAGATTAATCATTATCCTTGATGCTAATCAAAATAAATTCATATTTGTTGTTTTAAATCCATAAGCTCTGTTTCATTTTTAAGATTTCTCAGTTCACACTCTCATATTGAATGCAGTCACACACAAGGGATCTAAGCTTGCCAAGGTTGAACCATGTCTTTCATAGAGTGAATCCAAATGTCAACCACTAGACCATGTGGACAAAATCTGAACTTTGTTACAATCTTAAATTTAGAATATATATAACTTATGAATGCAAAGAATGATGGTGCCAATGTATTTGTATATTGCAGGTCATAGACAAGGCGTGTAAAGACCCCCAAATGAGAAAGAGAACCAAAGCCCACAATTCTTTGAACATCCTTGTGCACCATAATGATTTCAATGTGAACATTCCTGATGACCCCATCTCAAAGGTAGGGCCATTGAGGTTTGAAGAAGTTTATGCAGAACTCCACGACAATGTGCCTTACAATCTTTACCTTGACCAACTTAAAGGTCTCAGGAATATTACCTCTTCAGTGGAATTGAAATGCCACATATCTAAGTTTAAATTGGAGAACCTAAAGCTAGAGTCTAAGAATATATTTATAACCACCCCAAGCATGATCTCGTGTCTTGAGTTTTTCCTTGCAACAAAAAGGCTGTGGTGGTAAGTGGAGACAAGGAAGGACATTTAAGCCTGTGGGATGCTCATTATAATGCAGAAGAAGGAGATAATAATGGGCTTCATATTTATATTCCCACTTTCAATAGCAACTAAGAATGGTGTTTGTAGTTGCTCTAGAAGCTGATACATTGTAAAACAAATTTAGAGAATTCTCATACAACACCTTGAAACATAGAAAAATAGGGTAGGGTTCAAAACACATGATTTTATACTAAATTTGGAATGTTTCACCAAACTTACTATAAATAGAGAGGGGAAAATGAGGTGTAATGAACCTACCTATTTTCTATTTCATTCAGGAAATGACATCCCTCATATCAAAATCCACTTTCAGCCCTTAGGTGAGTGAATTCCTTGAGGAATCTTATAATTTCCTTTATGTGTGTGGACAGGGTAAATATGACTTAACAACACTTTTGGGAGATGAAAATATGATAGAAAATGACCTCAAATCTATAACCTAAGACTTGGTTCATGTAGATGCAACATAACTCTAACAAAAAAAGTCATTTGTATGCAAATTGGATTAGTGGGAGACACTTAAAACCTACGTGTATTTTGACAGAAACAGTGACAAAAATGACTGAACAGGGGTTTTAGGAGAAAGAGTAAAAATACCAAATGCACTCATTTATGACTTGTAAAGATTGGATCTGGTAGATGAAACATAGGGCTATTAGAAACAGTAAAATTTTTGGTAGATCTGGGAATGGAAAATGTTGTGTACCTATCATAAAACATTATTTTCAGAAGTTGTCCTGCGACTCATTCACTCATAGGCAAATGGGTTCTTGTTCACCTTTCCAAAATTGATTTCTGGGTCCTTTGCTCATGTGTTTGCACTTCTAGATCCTCAGGGTTTCACAGTCAGATAGTCAGAAATAAATTTAGGATCCGAGTTTCCGTGAGATGACAACAAAGGTGACAACAAATGCAACTTTGCAATTTTCCACTTTTGAGACCTTCAAATTTTCTTCAACCTATGAACCTACAAATCTGCAACACCCAAAGAGAGAAGGAAAATTGTTTGTTTTTGGGTGAATAGGGGTTTTCCTTGGTCAAATCCCATTTTGGTAATCAAACCTTAAATTGAAATAAAACATGAAAAAGGGAATGAAGAATGAACAAAGCTATGTTACCACTCAACAAACCCTTGTATGAAACCTTGATAATGGAGATCTTAGGAGGTTTGCAACTTGTATGAAATGGTTGAATTGGATGTGAATCTTAATTTGAAAAGGTTGTGGTGGTAAGTGGAGACAAGGAAGGACATTTAAGCATGTGGGATGCTCATTGCAATGCAGAAGAAGGAGATAATAATGGGCTTCATATTTATGTTCCACTTTATATAGAAGCTAAGAATTGTGTTTGTAGTTGCTCTAGAAGATGATGCATTGTAAAAAAAATTTAGAGAATTCTTATACAACACCTTGAAACATAGAAAATAGGGTAGGGTTCAAAACACATGATTTTGTATTAAATTTGGAATGTTTCACCAAACTTACTATAAATAGAGGGGGGGAAATGGAGTGTAATGAACCTACCTATTTTATATTTCATTCAAGAAATGACATCCCTCAGGTCAAAATCCACTTTCAACCCGTAGGTGAGTGAATTCTTTGAGGAATCTTACAATTTCCTTTGTGTGTGGATGGGGTAAATATGATTTAACAACACTTTTTGGAGATGAAAATAGGATAGAAAATGACCTCAAATCTATAACCTAAGACTTGGTTCATGTAGATGCAACATAAATCTAACAAAAAAATTCATCTGTATGCAAATTGGATGAGTGGGAGACACTTAAAACCTGCATGTCTTTTGACAGAAACATTAACAAAAATTTCCGAACAAGGGTTTTGGGAGAAAGATTAAAAATACCAAAATGCACTCATTTATGACATGTAAAGGTTGGATCTAGTAGATGAAACATAGGGATATCAGAAACAGTAAAATTTCTAGCAAATCTAGGAATGGAAAATACTATGTACCTATCACAAAACATTGTTTCCAAAAACTGTCCTAGGACTCATTCGCCCATAGGAAAATTGATCCTTGTTCACCTTTCCAAAATTGATTTTTGGGTCCTTTGCTCCTATGTCTGCACTTCTAGATCCTCTGGGTTTTAGAGTCAGATAGTCGGAAATAAATTTGAGATCTAAGTTTACGTGAGATGATAATAAAAGTGACAACAAATGCAACTTTACTATTTTCCACTTTTGAGGTATTCAAATTTTCTTCAACCTATGAACATGCAAATATGCAACACCCAAAGAGAGAGGGAAAATGTTTGTTTTTGGGTGAATAGGGGTTTGCCTTTGTCAAATCTCATTTTTGTAATCAAACTTTAAATTGAAATAAAACATGAAAGGGGGAATGAAGAATGAAAAAAGCTTTGTTACCACTCAACAAACCATTGTATTAAACCTTGATAATGGAGATCTTAGGAGGTTTGCAACTTGTATGAAATGGCTGAATTGAATGTAGATCTTAATTCTTGAATCTTGCTTGAAATGATACTTTGAATGCTTGAATTGATCATGAAAACCCATTCCAATTTTTTTGCCAAAAATAGCAGTTAAAGTTCCCCCTGCATAACACCAATATACTCCTATAAAACCAGGTGAACCTCCTTCTCTGTTAATCCTTTGAAACCTCCTTCATCGATAGATCCTTACACAATTAGCTTTTCTCATTTTGGAAGAAATAAGTCTAGAATCCCTACATTTGTTAGGGTGTTGGAAGTCCCTCCAACAAGAAATTAGATAAACTCTTGTGAGGTAGAGGATGAAAAAAGTAGAGATGGTCCATCTATTGACGAATTGAATGCAAAGGTAGATTATTTCATTCATAAATTCAAGTAGCATCTCATGTTACCGAGGCTTCATTCTTACAGAGAAAGAAACAGATTGGGAAAGAGATGATTTTAACTTCCTTCTAGCCAAAATGGTCTATAGAAGCTACAAAAATAATTCAAACATTTCTTGATTTGGTATATTTTTGGTGTAGTGTTTAACTTAGATGCCACCATTGAAATATTTTCCATCATTAACTACCTCATCTATTGGCGTACATAACACTTGGTTGGGCTTAGACATCAAACATGCTTGTACTGATAAGTATTGCATTGTTATGTGTTTGAATATAAACCTGTATGAATTTTAAAAATATGTTGAAAGCTTGGTCCATGGATAACGACACACTACATATAATTGGGATGTTACCTTTTAAAAATTGATGTGTCGTCAACAAACAGTGTATCTCACCCATTGTGTTAGATAGACATTTTTCAATTTAATTAATGTATCATGCCTCTTGGTATTAGAACAAGGGCCATTCTTTTGAAAGCACATTTTCTTACATTATTCTAGCTTGTCCTATTTGTCTATCTATCAAAAGATTGTTTTTTTAAGGTTGTTCATTCTCACATTTTTTGTTAGTATGGTATTTTTGAAATTGGTCCCTAAAGTTTATCAAGGTTCATTTACCAGTGCTTTTGAATCATGGTGTGATTCCTTAATTTGGAAATTCTCCCTGAATACTTGAAAGGATAAATAAAAGAAAAAAAGAAATTTTCAAAGGGTCTTTAGAGCATTTGTGCCTTTCAATGAACTTGAGTGATGTTATGAGGTAGAGAGACCTGGAGTGGTAAGGGAGAGAAAACGTTTATTTATTGGAGAGTACCTAAAGGCCCTTGTCTATTTTAATTGTGAACCATGGAGATTTGATCCTATTGATACGTAAATGTGGAAAGGACTTCTACTATGATGAAGTTGTAATAAGGGGAAATTATGGCTAGATTAATCATTATCCTTGATGCTAGTCAAAATAAATTTATGTTTGTTGTTTTAGATCCATAAGCTCTGTTTAATTTTTGATATTTCTTAGGTCACACTCCCATATTGAATGCAGTCACACACAAGGGATCTAAGCCTGCCAAGGTTGAACCATGTCTTTCATAAAGTGAATCCAAATGTCAATCACTAGACCATGTGGACAAAATCTAAACTTTGTTACAATCTTTATAACTTCTGAATGCAAAGATACACACAATAGTGTATGATGGTGCCAATGTATTTGTATATTGCAGGTCATGGACAAAGTGTGTAAAGACACCCAAATGAGAAAGAGAACCAAATCCCACCATTCTCCAAACATCCTTGCACACAAGAGGAATTTCGCTTGAGATCCTTGAGGGTTTAGAATATAAAAGACACTCTACTATACCCTGGTAGATTGATTTCAATATGAAAATTCTTGATTACCCCATCTCAAAGGTGGGGCCACTGAGGTTTGCAGAAGTTTATGCAAAACACCATGACAATGTGCCTTACAATCTTTACCTTGACCAGCTTAAAGGTCTCAGGAGTATTATCTCTTCAGTGGAATTGAAATGCCACATATTTGAGTTTAAGTTGGAGGACCTAAAGCTAGAGTCTAAGAATATATTTAAAACCAATCGAAGCATGATCTTGTGTCTTGAGTTTTTTCCTTGCAGTGAAAATGTTGTGGTGGTAAGTGGAGACAAGGAAGGACATTTAATCCTATGGGATGCTCATTGCAATGTAGAGGATGGAGATAATAATGAGCTTCATATTTATGTTCCCACTTTCAATAGCAGTTAAGAATTGCATTTTTAGTTTCTCTAGAAGCTGCTACATTGTAAAACAAATTTAGAGAATTCTCATACAACACCTTGAAACATAGAAAAACAAGGTAGGGTTCAAAACACATGATTTTATACTAAATTTGGAATGTTTCACAAAAATTACTATAAATAGAGAGGGGAAAATGGGGTGTAATGAACCTACCTATTTTCTATTTCATTCAAGAAATGAGATCCCTTAGATCAAAATCCACTTTCAACCCTTAGGTGAGTGAATTCTTTGAGGAATCTTACAATTTCCTTTATGTGTGTGGACAAGGTAAATATGGTTGAACAACACTTTTGGGAGATGAAAATAGGATAGAAAATAACCTCAAATATATAACCTAAGACTTAATTCATGTAGATGCAACATAACTCTAGCAAAAAGAGTCATCTTTATGCAAAATGAATGAGTGGAAGACACTTAAAACCTACATGTCTTTTGACAGAACCAATGACAAAAATGACTAAACAAGGGTTTTGGGAGAAATACTAAAAATTCCAAATGCACTCATTTATGTAAATTAAAGGTTGGATATGGTAGATGAAACATAGGGCTATCAAAAATAGTAAAACTTCTGGCAGATCTGGGAATGGAAAATGTTGTGTACCTATCAGAAAACATTGTTTTTGGATGCTGTATTGGGACTCATTTGCCCATAGGTGAATGGGTCCTTGTTCACCTTTCCAAAATTGATTTATGGGTCCTCTACTATTGTGTTTGCACTTCTAGATCCTCTAGGTTTCACAGTCAGATAGTTAGAAATAAATTTGAGATATGAGTTTTCGTGAGATGACAACAAAGGTGACAACAAATGCAACTTTTCAATTTTCCACTTTTGAGATCTTCAAAATTTCTTCAACCTACGAACCTGGAAATCTGCAACACAAAGAGAGAGGGAAAAATGTTTGTTATTGGGTGAATAGGGGTTTTCCTTGGTCAAATCCCATTTTGGTAATCAAACCTTAAATTGAAATAAAACATGAAAGAGGGAATGAAGAATAAACAAAGCTATGTTACCACTCAACAAACACTTGTATGAAACCTTGATAATGGATATATTAGGAGGTCTACAACTTGTATGCAATGGCTGAATTGAATGTAGATCTTAATGCTTGAATATGTTTAAATGGTGAAAGTAGGGTTTGCATTAAAATGAATCAACAAGATGATGAACTACTTATCTTCCACCATTTAACATGTGATTATGTGCGTGATAAGATGCGAATAACAATAAAAAACTCATCCTAATTGTTATAGCAACTATGAGGGGATTTTTTAGAGCTTAAATAGGTGTGTACCTTGCTGCAAGAAGCCTATTTTTCAGGTACAAAGGGCTCATTCGCCTTTAGTGGCGAATGGGTCCCTATTAGGTTTTGTGAAACTAAGATCTAGTTTGTTTTCCTTGATGTCTGCACTCTCAAATTCCTAGTTTTTAGCTTCCGAAAACTTGTACTTAATTTTGTAGGTTTAATTGTTTGTTCTTACACTACAAAGGTTAATCTTGCAACTTGACAACTTTGAAAATTTTGCTTCAAACTTCTTCTCCACTTGATCTTCAACCTGTAAATATGCAAACACACATTCAAGGGAAGAAAAAAGCTTGTTGATTGTTAGGGAATAGGGGTTTGCCTAAGTCAAACCCCTTGTAGGTAATTAAACCAAATCATGAAATGATGAAAATGAAGCATGAACATGAAATGATACAATGTTGATACCTTGGAGGTTATCTTGGAAGATAAATCTACAATCTAGCATGTAGTGGTCATGAAGAATGTAGATCTTGATCTTGAATAGATGTATAACAATGCTTGTAAGTAGATCTTCAATGCTACATCAACTATCTTAGCTCAACAACATGCATGGTTGCACTAAACCCTTGACATGATGAAATGATCTTGAATTGTTGCCATAAAATCTTGATAATTTGCCTTGAAATGTATTTGAAAATTCTCTATAATGTTCTCTTGAAGTTTTTAGGATGCTTCATAAAATTGCTAGGAGAAGCAATGTGAATTAACCCCTTATTTATACTAAATCAAGAGATTAACCCTGAAATTCAAACAATCCAAGCCGACACCAGATCTGAAAATAAACATAATTAAATTCCCACTAGAATGAAGTTCAAAAAGGGTGTCCTCATTAAGGGAGGACCCATTCGCCACCTAGGGCGAATGGGTCCTGACACTGTTTTCCAGGACCTTGCCTTTGGGGAATGAAAGAACATGAAAAACCAATGTAGAATATGCCAGAAAATGGGGGTCTTATAGAGGGAGGACCCATTTTCCCTGGGTCCTAGCACCAATTTCTAGGACCTTGATTTTTCCCAATTAAATGTTATGTAATTTGAATTATGGGTGTTGGGATAGATCTTCAAAAGGTGTCACAAATAAGGCTTAAATTTGAATTAAAGGGGCTAATTAACTCCAATTAACCGCAATTAATTAAGAGGACCCTAGATAAGTGTGAAAGTGTGTTACAACACTTTACAACTATAGTGTAGAAAATTGTATGCTCTTGAAAATAGTGCAATTTCACACTTAATTTGGACCTATTTTAGCACCCTTGCATTCATGACCTCTTTAAATCATCATTAATAGGCCCCTAAGATCCTTTATTTCAGATCTTGAGGCTTGTTTCAACTAAAAACCCAACAAAATCATCAAAAGCACTTAAATTTCTAACAACCCACCCCAAAAATGTAGGACCCATATGCCAGAGGTGGCGTATGAGTCCCATTTGGGGACTTTTTAGGGTTTGAGAGGGAAATTCAACTCTTTAATTCAAATTTTCGGTTGATGTCGACTTTTGAAATTTGAATAATGGTAAATTAGATGTAAATGCATATATAAGCAAGATTCTAAGTTATTATTTGAAAAAAAGCAAGCATTTTTAGAGCAATTTCAAGATCCAAGCATTCAAGAGTCTTCAATCATTCTTTAACAAGGGCATTCAAGTTTCAAAAGAAAGTAAAGTTGAAGTATTGGAGCCACATTAAAGTGTTTTTGCAGGTCTTCAAGCTCATTTTCATTTAAGATCTAGCATTGTCAAGGGTTGATTATGGTTGTATATGGTGAATCATGATGGATTCTAGGTTAGGGAGATGCAACTAGCCATCAAGCTAAGCCTAATGACTTGTTTCCTAAGTGATTCCATCCTCCATTATCCCTCTACTTTCAACCTAATTAAGATACATGCATCATCATGACTTATTAGAGTGATTTGGCATCTCTTGAAGTGAACCATTACATTCAAGCTTCATTCATGCATTTGATTCTTACACATTAAAATATGGTTGCATTGCATTTTTTATTTCCTAATCTTAGACACACTTAAGGTTAGGGTTTATGTTCACATTTGCATCCAAGTTTCATTATTTCTATCAAGGTTTAACTACCAAAATAGGACTTTGACTGAGGCTAACCCCCATAAGCAAATCAAGTATATATTCTATTTTACAAGTCTTTTTATAGGTTCGGATCCATAAATCAATTTGGAAGAGAAGAGCAGAGGTTGAAGTATAGATTTGAACTTTGAATTCCCAAAAAAGTGAAATAGGACTGATACGCCAGAAGTGGCATATGAGTCCCACTACAAGCATTTTTCTAGATTTTTACAGATCCTGACTCTACACTACCAGAAACTTGTTCTAGACCAAAAACTTTGATCTGGGACTAATACGCCTAGACTAGCGTATGAGTCCTAGTGTGCCAAAATTTTAATGTTTTCAACATTTTAGAGCTTCATTTAGTCTTCTTCAGGTTTCCATGTGTACATATTTCATCTTGCAGTTCTTTGTTCTGTTTTACATGCTTTTCTAGGTCATTTAGTGAAATATTACACCATATTAGGGTTAAGCATTAGATCTTGCATTTCATTTGTCTTTTCAAGCCCTTGATTTGTGGTGAACCCCTAATTAGTTTATAATAAGACCCTAAGACAACCCTATTGCAAGATCTCTTTCTCCCTTGCATACCTAAGATTGAGATCTCTAGGGTTTTCCTTGAATGAGAGAGTGAGAAGATTGTTATTCTATCTCCCAAGCATAGACACAACAAAATTCCACCTTTCAACAACACTTAAATAAGGTTCAAATTAAGTACATTTTGTTGAAAGGGGGACCAAAATTAATGTGAATGTGTTACAACACATTACAACACTAAACCTAAGCAAAATTAGGTTAATTCAATGACAATTATTCCCAAATCAAGTAAGGAAATATGATACTTTTTCCGTTACTATATTTTTCCCCACTTTAGTGAGAGGATGACCCTACATCAAACTCACACTAAAATAGACATTCAAGACACTTATGTATGCAACAATAATAGAGATACATGATCATACCCTATCAAAGGAAAATGAAAATAAGGAAAAACAAAAGGATCAAGCACAACTTTCTCAACACGATGTAGAACGGGGCTGTTTGTTTGTAACATATGTTGTTCACTCTGCCGTAGTGGAACCTCAGTCTGTCCACTTGGTGAGTTGTCCCAAATAAGTATATGCTCGCTTTGGGGTAGTGGAACCTCAATCTATCCACTAGGTGAGTTCTCCCAATGAGGTGGAAAATGAGAGAAACATATTAGCCTCTCATACCATACCGAAGTTATCCTCTTGACAACTTCAATAAGGCACCACAATGTAATTCTTTTGTAACTACTTTTGTAATGTCATGTATGTAAGTTTTTGTTAAAGAGGTTTTTTCTTTGTTCGTGTAAGGTCTTCTTCTTAGGGAGCATTGTTCCTAATGTCTCCAAGAGAGGACAAGTCAAGGGTGTCATATTGTCACTCATGGGATGCCTCATTCACATCATGCTATGATGGTAGATCATACTCTCTTAGAGGACATAAAACCCAATGACACTACCAAGAAGAGGATGCATCACAAGAAAAAAGAAAAATCATGCAATGAAATTTTGTTGAAAGATGTCATCAATGTATGCCCCCACTTTAAAGCGGTTGCTACACCATTACTATGAGAAATTGCTTTAAAGTAGCCAAATGTTTTGCCTAATAAATGAGACATTTCCTTGAAAAAACCCTATGCCAAGTCATATGTTTCTGAAATAAGCTGCATCATGAAATAGGAAGGGTTTCCCCCAAAAATACATAAGGGATCTATGAATTCAGGGTTAGTATGTTTTTGCTACAATGTTGTCATAGAGCATGGAACTGTAATCATTCCCCAAATACTCATTGAATTGGAAGAATGACACAAAGAGAGTGAAAACAAATAAAAAGCCTTTCGGGTCAACATGGAAGAGACCTAAATGTCTTGGCGCCTTGCATCATCCCCAAAAGGAAAACACAAGATAAATGAAAAAGATAAGAGAAAATATTTTGGGTCAACATGGAAGAGACCTAAATGTCTCGACGTCTTTTGTCATCCCCAAAAGGAAAACACAAGAAAAATGAAAAAGATAAAAGAAAAAGCTTTTGGGTCAACATGGAAGATACCTAAATCTAGACACCTTGCGTCATCCCCAAAAGGAAAATACAAGACAAATGAAATGATTACGACATATAGAAAAATGAAAACTTCATATAGAGGAATGCATAAAAAGTGAGAGGTACATCAAATGAAACAACACGGGGGATCACATTACACACATGAAAATGAAAAAGACTAGTAAGGCACATGCGAGTCAACCTAGAGTAGGTTGTCCGCATCCCAATTACGGTCAGTATAAACATAAGGCGGACAACTAGCCAAAGGGACAAGAGCAAGTGACGAAATAGGGGAAGGCTATCAAATTCTTTCCCCCACTTAGTGTGAGGCAAGAATGAACTGAGGTAGGTGATGAGAATAAGCTCCTTGCATCAAAGAAAATGATTTGTGATAAATATAAAACATGTAATAGTGAGAATGTTTGAGATCCTACAAGTATTACATGGTAAGAAGCGGAATGTATGCTTTAAGGGACTATTTATATGATGTCAAGTTGTTTAAATATGCATTGTAAAGCACACCAATCATCGGTACTATGTCCAAGAGTTCTTTGGTATTGACAATGTGGAAGATTTTCATCTTTAGGATATAGTTTTGGCGTTTCTCGCATGGGTGGTAATGTTATAAGTCCATGATGTAGAAGTATCTATAAATTCCTTTCAATGTCAATTGGTGGATATGGGAATTTAAGTTTCTTTAGTTTATAAGGCCTTTTGCACTTGCTAGATTCACCAATTTTTCTAGGTGGATGTAGGGTAGGAGGACCCGAGATGACCTTATCTTCTTTATTATTATCATTAGGAGGCATTGGTTGCTCTTTAGGAAGGAGAACACTTATGTCTGGAGGAGGATCTAAGAAAATCCTACCATCGTTATGAGGCATTGGTTGTTCTTTAGGAAGGAGAACACTTATGTCTCAAGGAGGATCTTGATATCCTAACCCTTTATTATCCTCGATTGGTATCTTCTATAGGAGTTGATGAATTTCATGTTCACTTGTTATATCACATCATTGTTTGTTTAAGATCGTGAATCCTTTTCCATATGTCTCCTCAAGGTTAATTGATGTGTTGGTTACTTTGTTAACATAGGATGGTTGAATGTTTGCTTGTTTAGAGGAGCTAGGTTCACCTATGGTAGGGAACTTAGGGTTAGCTTGTGAATCAATTTCAGGATGTAAAAGACCAAACATCTCAAATTTTGTTAGTTGTTTCATGGATGGATAAAAGGATGCATTATTATCAAGATTGTTTAGGCAATCATTTATGAAGTTGTTCATGTTGTCATCATCTTCTCCAATGATTTCAAAATCACGAGGACATGCATTAGGAGTTTTGTGTGTATGAGTGAGTTCAATTTCATTAGGGTCATTGCAAAAAAGCGCAACTTGAAACATCAACCAAAGAGAACAAGGATTTCCACACATTGCTTAAACAATTATCCATTTTCAGAATTTCAGATCTAAACATGGTGATTTTATGATTGCATGATGCAATAAACTAAAAATGAAATGATGGAATGCAATTTTGAATTTTAACAATGCACTGAAATGAAGCAAATTAAACTAAATGCAATGAATTTGACAAAACAAAAAATTAGGAAACTGAAACAAGAAAGTAAGAACAATAAACAGAAGCCTAAAACTAAGATTTTAATTTCTAGAAAATGCATATCAGTAGCTAACATGGACTCATTTTCCAGTAAGGGCGAATGGGTCCTAATTAGGTTTTTTTGAGATGTTTTTTACTGATTTTAGAGTGATTTTTGATGCCTTTTCAGATGACAGGAGGTGCAGGTTTAACTTGATCAAGGACTCATTCGCTAGTAAGGGCGAATCGGTCTTGGTTATGTATTTTTAAACTATTTTTGAATGATTTACAAGCTTTCAATAATGTCTTTCAGTTCCAGGTCTGAGGCAGTGAGTTTCAATTTCTGATTTTCCAAAACTGCAATGTGAAAATGTAATGAAAAGATGAATGCACAGACCTATGTTGAAATGAAATTTTGTTTTGATTTTTAAATGCAAATAAATGAGATCTAAATGAGATGCACAATGACCAATTTTTTTTGTATTTTTAGATTTAGAGAGATGCAAAACAATGTAAATCTAAACCCTAAATGAGATGCAATTTTGAATGCAATGCAAGAAACCCTAAATGAGATGCAATTTTGAATGCAATGCAAGAACCCTAAATGAGATCTTAATTCAATGCAAATGAGATGCAAATGAATGCAATATCCAACCTAGGATGCAATGAAAAGACCTCAAAATTAGAAAATTGCAATGTTCAATAAGTCAGGTTCACAATTAATGATGATGGTGAAAAATAGGGTTTACCAAAATGAAGTGAATCAAGATGATAAACCACTATAATTTTTCACACACAATCACTACAATTCATGCAATTATGAGGGCCAAAAGATGTAAATAACAATAAAAAATTGACCCTAACTGTTATAGAAACTATGAGGGTTGTAGACACTAAAAAATGTTTGAGTCGGCAAGCATCATTTTTCTTGGTCTCCGTCTCCACATAATTAAATAATTTTAATATTCTTTTTTTGATACGCAAGTTTAGTATTTTATTAATATTAAAATTATCAAAGCTACAATTGTCTACAACATAGGGAAAATATTTCCAGTCATCAAAACACAAAGCCATCGAGCCAAAAAACTAGCCAACCAAGGCCAATAAGTAGGAAACAACCAACCCAACCAACCCAACTACTACACTTGACTATAACCTAGACAAACCAAAATGGCCGTTAAAAAGCCAATTTCGCTAGCAGGGTACCACCCGTTATTCATTGAAGATAAAAAAAACTCTACATAGACCAAAAAGGCCGCCCTGAACCAGACTTACATGAAATGATTGCCCCTTGCAAAGGCCTTGAAATCCTTTACCCAATCCACACCACTGGCCACCATTAACCCAAAAAAAATATTCAAATACTCCATCGCCTACCGCTATCATCCTATGCCGCATGAGGGATGGACCACTCAAGTCCAGAAGAAATGGATAAAGCTTCACAGCCTCGTCCGAACACCGAAGAAGCTCCAATTCGTAGGGTCTTGGAATACCTTTACCTTCTACCACTACACACAGAACCTCATCAACCCCTTCCACCAAATCTTTCCTAAACATCTTCTCAAGCAACACTTTCACCTCAACCTTGGCAACATGGTTATCTAGGAGGGAAGCCAAAAAATGAGAGGAGACATGCAAATTGTCCCTTTCATACTCCTTGTTCTCCAAATGCCCAAAACCCAGAATCATTTTGGTAGCCACAACAATCAAGGGATCATTGTTGAGCAAAATCCTCTTTAGTCTTTGATTTGTAATTTCCTTGAAGGAGGTTTTCTGTGCTGATGACTACAGGGAAATTAGAGTGTCTGTCCCAAATCTCACCAACCCATCCACTGATACTTTAATGAGGAACCTCAAACGATTTGGCATTATCACCCAAGCACAGACCACACCCAGATGAAAGGAAGATAACCACCATCTGCAACCAGAAAGAAAATTAGAAATGAGACTGAGCCTTGCTCAAGCCTTGAAACAAACCAACATAAGTACTAGTGTCATTCACTAAGCTGTCGTCACCCAAAACAAATGAAGCGCCTCCAAATGTGCCAAATCCTTACCATGGGGAGTAAATCCCTTAGGCGATATGCGCTATAATTGGGCTTTGAAATGTGAGCCAACTCTGCCCCCATCAACTCTCGTACTACAACAACAAGACAACCCCTGTCAACTTCTTGCCAAGATAGCCATCCAACATCATCCCCCAAACCCTTCAAACTGGTCACCGTGGCATAGATTGCCACATCCCCTCCGCCAACTTGGAGGAGCACTCGCCCTTCCGCCCACAATTTTAATTATTTAATTATTCCTAATCATATTCCTCTATTAATTAAATAATTTTTAATTAATTATTTAATTAATTCACTTCTTAACTTTATTCTATCTTGATCAATTAAATAAATTTAATTGTGTCGCTAATTCCCCCTTTCTTCAATAATTAAATAAATTACTATTAGAGTAAATGGTTTTCACCATTTACTTGCTTAAGTTTACTTAGGTAGATTAGTTCATTAATTTTACATTTTTTTATTTGGGTAATTTTTCGCGTGCTAGGAAGTTTCTCACCCGTTAGCCACCTTTTATGCCTTTTTAAGGCACTTTGTACAATATGTAAATCAAATCTCATCTTTTACACTCCTTGTTTGGTGATGTTGGAACCAAAATTTTCATCTAAAATTCTGTTGATTTTTTCATTTAAAATCAAGGGTTTCTCTTAGTATTTTCATAAAATTTATGTTTCTACAATCCGCAAAGTCAAATTATCCTTTTACCGCCATATCGATGCCATACTTGATCACCCCATATGTGCGTTGCCTTTTACCTCCTTATCGCAGCCTCCAACAAAGTAACTCACGATAGCGCAGTGAGAGGGTAGCAATATACTATATTACCACTATAACGTGGAGGGTTGATACCTAGCCCACGGTAAAGCGGGGTCATCATCAACAATAGCAGAGGGAACCGCTATAATGCAGGGGGTCATAATGTGGCTCGTAGTAAAGCAATATATAATGTAAAGCACTGAGTATACACCACGATACCGCAAAGGAGGCCAAGGAAGTGCGTGGTAGTACGGTAATCAGCCGTTGGAGCATTAAATGAAGGCCAATCAAATCGATCAACATCAAATATATGAAATTCAACTCGATGTGAAGGATTTGAATGATATAGAACTTATATGGGAATTAATGCAGTATGATATGAGAATTAAACAAGGCAGATTATGAATTTGTTCACTCGTGGTAGTAGAAGCTAAATACAGGCGAGCTCAAGGTGTGACATTCAAGAGGATTCTTTAGAACAAGTGATATTTTGGGTAAGCTTTACTCACCACACATTGAATTTTAAGCAATGGAACCTAAGAAAACAAAATTAGGAACTAAAAAAGAGGAAAAATCCAGTAAAGTTTCATTACAGTCACCATTACTTGCCTTGATACCTAGTTGAGTTGATAAAGGTCCTAAGAGGGTCTTTAAAGATTTAGCTCAGGGGTGTAGAGATCCAATAATTCCATTGTCTAGGTGGAATTTGTATTGGTATTTTTAAAGGAACATAGATGAAAGGGTCCCAGTATCGAACCCATGGACTCTTGACATGGGAAAATTGATAGTTCCTAATGTTTTTGTTGATGTCGAGCTAATTAGAGCTCTGGCCAGTAGATATCATGCCCTGTCGAAAGTTGCCAAGCTCCCAGATGGTCAATGTTTGGTAGATATCTCAAGGGAAGCTATAATTAGGTGTTTTAACCTAAACAAGCAGGATGTCACATAAATAGACTTGGGGAGGCTAGAGTAGGAGTACAAGAGACTAAAAAGGACTTATAGAATTGATGAACCCCCCCTACACATGAAAAGGGGTGACAAGAATAGAGTCCTTCCTATTTCGTCTTCAAAAGTTGAACCCTTTCCAGTATCTGACTTTCAAACCTATTTCAAAAACACCTACTATGCACTATGTCAGATTCTTGGAATTGATGCTGAAGACAATATGTCAATTGGATTGATGAGGATGGCAATGATTATCCAGCACCCCTAATCTAATGTGGAGTTTGATTTTTCTTCTATCATTGAAGAATAAAATTCATGAAGGTTTGTTACAGGTTAGGGAGGCTAAGGCAATATAACTTTCAGAAAATATTCCCTACTGTGTCATTTAATTCTATTTCAAAATGAAACAAAGTGGACTAAAAGGATGAAGTTGAGCACACATGAAAATGGAGTTATGCTCCTAGTGCAAAATTGGTGCCATGTTTGGGATAGTAGCTGCACTGAAGGTGACTTTGTTGTGTTTAGGGATGACTTTGTCATCAGACTAATTGCTCCCCTTGTTTTTCCTACACCGAGGCTACCACAATCTTTAATGGAGGTTATGAGACCCTTGCAATACAAACCAGACCAGGGTTTCACACACAACTATGTTGATTGGTTTTTAATGCCACAATATACCATCATTAGGGTGTATGGTTGTGATCAGGCCCTTCATATCTTACCAAAATTTGTGCCTAGTAGAGTATTGTTTTTAGAATTTATGTGGCAAATGCTCTAGATGGAGCATGATCTCATGAATAATCAGAGAAAGGGGACTTTCTTGCTTGACTTGAGAGTTTTTGAGGAGTTATCAATTGGATCAGATATATTGGAAGACGCGTAGAGATTCATAAGATCCAATTTTGCTCTTGGATAAGGAAAATAGAGAGTATGTGATCTAGAAGGTCACATCAACAATATCAGAAGGACCCTGCTTACAAAGAGGGCAATAACACATGCATTTGATCCAAAAGAGGATATAATATGAAACCTGGTATATTTTGCAGATGTGTTTGAAACAAGGAAAATATGGTTAATGATGATGAGATGAGAGGACCATAAGAAAGAAAAAGATAAGAAGTTCAAGAGGTTCTTTGTTGAGGAACCAAATTTGTTGAAAAGGATGCAATTGGTCCTTGGTAAATTCGATGAACTATATAAAAAGGCTCAAGAAGAGAAATCAGCTCCATCATCTGCAACCCAACCACCATCATCCACAATCTCCACATAACATACACCACCTCTGTCACTAGTTCATCCATCTCATGCATCTCCAACTGATGAGCCTCCTGCTAAGAAACAAAGAATTGAGTCACTAGTTGACTATGGGTCAAGTGATGAAGAGCAAGAAGTAGTCTTGACTCTAGCTGAGATGAAAGAGGTAGCAGAGCAGCAAAAGGTGTTAGAGCCTCATGACCCAAAAATAAGAATATCAGAAGAAGTTTTTGATGAGATACAAGATTATGAGAGAATAGTTACTTCTCTGCGGTTCATGGAGGATGATAATTTCATCCATACAAGGGAATTCAAATATTTTTGGATAAAAAGGAAAATGAAAGAGTTTGATGACATGCTGAAGATTAATCTCATTGAGATTGATGATTCAAAGCATGTAGAGGTGCAGGCCCAAACGATGGAAAAGTTGGATATTGATAACATCAATATTACTCCCAAAGAAGCAAGGGAGGTTGTGCTAAATAGTAACATGTTGATCATACTTGGAATGGAACTCTCCAAGGTGTATCTTTTAGATCAAATCACAACCAAGGATGATCCAAACTTGGTTGCTAAATTTGATTAAGAAGGAGTTTCAAGCACAGGATACAATCCTACCACCCAGACCCTTTCCCTATGGACGAAGCAACAGAACACAAGGAAGCCAAGGATTCTAGATGTAGTACAGGAAATGAGAGGATCTGCAATGGTCAGGACAATGGACACTTCTCTAACATAAGCAACAACCATAACTATGCATTCAACCATGTTTACAAAAGATGTAGTAGAAAACATGGAAAAGAAGATAACAAAGTATGAGAAAAGACTCAAGTTATCAAATGATGAAATAAATAAGTTATTCATTGAAAATTTCAGATTAAAGCAACAGTTGTAACAAGCCACAAATGTAAAAGGAGATGAAATAGTTGTCTATCATCCACCTGCTCCAGTTGAAGATCCATAAATTCAACAGTTGAAAGAAGAGATTGAAAATTTGAAGAAACATAATAGGGATGATGTCAACCAACACATCTTGGGTACCTTAAAGGAAATATAGAAGCACAAAGTTGAAGTTTTAAAAGAGAAGATAAGTGGAGTCCATGAGGGCTTTAGTCATTTAGTGAAAGCTCAAGAAAAAATAAATACTAATTCCCCTATCTTAGAGGAATTACAGAAAAGATGGCAGCCCACTTACCATATTTTAACCACTCTATGCAAAGAAACACAAAGGTATCCTGATGCACCTCCAAGATTAAAGCCTACTCAAGATATGGTGAAGGGAGTTATTTATGAGCACAAGTATTTGATTGACATGAAGAAGAAGGTAGAGAACATAAGGAATTCATTTGATTCAATAAAACACAGTTTCAGTCCTTTGATCATTAAAGGTGATGGAGAACTCAAGGATGTGGATGACTGGAAGAATGAGTTTGATCAAATGGTTCCTCAATTCTTGACATGTATTCAAGGTGATGGTGATATCAATCTAGAGAAGTTTCACACTCTTCTTGATGGAATTATGACATTGGATAATGGTTATACAAAGTTTGTTGTAGATGCCAGAAACTTGCTCGATAGCAGATGGAAGAGCCACCTTACAAACTTCACTACTGCATAGGAATTCAAGTAGCCAAATGATTTAACAATTAGCAAGTAGCAGGAGAAATATCTGGGTTCAGATGAAGATTAATCATCATCAAGAAAAGATTATCATAAAGTGAAAGCTTTGCACAGGTGTTTAGTGACTTGGGCTTTTACTCGAAGATTAACAGATTGGCATGTGTTAGTTTTAGTTATCTCTAATACATTTTATCTTTTCAGTTAAGTTTTGTTATCAAAAGTCATGACCTTTGGTCTGAAGCTTGTTTCCTCTCAATAAATAAGAGAGACCAAGACCAAAGGGATTATGAGAAGATTAGAATAGATAGAAGAAGTAGGTGAATAGGGATTGATACAATGTATACATCAAAAAGGATCAAGATGCACGTGTAAATTTTGAAGGAGTTAATGGAAAATCTCTGATTCGGTGGCTCTATGGTTGTATCAATTGTTTGTTAAGTTAATTGAAGATATTATCAATTCGTCTCCATATTTAATATTTCTCTATTGTTTAAATTGATATATCAAGCATATTTTCAATTTATTAGTGCACATTTGTTGTATCTCTGTGGCATAATTATTTAGGCCTTTCAAGTAAAGATTAAAATCCTCTTGTTTATTCATAGAAACTTAGAATTATTATTTTGGCTTATTAAAGAAGAATCTGATAATTACATACTTGCCTATTTATACAAGTTATAAACATAGAAGTGCCAAACAGTTAGAATTATTGCCAGTTATAAGTCACTTAACTCTGATTTCTATTTGACTCCATATACCCAACAAAGCACTGGTCCCCCACATTCCATCATTTAGTTTCACTTCATTTTAAATATTTCACATCTGTTAACTGAACATATTTCTTTAATATTGCTCATACAATTTATGCTAGATTAGGATTACATCTGTTCACTTTAAAATTGCCATTGTGAATAGACTGTTGTAGTAGAAATCACATAGTTCAAGTATGCTTCATTCACATAGGTAGACCCACCTAGTTCTAGCAGCACCTGAAGAGAAGAAGGTCTAAACCATTCGGCCTTTTATGTTACCCTGAAACGTACCAAGAGTTTGGCAACCTCTTGAGGTATTTTACCTTCATTTTTGAGAGCTAATAGTTTGGAAACTCTACTAGGGAGTCAACTCAGAGTTAGGGCCTATGTCATAGAGTCAAAAATCTTATACAGACTCCACTGTAAATAATAAGTAACATTTTCTCACTTTTAGGAAATTGAGTGGCGACTCTGATAAAGCAAAGTTCACATTAATCAACTCAACGTGCATGGTAGAAGGTCCCAGTTTAAAGGAGGTATGAGTGACAACAACAAATGAACAAACAAGAATGATAAGGGTAAGAATGCTAAGGGTAAGAGAGTGTCTGATGACATGTGCACGACAAATAAGGACAAAACGTCAAAACCACATTGTGAGATATATGATTGCTATGATACATGGACAAATAGTTTAGCTAGAGAACCTCATACTCCTGAAGAGAAAAGGAATCCTTTTTATAATCTAAATCCTTAGAAACAAGAGGAATTCAACGCATAACTGGAGGCTAAAAGAGTTAGGAATCAAGAGGAGTATGATCATAGAACCGAAGGAGATCAGAATGAGCCTGTTAATGATACAACCCCTGAAGGAGATTGTGAATTCATGACTAAGCAAGAACTAGATGCACACTTGGAGTTTGAAAGACAAGAAGTAGAAAGAGAAAAAGCATAATATGAATAGATGAGTCTCCAAACAATAAAAGAACTCCAAGATTTAAAATTGTAGAAAGCTCAAATTAATGCTTAGACGGCTAGCCTTTCTAAGTATATACCACCTCATAAGAAAGGGAATAATAATTCAGAACCTTCAAATCCACAAAAAGGCACAATCGTATCAGATAGGGAATCAATACATACAACCAACTATTCCACCAAAGAATACATCACATCATCCAAATGCTCAACCACCTCATAACCAATGCCACCTCCTCATACACAATACAACAATCCATTATACCAATATGAACACCCTCACAACCCACCCCCTCAACAATACACAACCATGATCAGTCAATTTGACCTAGCAATATTTCAACTATATCCTTACCCTATAGATAGCAGTTGGAAAAGCCTTGTCCCAAAATTTACAGGAAGTAGTACAATGACTGCCGAGGAACATTTAAAGAGTTTCAATGCTTTTATTCAAGACTTGGAAATGCAATATGAAGATATGCAGATGAGATTATTTATGATGTCATTAACCGAAGAAGCTAGAGACTGGTTTAACAGTTTACCAACAACTTTTATTGATTCCATAAAAGAATTACATGATCAATTCCTTGAACAATATGGGAACGAGTATGCGCCAGACTTTTCCTTTCATGAATTAGTGACTATCCAAAAGAATCAGAATGAGTCAATTTATGACTTTAACCGAAGGTTCAACAAATTGCAAAATACGATACCACCTGGGTCAAAATTGGTAGACCCTGCACCATTGAGTATTTATCTGAAGGAATTTGATCCAAAAATAGGATATGAGCTTAGAAATAGGTGTGCTAGGAATTTAGTCGAAGCTTAGAAAATAGCATTGACTATTGAAAACAATAGGAAGGTTGCAAGAATGGTTGCAAAAAGAGATAATCCCAGGGTTCCTCAACAGTTCAACAATCCTCAGCATAAACAGAAAAATATATACAGAAATGAGAGGCCGAGGTTACATGACATGCCTTACAATACAAATTGGAAGGATGGAAAGCCTGTAATGGATAGACCTAGAAGCAAGGAGACTCCTGACCCCTTAAAGAAGAAAGGAGCGTACATGGTCAACAATAATCCTTGGTGTGAAATTTGTGATGCACCACATTCCCCTGATCACTGTGTTGTGGCTCAGAAAATACTAGAAGAGGAAGTACTAGTAGACAATGATGGAGAATATCATACAATATATTTAACCTCTAACACCCTTCATCCTATTGAAGAGAGATATTCATCTTTGGAAGAAGAAGGTTATGAGTATAATGTTGATAATCAAAAATATAACATTCACATGACAAAACAACAAGTGTTTTTTTATCATGAAGAAAGCAACGATGAACAATTCCTTCCTAATGCATCATATCGGTTAGGAAAATGCAATATAAGGAGACCAAATGAGGAAGAAATTAGGAAATTGACTATTGCTGCAGTAGAACAAGCCAACAATAAATATTGGTTGAGAAACCTAACAGTGAATGAAAATGAGGGTGTACCAAGAGGAATATTTATAAAAGACAAAACACAAGGAGCACCAAAGAAGATAGAAAATAAGCAGCCTGATAAAAATATTCAGAAGCATGTTCAGAAAGAAGAAAGCAAAGAGCTGCACAAAAATGAACAAAAACCTGATAATACAAATGAGAGAGAAAAGGAGGAAAACAAAGGAGAAGCATTGGAGCAAAAGAAGGTGATCAAATTAGAAGGTACCTCCTTTGAATTTACACAAGCTTTATCCTAGGTAAAAATGTCTATCCCATTACTTGAAATGATGAAAATTAAGGAATATAGAGATAGTGCCATTCAATTGATATCTAGTGGGAATGATAGAAACACAAATACTGAAAATAAAGGGACTAGTAAGGCCAACAATAAGCAAGAAAAGATGAACATTCCTGAGGTATGTCTATGGGATACACTGATAAATCCTCCATAGGTTGACCCATTCTTCACTACATTGCTTATAAATAACAAACTAGTGAGGAACTGTATGATAGATTCTAGTGCTGCAATTAATATCATGCTAGTAGCTATTATCAAACAACTTGGCATGTGGGTGGATACCAATGGTGGAAAATGTTATGCTATGGACAACAGGCCTGTTCCAATAGTAGGGATAATGAAAGATGTAGAGGTGAAGCTAGTTGCTTATCCACAAGCAATATATAATATTGATATAACTGTGATTGATAACCCTCCTCATTTTGGGATGCTTTTGTCAAGGCAATGGACGACAACGGTTGGAGGGAATGTGCAATTCGACATATCTTATGAAAAAATACTAGTGAATGGTCAAGAGGTCAAGTTGTATAGGGATCCAAGGATGAATCAAATTGTAGACTATGTGCCTCAAGATCAATTGATTTTTTTTTTTATGTAGATTTTGGGAGTTTTAGGATAGAACCAGCCCAGCCTGAACTAGTCAATGCTGATCTAATTGACAAACATGTTTCTAAAAATCATGATGGTGTGTGGAAGATGAATTTTGATGGAGCATGTAGCCAAGAAGGAAATGTAGCAGGGATAGTCTTTATTTCACCTGAGGGGACTACATTCAAATATTCATTTTTAATGGCATTTGAATGTACAAACAATAGAGCAAAGCATGAAGCTTTGCTAACTGGTTTAAACATGGTTGTTAAACATAAGATCAAATTGCTAGTTGTTCTAGGAGATTCTAAGCTAGTTCTTTCACAAGTTAAGTCAAAACATGCTACAAAACACAAAAGACTAAAGCAATATAGGAATGTTGTGTGGAATAACATTGAATTATTTGATTCTTTCTCTATTGAGTGGATAGACAAGTCAAAAAATATAATGGCAGATTTTTTAGCTAATGTAGTGATGAGAAGAGATGATATTACACTAGTTGGAGTATCTCAAATTGAATTTAAAACAAGACCTGCTATCCCTAACAATATATATAGTTGGAAAGTTTTCAATGATGATACTAACCTCCTAATATTTCTTCATTGCATAGATTAGTATGAGGCTCAGAAGATTTACTTCAATGCTTTTGTGGAGGAAGTAGATGGAAAACAGACTATATTTGGGAAAGAGGTCTTGCAGCTTAAAACTAACAAGCTTCCCAAAGGGCTTGTGGCATTGGAAAGAGTGTATGATGGAAATGATTGATCCCTCATGAAGCAAACACCAGTCAAAAGGGAGAATATTGAAGAAATCAATTTAGGGACTGAGTTAGCACCAAAAAAGGTATATATTGGAAAGAAAATAAGTCCAACAATCAGGAGAATGCTGATTGTGTTGTTGAGAAAATACAAGCATGTGTTTTCCTGGTCCTATGAGGATCTCAAGGCATATAGGGAGGATTTATTTCAACATAAGATCCCACTGAAACTAGACGCAAAACCGTTCAAACAAAAGCAAAGGCCCATCAACCCAACTCTGGAACTAAAAATGCAAGAGGAGTTGGCAAAACTCAAAGATGCGGGTATTATCAAGCCCATTAGACATTCAACATGGGTCTCAAACTTGGTTCCAGTAAGAAAGAAAAATGGGGATATTAGACTATGTGTGGACTTTAGGAATTTAAACATTGCTCCCCTCAAAGATAATTACCCTCTCCCTAACATGGAAGCTATATTATATAGAGTAACAGGATGTGAGTTATTGTCAGTGATGGATGGATTTTCTGGCTACAATCAAGTCAAAGTTAAGGAATCTAAGCAGTATAAGAAAAATTTTACCACCCCTTGAGGGACGTATGTTTATGTGAGAATGCCATTCAGTCTCACAAATGTAGGGACAACCTTCCAAAGGGCTATGGATGTGGCATTTGCAGATCTAATCAATGCTATAATGGTAGTATATCAAGATGATCTTACTGCTTATTCAAAAAAGGCTAAAGATCATGTGGAACACTTGGAGAAGATATTCATCAAGGCTTTGGAATATGGTATTAGTCAAAATCCTTAAAAAAATCACTTTGTTGTTGTACAAAGGGTAAAATTTTAGGGAATATTGTGTCAAAAGAGGGAATTAGAATAGACCCTGAAAGGGTATAAAATCCATAGATAAAATCCCATTCCTAAGACTGTTAAGGCCATTCAATCATTTTTTTGGAAGATTAAATTCGTTAGGAGATTTGTGTCCAACTTTGCTAAGATTGTTAAACCCATATCCAAAATGCTGAAAAAGGGAGAAAAGATAGACTAGACTACAGAAGCCTTAGAAGATTTTATATCTATCAAAAAATCCATCAAAGAAGCCCTTATCCTAAAGTCACCTAATTTTTCCAAACCTTTTCAAATATTTTCATTTACCTCATTCCATACTATAGTAGTTGTCATGTCAGAGAGGAATGATGAGGGTCATGAGCAACTTGTATCCTTTTTGAGAAAGTCACTACAGGGGTCAAAGTTGAAGTATGACATTATGGAAAAGCAAGTTTTTGCACTAGTCAAAGCAACAAAGGCTTTCAAACCATATCTTGTTGGAGCTAAAGTGATTGCCATGTCCCACATGCAGTTGTGAAAGATATTCTAGTACAGACAGAAGTAATAGGGAAGAGATGCATATGGATTAATAAAATCCAAGAATTTGATATGGAGATTCAAATTACTAAATTAGTGAGGGGATAGGGTTTGGCCAAATTGATGGCAGAGACTAACATTGAAGCAAATCAGATATGCAATGTAGAAAATGAAGGAAGTGCAGTTGCGAGCATTGAACATACTTCTTGATACACAAATATTGTGCATTATCTTAGACACATGAAATTCTCTAAAGGACTGAATGATAACCAGTGAAGAACTTTGAAGCTACAAGCATCTAGATATGTGTTCACAGAAGGTGATTTGTTTTGGAAAAACAAGGATATAATATTATTATTGTGTCTAGTTGAATAACAAGCTAGACATGTCTTGAGGGAGATGCATGAAGGAGTGTATGGGGGTCACTACTCTGCTAAAACAACTACACACAAGATTCTCAGAGCAGACTATTATTGGCCTAAGATATTTAATGATTCATTTTCATATGTAAGAAGATGTGAAGCTTGCCAGAAGTTCTTAGGGAAGATGAAATATCAGGGAGCCTTGCCACTCAGACCCTTACAAGTAGAAGCTCCTTTCCATTAGTGGGGGGTTGATTTTATTGGAGAAATACAGGAGAAGTCAAGTGGGGGACATAAGTGGATATTGGTGGCAATTGACTACTTCACTAAATGGGTAGAGGCAATCCCAACAAAGCAAGCAACAAGTAAGGTGGTAATAAATTTCCTAGTAGAGAATATCATAACTTGATTTAGAACTCTAGTGAGATTAATCTCAGACAATGGGATGTGTTTTAGGTCTGATGAATTTAAATATTTTTGTAGTACATATGGTATTACTATCTCTTATGTAGCCCCTTACCACCCACAAGAAAATGGTCAGGAATAGTCCAGTAATAAAAGTCTTCTAAAGATTATAAGGAGGATGTTAGTTGGGAACAAGAAGGCATGGGACTCAAAGCTAAGAATGGCAGTGTGGGAAGACAAGATCACTATAAAGAAGGCGATTGGAAAATCACCCTTTGAACTAGTATATGGAACATAAGCCAGGATGCCATTGCAAAATTTGTTACCAGTTTACAATTTCATCCTTTAGGAAGATATAGACATTCCAGAGCCAATGGCGGAAAGAATGGAGCAACTTACAAAACTTGAAGAAATGAGGAGGATGGCCCAACATCAAAATGTGAAGATGCAATCTCAAGTGAAATATCTTTTTGATAAAAAAGCCAAAAGTAGAAAATTTCAGGTGAGTGATTTGGTACTGATGTGGAATGCTAGATGTCAGGAAAAGGGAAAACATGGAAAATTTGAGGCCTTGTGGTTGGGGCCCTTTGTTATCACTAGCAAGGGAGGAGAGGATTCTTATTTTTTATAGAATATGTCCAGTGAGGAGTAAGAATTTCTAGTGCATGGGAAATTAATAAAACATTTATTTTCTTAAAGAAATATCAGGGGATTAAGAGTTGCTAGTGCATGGAAAATTCTTAATAAACCTCTTAAAACATTCTTCTCCATGCACAGTAGTTTAGGGAAATCAGAAAAGGGATTAGGATTTGCTAGTACATGGACAATCCTAGATTTCCCTTGTTAAAAAATATTTTTTTCTTCCATGTACAGTAGTGTAGGTTCATTTCCATCTCCATATCCTTGTCCATCCCATTCACTCATCCTTTCATATTTTTTGAGGCCTAGTCAATAACTAGAGATTCTGGATTCTTGCAATGATCAATAAATCACTCATCCCCAAATGGAGCCGCTGTTGGAACCAAAATTTTCATCTAAAATTCTGTTGATTTTGTCATATAAAATCAAGGGTCTCTTTGAGTATTTTCATAAAATTTATGTTTTTGCCATCTGCAAAGTCAAATTAGCCTTATACCGCCATACCGCTGCCATACTTGATCACCCCATATGTGCCTTTCCTTTTACCTCCTTACCGTGGCCTACAACAAAGTAACTCACGGTAGCGCGGTGAGAGGGTAGCAATATACTATATTAACGCTATACCACGCAGGGTTGATACCTAGCCCATGGTAAAGCGAGGTCATCATCAACACTAGCAGAGGGAACCGCTATACCGCAGGGGGTCAGAATGTGGCCCGCGCTAAAGCGGTATATAAGGTAAAGGACTAAGTATACACCATGGTACCACCAAGGAGGCCAAGGAAGTGCGTGGTAGTATAGTAATCAGCCGTTGGAGCTTTAAATGAAGGCCAGTCACATTAGTCAACATCAAATATATGAAATTCAGCTCGGTGTGAAGGATTTCAATGATATAGAACTTCTATGGGAGTTAATGCGGTATGATATGATAATTAAACAAGGAAGATAGTGAATTTGTTCGCTCATGGTAGCAGAAGTTGAATACAGGCGAGCTCAAGGTGTGACAATCAAAAGAATTCTTCAAAACAAATGATATTTCGGGTAAGCTTTACTCACCACACATTGAATTTTAAGCAATGGCGCCTAAGAAAACAAAAGTAGGAACTAAAAAAGAGGAAAAATCTAATAAAGTTTCATTACAGTCGCCATTACTTTCCCTGCTACCTAGTTCAGTTGATAAAGGTCTTCAAAGGGTCTTTAAATATTTAGTTCAGTGATGTAGAGATCCAATAATTCCACAGTCTGGGTGGAATTTGTATTGGTATTCTTATAGGAACAAAGAAGAAAGGGTCCCGGTATTGAACCCATGGACTCTTGACATGGAAAATTGATAGTTCCTAATTTTTGTGTTGATGTTGAGCTAATTAGAGCTCTGGCCAGTAGATATCATTCCCCATCGAAATTTTCCAGGCTCCCAGATGGTCAATGTCTGGTAGATATCTCAAGGGAAGCTATAATTAGGTGTTTTAACCTAAACAAGTTGGTTGTCATAGAAATAGATTTGGGGAGGCTAGAGTAGGAGTACAAGAGACTAAAAAGGACTTATAGAATTGATGAACTCCCCCTACACATGAAAAGGGGTGACAAGAATAGAGTACCTCCTATTCTGTCCTCAAAAAGTTGAACCCTTTCTAGTATCTGACTTTTAAACCTAGTTCAAAAAAACCTACTATGCACTATGTCAGATTCTTGGAATTGATGTTGAAGACAATATGTCAATTGGATTGATGAGGATGGAAATGATTATCCAACACCCTAAATCTAATGTGGAGTTTTATTTTTCTTCCATCATTGAAGAAAAAATTCATGAAGGTCTATTACAGGTTAGGGAAGCTAAGGCCCCTATAACTTTCATAAAATATTCCCTACTGTGTCATTTAATCTATTTCAAAATGAAACAAATTGGACCAAAAGGATGAAGTTGAGCATACATGAAAATGGAGTTATGCTCCCAATACAAAATTGGTGCTATGTTTGGGATAGTAGCTGCACTGAAGGTGACTTTGTTGTGTTTAGGGATGACTTTGTCATCAGACTAATTGCTCCTTTTGGTTTTCCTACATCGAGGATACCACAATCTTTAATGGAAGTCATGAGACCCATGCAATACAAACCAGACCAGGGTTTCACACACAACAATTTTGATTGGTTTTTAATGCCACAATATACCATCATTAGGGTGTATTGTTATGATCAAGTCCCTCATATTTTACCAAAAAAATTTCCTAGTAGAGTATTGTTTTTAGAATTTATGGGGCAAATGCTCTAGATGGAGCATGATCTCATGAAGAATCAAAGAAAGGGGAATTTCTTGCCTGACTTGACAATTTTTGAGGAGTTATCAGTTGGATTAGATATGTTGGAAGAAGTGCAGAGATTCATAAGAGCCAATTTTTCTCTCAGATCAGGCAAAGAGAGAGTATGTGATCTAGAGGGTCACATCAACAATATCAAAAGGACCCTACTTACAAAGAGGGCGATTACAGATGCATTTGATCCAGAAGAGGATGTAATAAGAAACCTGGTATATTTTGCAGATGTGTTTGAAACAAGGAAAATATGGTTAATGATGATGAGATGGGAGGACCAGAAGAAAGAAAAAGATAAGAAGTTCAAGGGGTTCTTTGTTGAGGAACCAAATTTGTTGAAAAGGATGCAATTGGTCCTTGGTAAATTTGATGAACTATATAAAAATGCTCAAGAAGAGAAATAAGCTCCACCATTTGCACCCCAACCACAATCATCCACAGCCTCCACATCACATACACCACCTCCATCTCCAACTGATGAGCCTCCTGCTAAGAAACAGCAAATTGAGTCACTAGTTGACTATGGGTCACGTGATGAAGAGCAAGAAGCAGTCTTGACTCTAGCTAAGATGAAAGAGGTAGCAGAGCAGCAAAAGGTGTTAGAGCCTCACGATCCAAAAATAAGAATATCAGAAGAAGTTGATGAGATACAAGATGATGAGAGAATAGTTACTTCTCTGCGGTTCATGGAGGATGATGATTTCATCCATAGAAGGGAATTCAAATTTTTTTGGATAAAAATGAAAATGAAATAGTTTGATGATAGGATGAAGATTAATCTCATTGGGATTGATGATTCAAAGCATGCAGAGGTGCAGGCTCAAACGATGGCAGAGTTGGATATTGATAACATCAATATTACTCCCAAAGAAGCAAGGGAGGTTGTGCTAAATAGTAACATGTTGATAATACCTGGAATGGAACTCTCCAAGGTGTTTCTATTAGATCAAATCACAGCCCAGGATGATCCAAACTTGGTTATAGAATTTTATTCAGAAGGAGTTTCAGGCACATGATACAATCCTACCACTGAAACCCTTTCCCTATGGATGAAGCAAAAGAACACAAGGAAGCCAAGGATTCTAGATGTAGTACAAGAAATGAGAGGATCTACAATGGTCAGGACAATGAAGGACACTACTCCAAGAAAATTAGCAACCATAACTATGCATTCAACCATGTTTACAAAAGATGTAGTAGAAAACATGGAAAAGAAGATAACAAAGTATGAGAAAAGACTCAAGTTATCAAATGATGAAATAAATAAGTTATTCATTGAAAATGTCAAATTAAAGCAACAATTGCAACAAGCCTCAAATGTAAAAGGAGATGAAATAGTTTTCTATCATCCACCTGCTCCAGTTGAAGATCCACAAATTCAATAGTTGAAAAAAGAGATTGAAAAATTGAAGAAACATAATAGGGATGATGTCAACAAACACATCTTGGGTACCTTAAAGGAAATATTGAAGCACAGAGTTAAAGTTTTAAAAGAGAAGATAAGTGGAGTCCATGAGGGCTTTAGTCATTTAGTGAAATCTCGGGAGCAAATAAATACTAATTCCCCTATCTTAGAGGAATTATAGAAAAGATGGAAGCCCACTTACCATATTTTAACCACTGTGTGCAAAGCAACACAAAGGGATCCTGATGCACCTCCGAGATTAAAGCCTAATCAAGAGATGGTGAAGGGAGTTATTTATGAGCATAAGTATTTGATTGAAATGAAGAAGGTAGAGAATAGAAGGAATTCATTTGATTCAATAAAACACAGTTTTAGTCCTTTGATCATTAAAGGTGATGGAGAACTCAAGGATGTGGATGAATGGAAGAATGAGTTTGATCAAATGGTTCCGAAATGCTTGACATTTATTCAAGGTGATGGTGATATCAATCTAGAGAAGTTTCACACTCTTCTTGATGGAATTATCACATTTGTTAATGGTTATACAAAGTTTGTTGTAGATGCCAGAAACTTGCTCGATAGCAGATGGAAGATCCACCTTACAAACTTCACTGCTGCACAGGAATACAAGTGGCCGAATGATTTAAAAATTACCAAGTAGCAGGAGAAATATCTGGGTTCAGATGAAGATTAATCATCATCAAGAAAAGATTATCTAAAGTAAAAGCTTTGCACAAGTCTTTAGTGACTCGGGCTTTTACTCGAAGATTAATAGATTGGCATGTGCTAGTTTTAGTTATCTCTAATACATTTTATCTTTTCAGTTAAGGTTTGTTATCAATAGTCATGACCTTTGGCCTGAAGCTTGTTTCCTCTCAACATACTTATCAATAGTCAGTTAACAGATGGCCTGAAGGAGTTAATGGAAAATATCTGATTCAGTGGCTCTATGTTGGTATCAATTGTGTGTTAAGTTAATTTAAGCTATTATCAGTTTGTCTCCATATTTAATATTTCCCTGTTGTTTAAATTGATATATCAAGCATATTTTCAATTTATCAGTGCACATTTGTTGTATTTGTGTGGCATAATTAATTGGGCCTTTCAAGTAAAGATTAGAATCCTCTTGATTATTCACAACAACTTAGAATTATTATTTTGGATTATTAAAGAAGAATCTGATAATTACATCCCTGCTTGTTTATACAATTTATAAACATAGAAGTGTCAAACAGTTAGAATTATTGCCAGTTATAAGCCACTTAACTCTGATTTCTATTTGACTCCATATACCCAACAGAGCCCTAGTCCTCCACATTCCATCATTTAGTTTCACTTCATTTTAAATATTTCACATCTGTTAACTGAACATACTTCTTTGATATTTCTCATACAATTTATGCTATATTAGGATTACATCTGTTCACTTTAAAATTACCATTGTGAATAGACTGTTGTAGTAGAAATGAAAAAGTTCAAGTCTGTTTATTCACATAGGTAGAACCACCTAGGTCTAGTAGCACCTGAAGAGAAGAAGGTCTAAACCATTCGGCCTTGTATGTCACCCTGAAATATACCAAGAGTTTGGCAACCTCTTGAGGTATTTTACCTGCGTTTTTCAGAGCTAACAGGTGAAATGGCAATGTTGTCTCTCTCGCTTTCTTGAAGGTTTTTTGTAGTTGTTGATCCTGGGTTATTCTCTCTATCATGGTATCAGAGCCACCCACTGCAACTCTTTCCCGAGAGTTTTCACTGGAGTTTTGGGATCGATTATTTCGACATTTTCAAATTTTCCTATTGAAGCATTCGATTTGTTTTGTTGGGAACGATTTCCTATTGGAGACTTGGCGTGATTTCCTTGGGGCATCGAATTACTTGTCTGATCTACCTAAGGAGTGCTTCCTATACTTCATCTGATTGGAAAATAACTTCTTCTTTTTTCTATTTGAAGTGGCTGCAAATCTTTGAGGCATTTAATCTGCAAGTGGACGGCATAATTTTTTGGAGGCAACGATTTGAATTTGTCTCTAGGCCCAATTTCCATTTTTTTCCAGGTGTGATTTGTCTTGAAGGCATTAATATGCTTTGAATATGCGATTCCTGTTGTGAGAAGACCTTCTTTGCTTGGCAGGCGCATTTTTTCCTATTGGACCTATGTGATTTTTCGTTTCCTATGGGGGCATTTTGAGGAGCATATGGTGAATCATATTTTCCTTTGTGATTATGTCATCTTGGAGAAGCATGTTCCTGCTAGGAGGGCTAAATTTGTTTGGTGAGGCCCATTTTTTTCAAAACCCGAATTTCATCTCCCAGCTGTGATTCTTTTGAGGAAGTGTAGATTATTTGGTGATCAAACTTTTGTGGAGGCTGCCTTCATTTTCCTGAAGGTGCAAATTCATTGTTGAAGAGGCCTGATATTTTGATGTTGCATTCTCTAAGGAGGACATTTTTTTTAGGAACTTTTTTTATGTAGAAGCCCAAATTCATTTTCACAAAGGCTATGAATCTTGCACATGAGGTGTGATTTGTTGCAAGCCCACTCCTTTGATTTTGTGTAGGCAGCGATTTGTAGGCCTTGATTCATGAATTTCACCCCTTCCATTTGTTGGTTTGTTAAGCATTTTGAAGCTACCAAGTTTATCTTCTTTCTACCATGGCGTGACTGTGCTCTAGAGGCACGTTTTTTGAAGATTGAATTCATTATTGAGGGTGCGAATTTTGATCTAGAGAGAGGCATTTTCTTACCGGCGTGATCTTCCTTTCACCTATTGGGAGAGTTTTTTTTACTCTGCTATAAATTTCTTCTAATCTTTATACTTTATAAAGTTTTCTGCCAAATATTTAGGGCTTCTTAGCCAAAGTGGAAGTGGACCCTGATTTATTTTGGAGTTGTGTTCATGGGAAATTAATCCCACATTGTCAGAGTGGAGGATTTATTTGATATTCAAATAGCACTGCAGAGTGATTGTTAGTTGTGAGTAAGGCTCACAAGATTGTGAAGAGGTTGTCTCTTGTGTGTGATGCTTGTTGATTGGTGTTGATTTAGTGATGGTGCCTTGCCTGAGTTGTAACTTGCTAATTCAGCCTTAAGGGGCCCTATTTATTTATTTCCTTTGCTCAAGGATATGGTCACATGGACAAACAAAATTGAGCCCTCGGTGCTTGCTCCTGCTTCTGAAGTGCCTTTATAGGCCCTTCTTTTCATTTTTGCATATCTTTTGCAAACAAAGGTTGTTTTTCACAAACCATATATCAACGGAAAGGTATTTTCATCATCTTTATAGTGGTTGAAGAATTTCTCTCATTTTATTTTTTTCTGTTTGGTGGTGCTTTCAATTTGTTGAAGTTTGATATTAGTTTTTCCTACATTTACAGTATTTGGGAGTTTCTAGTTGTTGAAGGTTACTGTCTTGTTATTTTTGGAGATTTGTCATAGTTGATTATGGGGTTTTCTTTGTATCATGTTGTGATTATGTTGGAAAGGGGAAATTATACACAATGGAGAAATGGTATATTGAAGCAATTGAGATGGCTTCATCTTTTTCCATACCTATATAATCTTGTTCCCATTCTTGGTACTGATAGTAATAAGTTTGTCTGGACTTGCAAAAGGGATCATGTCCTAGGAGTTATTACAATGCATACTGATGATGCCACTTTAGATCGTATTGATCATTTTGAGTGTCCATATACTCTTTGGATTAAAATATGGGAAATACATGGAGATCCTGATATTTAGCCATTCCCAGATGATCCTGTTTCAGATTGTCTTGTGCCTCTTTATTTTTCAGATATGATACCCTATGATCATGCTACTATGTAGGAGTTTGAAGTGTTGGAATACTTTGAATCTTCAGATGAGGATGATGAGGGTTCTTTGGATGTTCCTTCTCCATCAGAGACAGTTGATGTACCTTCACCTTTAGTGATTCATTATGTAGAGTCTTTGATTGAGGCTCCTATCATTCCTATTTTGCATGATCATTCATTTTGTGTTGATGATTCATTACGTACATCCAGTGATTCATCACCCCTAGTATCTCATTTTCTTCCTGATTGGGATTCGTATTTGTCGTACATTGGTTGATAGTTTGTAGAATCTTATATTTTAGATTTGGAGGACACATTTGAGGGTATATCCATCCTATTTGATGATAGTTGTGGTACAACTATTGTCACCCCATTTCAGTCTCTGGATATTGTTTAGGATCAGTTTCCAGTGGTACCTTGTTTTTCACCTTGTATTGTGATTGGGCATGTTCCTTATTGGTTTGTGGCATCATTTTCCAAGGTCTTGGTGACACATGAGTAGATTTCAAAGAAATCATCTTTCATGCTTCTGGAGTGGGAAGCATACTTGTATTTGTATTTGGTTTTGTTTCTTCTGAAATGGAGACAAGTTTTTTTTCGACACTAGATCATGTTTTTTCTTTCAAAACTTACCATTTTTGCAGGTGATTACACATTGTGGGGGGGCTATATAGTCTCTCTCTTTCCCTCTTATGGGGGGCATTTATTGTATATTCATGATGTATGTAGTTCTTGGGGGGTGTGATTGAGTCCTCCATCCATGCATAATTTTTTTTGTTTTCTTTTCTCTCTTTTGGAGGGGATTTTTCCCACATGGTTTTTCTCCTTTTCTTCAGTTCTAAGAGATTTCTTTTTGTAGTTGTAAATGGGTACCTAACATGGTTGTGTAGCTGGGACCCATATTACATTCTTCATTTTTGCATCTTCATTCTTCCTAAGTTGCACTTAAGGGGGGGTGTTAGAGTAAATGGTTTTCACCATTTACCTGCTTATGTTTACTTCGGTAGATTAGTTCATTAATTTTGCATTTTGTTATTCGGGTAGTTTTTCTTGTGCTGGGAAGTTTCTCACTCATTACCCACCTTTTATGCCTTTTTAAGGCACTTTGTACAATATGTAAATCAGATCTCATATTTTACACTGCTTGTTTGGTGAAATGGCAGTGTTGTCTCTCTCGCTTTCGTGAAGTTTTTCTACAGTTGTTGATTTGGGGTTATTTTCTCTATCAATTACTATTTATTTAATTATTTGCTTATCAACATTCATCTATAGTTAAATAATTAAAATTAATTATTTGACTATTCACTTTAATCTTTTAAATTCTTCTATAGTTAAATAATTGTTGAAATTATTTAATTATCTCCCAAACCTCTCCTTTATTAAAAAATTAACCCAAATTAATTATTTAATGCTCTTTTCCCATTTCCTCATATTTAATTAAAATGATTTTATAAATTGTTTTAATTAAATGCCTACTTTCCTTTTCCTCAAATAAATTATTTATGCCTCCACTTGTCCAGAGATTCCTTCTCATGAATTAATTATTTTAAATTTTTAAGTCCTCCATATTCTCCCTCCACTATCTCATTTTTGAATCTCAACCATCGATCGTCTTTGGGCTCTTTCTAATCTTGACCATCCATTTTGTAACCTCCCCTTTCACGTGTTACATGTCTTCTCATCCATTGATCTTGGCATCTTTCTAAAAGCTCGATCTTGACTATCCGTTCGAATAGTTGTCTATAAAAGAATCCTTTCTCCTCCATTTTTTCCTTAACAACCACTTATCTAAAACTTTCTTGCTTACAATTTGTAGGTATTTGCACAACTTCAACTACAAATCTAAGGGAATATTTGCAAAATAAGAATGAGGAGAGACAAGGGAAGTGATTCAAGTTCAAGCATGGGAAGGGTCTTCATTTGATGCTTTCATTTTTCTCATGTTTTGATTGTTTTCTCTTGTTTTGGATGGGTTTTGGAATAGTAGTGTTGTGGTTGTTACTAGAATCTAGGCTGGCTCATTTTAACCCATCTTACAAGGGGATTTTTTAGAGCTTAAAGAGGTATGTACATTGCTACAAGAAGCCTAATTTTAGGGTACAAAGAACTCATTCACCTTTAGTTGCAAATAGGTCCCTCTTAGGGTTTTTGAAACTGAGATCTGAGTTATTTTCCTTGATGTTTGCACTCTTAGATTCCCAATTGTCAACTCTCAAAAACTAGTACTTAATTTTGTAGCTTCAATTATTTTTTCTTGCACTATAAAGGTCAATCTTGCAACTTGACAATTTTGACAACTTTGCTTCAAACTTCTTCGCCACTTGATCTTCAACCTATAAATCTGCAAACAAACATTCAAGGGAAGAAAAAAACTTGTTGATTGTTAGTGAATAGGGGTTTGCCTAAGTCAAATCCCTTGTAGGTAATTAAACCAAATGATGAAATGATGAAATTGAACCATGAACATGAAATGATGCAATGTTGATACCTTGGATGTTGTCTTGGAAGATAAATCTATAATCTAACATGTAGAGGCCATGAAGAATGTAGATCTTGATCTTGAATAGATGTATAAAAATGCTTGCAAGTAGATCTTCAATTCTACATCAACTATCTTAACTCAACAACGTGCATGAATGCACTAAACCCTTGACATGATGAAATGATATTGAATTCTTGCAATAAACTTGATAATCTGCCTTGAAATGCATTTGAAAATGCTCTATAATGTTCTCTTGAAGTTGTTAGGATGCTTCATAAAATTTCTAGGAGCAACAATGTGAATTAACCTCTTATTTATACTAAATCAAGAGATTAACCTCGAAATTCAAACAATTCAAGCTGACACTAGATCTAAAAACAAGCATTATTAAATTCCTACCATAATGGAGTTCAAAAAGGGGGTCCTCATTAAGGGAGGACCCATTCACCACCTAAGTCAAATGGTTCCTAGAATTGTTTTCTAGGACCTTGCCTTCAGGGAATGAAAGAACATGAAAAACCCATGTAGAATATGCCAAAAAAGGGGTTCCTATAGAGGGGGGACCCATTCGTCACCTAGGGTGAATGGGTCTTAGCAACAATTTCTAGGACCTTAATTTTTCCCAATTAAATGTTATGTAATTTGAATTATGGGCGTCGAGATAGATCTTCAGAAGGTGTCAAAAATAGGGATTAAATTTGAGTTAAAGGGGCCAATTAACTCCAATTAACCATAATTAATTAAGAGGACCCTAGATAAGTGTGAAAGTGTGTTACAACACTTAAATAAGGTAGAAATTAAGTACATTTTGGTAAAAGGAGGCTCAAGATCAATGTGAATGTGTTACAACACATTACAACATTAAACCTAGGAAAAAATAGGTTAATTTAGTGACAGTTATTCCCAAATCAAGTAAGGAAAAATGATACTTTTTTTGTTACTACAAAATATTGCTTGAAATAATACTCTGAATGCTTGAGTTGATCATGAAACCTACATCACAATTTTAGCTCCAAGAGCATGTATGATGCAAGAATACTTTGATATGATGAATGGCTCTTGAATGCTGCAATAAGTCTCTAATATATATGCTCTTGAATGCTCTTGATCATCAACTTTGATATAGGAATGTTTGCATTCAAATTATAGGTGAAACTTAGTGAAATAACCTTGTATTTATAGGTATGTATCCTTAATTTTATGAAATTCAAATATCACAAGCCAATATTGAATTATGGATTTGAAACATTAAAATACTACCAAAAACATAGTTTAAATTTAGGTCCTAAGGTTTAGGGTGGACCTATTTGTCCATGGGAGAATGGGTGTTAGGTCCATAAACCTTGAACACACCTTGCTCAATGTAAAGTGCTATGCTTAGGTATTAATTATTTTTAGGTTTCCCCTTCAAAAAATGTAAATAATTAGTTTTAGAAAATGAATTAAAGGGATAATTAAGGCATAATCAAGCTCAATTTATTAAAAGGGCCCAAACAAGTGTGTAAATGTAAATGGGTACATTTAACAACACTAAATTAAGGAATTATTAATTCCAAATTTAACTAGGAGGGCCTAAAAGTGAGAAAATGTAAAGGGTTAAATTTTTTTGTACTACACACCTCTCACCATATTAAGAAAGAATACTTAATAAAAGTAGGTCATGTCAATTATTTTGTCCATTTTAGTATCTAGTGTATCCAAATAAATACAAATACAAGCTTGAGAGAAATAAAGAACGGTGTCTGACTTTTCTCTATTACTTATGGAGCCACCACAGTTTGTAAATACTATATATCCCTAGGATTTCCTTGCAAAATTTCAATATAATGGTGTAAAATAGGATAAAGGATAGATTAGTTTTTAGCAAAGTAAATTGCTAATTTCATTCCATAAAAGTTTACACCATAATTGAATATCCAAACTATTCACTTGTTTATGGACAACAAAAAACCAAGTAACTAACCCTAAACCCAAATCTACACACTTATATTGCATAACTATCAAGCAATAAAAAATAGATAAAGATATAGAATAGAAGAGAATGAGGGAGAGGAGTGAATAATATAGAGAGAGGGAGACATATCTATAGATAGGGAGAGAGATAAATCAGTAGAGAGAGGGAGACATTTCTAGATATGGAGGGGGAGAGAGGAATATAGAGGTATAGATGAATATATAGAGAGAGAGGAAGAGTGAGACAAATAGATAGAGGCAGAGATGAATATAAATGAGAGAGGAAGAGGGAGAAAAATAGATATAGATATAAAGAGAGATAGAGGGAGAAATAAAGATACATAGGGAGATAGAGGGGGAGAGATAGAGAGTGATCGATAGAGAGGAAGAGATAAAGAGATAAGGAGGAAGAGGGGGAGATAGAGAGAGATATATGGTGACATAGAGTGATATAGACAGATAGAGAGTGATATATGGTCAGATAGAGTATATATGGTGAGATATAAGGAGATATAGAGAGAGGGAGAGAGGGAGAGATGTAAATAGATAAAAATAGAGAGAAGTAGATAAATACAAGTAGAGAGAGAGAGAGAGAGAGAGAGAGAGAGAGAGATTGGAAGATAAAGGGAGAGAGTTTGAAATATAAAGATAGATAGAGGAATAGGGAGAGAGAAAGATAGTGAGAGATGGGGAGAGATAGAGAGAGGGAGGGATAGAAAGGGAGAGAGAAGATGGGGAAGAGGGAGATATATGTAGAAAGGGAGAGAGAAGAGGGGGGAGGGTGAGGGAGAGGGAGAGATATAAATAGAGGGTGATATAGAGAGATAAATAGGGATAGGAAAAGATATAAAAAGATAGGGAGATAGATAGCTAGGGAGATATATGTAGAGAAGGATATGGATAGAAAAAGATTGAGAGATGAGTGAAAGGGAGATTGGGTGAGAAATAAAGATAAATAATATAGAGTAGAAGATATGAAGGGAATACGATAGAGAATGAAGAGGGGGGATAGAGGGAAAGGATATATATATAGGGATAGAGATAGAGAAACATATGTATACACACACACACACACACATATATATAGAAATAGATAGAGAGAGGAGTGAGAGAGAGAGAGATAGAGGTAGACGTAATGAGGTATAGATGGAGAGGGGGAGGGAGAGATAGGGAGATAGAGATAGAGGTAGGGAAGGAAAAAGAGGGAGTGTGTATATGAGTGAGAAAGAGATATGGAGAGGGATATATTTACAAATAGATAGAGAGGGAGGGGGATGGGGGAGAGAAATAGAGATAGGAGAGAGAAGTAGAGAGAAATAGAAAGAGGGAATGATAAGGAGAGAGGGAGAGATAGGGATAGAGATAGCTATAACTTTGGAAATATAGAAGCGGTGTGAGAAAGATAGATAAACATATAGAGAGGGAGTGATGGAATGAGAGAAAGAGGGAGAGGGAGAAATACATATAGAAAGAAGGAAACAATGAGAGAGGGGGAGATGGAGAGATAAAAAGATAAAGATATAGGAAGTGATATAGAGAGAGAGGTAGAGAGGAATATATAGAGGGGGCAAGAGTGATAGATCATACAAGTGGTGATAGGGAAAAGTAGTAGAGATGAGGTAGAGGTAGAGAGATAGAGATATGGTGGGAGGAAAAGGAAGTGTATATAATATTATAATATTATGCTAAAAATAGTTACATTATTAAATATATAATAGTAATTAAATTTATAGAAAACTTATTTTCAATAATAATAAGCATAATATATTATAATTTTAAAAATAATACAAATGTAATATAAATATGTTAAACAAAGTGAAACAAAGAAAAATAAGGGGAACCTCAATACCTTGTGGCATTTGTGTTCTCAATATCTCCAAGGATAATGGATTGGTTTTGATGTATTGTGAAGGTTGTGTTGGAAAAATAAGGACAAACAACTGAGAGGGGGGGTGAATCAGTTGTCACAAAATATTTGAACTTTTTCAAACTTTACTTAATCTCAAATCTGATGAGTGAATAGTAAACCATGAACAAACAACACATTAGAAGCATAGACAACACCAGGATTTTTTACGTGGAAACCATGTTAGGGGAAAAACCACAATGGATGTTAGTCCACAATATTATACCCTGTTAAAAGTATAAGAAAAATAATGGGAATGGGCATGCATTCAAGCACATTGCCTTGAGCTCACTACTCAAATACAAG
This sequence comes from Sequoia sempervirens, assembly GCA_007258455.2. Classification (NCBI taxonomy): domain Eukaryota; kingdom Viridiplantae; phylum Streptophyta; class Pinopsida; order Cupressales; family Cupressaceae; genus Sequoia; species Sequoia sempervirens. The sequence goes on along the minus strand of VDFB02270651.1, from coordinate 568,698,648 downwards.
AGAGCTCACTTCCCAACAATACACAACAATACGGATTAGATCCACAGGGTATGAACTGAGGAAATAGCTTCTTCACAAGTCTAATTACAGTTCCAGTTAAGCATAGAAAACCTTCTTTACACTTCGCTCAAACTTCTTCTCACTCTTCTCTGCAATCAAATGATTTGGGCACTATTCGCACATCTGCACTCTCTCTGGCATACATTTGTTCTTATGCACACACTAACTTCACTCAAAAAATCGCTCTTATATATCCGCAACATGGAATTACATTAACAACCTTGTCAACCAAAATATAAGACACATTTTCAATGTTGGCCCAAATTTACAAATAAATTTTCAATGTGGATCAAACACCATTGGCTAATATCATGATGTGATCCAAAACAATATCCTCAAGCATGCCAAACATTCAAAACTAAATCTACAAGGATCTGCAACACGCCACAACCATCATGTCGGCCAAGAACATGAAAACCCGAACATACCGAGAAAAATATTCGACCATGAGCACACTGATCAACGTGGATGTAAAACAAGGATAGATCATGATCTAGAAACATCCACGAGCACCAAGAAACAACATAGAAACATCCGCAACAACTAGAATTACCAGAATCACACCAACTTTAATCAAGAACACTAATAGAGACCACAAAAACACTGTCAGAACACAAATATTTATAACTCGAACAAATCTTCACACGGACCTCTAAAACTTTCGGTGGATGGACTAGATACACTCAGCAATAAACCCTTTAGTCCACAACAAATGATCTTCAACATATAGAACAAGACACCTTCATGACCTTCATAGTTCCACTGGGAACCTGGAACTCTTTCTTTAACAATTTTCTCAATATCCTTGACATTTACAACCTTCAATACAATAATGCTAATAGTGTTGACATCAATGACAACCACATATCCGCAACACAACCACAACATCCAATAGGTTGGCCATTGTTTTTTTGGTTTAGTGTGAAGATTTGTTGCTAGAGGGATGACATGTTTTGCAAAAGTGTGTTAAGGATTAGATCATTTTTTGTATTGTGAGATAGAAGTGAATAAGGTGGAGTAGTGTATGTATGCAGAGAGAAAGTGAATTGTAGATTTGTGAGGGGGGATGGTTGACGAGATATGAGATTTGAATTCACAAAGCTAGAAGGATTCCCAATGGAAATACATAAGGAAGTGTTAAAATTGCTAGTAGGTTGGATGGTTGTGGTAACCTGAGTACTAGTGTATAGGAATAGAGGTAAGGGTGTGGAAGGAGGAATTGAATATCCACCTTGGATTTGAGTATACCCCAAATCTTAAGCACAACTAGTCATGGTAGGGATTTTCTTATCAACAATATGAGCTAGACATTGCACAATCTCTATTCCATGTCCATTTTCAATCATTTTCCTCACATTATCTAAAGCACGAATGGAACTACTAGCAATGTTTTCAAAAGTCACAAAGTTTTGGATTTTTTCTATTTCTCATCTATCCTTCTTATGTTCTCTTGCAGGACATTAAAAACCATTGTTTCAACATAATGCACATTAGTTGTGGTTAGGGAAGTCATTGGAAATGAAGTGTGAAGACTATGATCAATAGAGGGTTGATTAATATCAACACTATTAGTGAAAGAGTTGGAGAACCCAACATTCATGATGAATGGAGTATCATGGGATGACATGAGTCTCTAACTACGTATCTGAAACATAGATTTTTGAGACCTACTTGCTTTCTATCACTTCTAGGATTTTTCACCTAAAAGGAGAAAGATGGGTCCAAAAATGCTTATGTTCACATTCAAAAGTTAATGTGATGTGGATGGAAAAAGGATGCAAGATGCCTAGATGTAATGTTTAAATGCAAGAAACAAATAAGATTACTTGACTAATGAATACAAACTAAAGGAAAACAACTTTTTTGAAAACACATTGTGTATTGCAAAATCACTTACAAATGAATGGAAAAATGCAACTGAAATGAATCGGACTAAAAGAGTGTATTTGGAATTTTGAAGAAGACTGTAAATTACTTTTGAAATGTTGTTGATGATTTTTTTCAGACCTGGAGGGACTCATTCGCCATTCTACGTGAATCATTCCTAGTTCTGGTAAACTGAGTCGGAATCTGTTTCTGTCAAAAGGGTGTCATAAAATGCAAAAATCATAAAACTGACATGGAAGTGGGACTCATTCGCCACCCATGGTGAATGAGTCCACTTTTGAAGTTTTAAATTTTCAAAAGTGGCTTTCGAAGTTTCTAATCTACACTTTAATGCTCTACAAGTGTTTGCTTTCGAAACTCTGATTCACGGATCTGAAAATGAGATTTTGTTGATTCTTTGACTTGTTGAATGAAGAGAGGAATTTAACAACCTTGTAACTTGATCTTCAATGATTTCTAAGCTTCCAATAGACCTAGATTTTCAAACACACAAGAAGAGAAGAAGATGTTGATTGTTAGGGCATGGGAGTTTGCCTTGGTCTAACCCCGTTTAGGTAATTAAACCAAAATGATGAAAGAATTAAATGAAACATGCAAAATTGGAGTAGATTACCTTGCCATGATGATAGATCTTGAAAGTCTGCAACAAAACATGTAGAATCTTCCCTTGGATGTCTTAGGAAACTAAATTGATGACTTGCAATGTGAAATCCCTAACTTGCTTGACTTGAGATAAAAGATTGGTGGATGAGTAATGAGGAATGGTTATGAAATTGAATGGGGGTTAAAATGAGGTGAAAATAACTTATTTATGCAATCTTGTGCCTTACTTTCCCCATTTATACCTCATCACAGGTTAAACATCAAGTGATTTTTGAATAAAAACCTGAAAGGAAATCTTAAATTTTTTGAATTTGGAGCCAAGGGGGACTCATTCGCCACCCATGGTGAATGGATCCCACCTAGGACCTGAAAATACGTGTTGAGAATTATCTTGTATTTAATGTTGTTTGTCGGGCTAATATTAAAAAATACACTTAATTAAAGCATATGAGGGCATAAAGGGGCCAAATAAAACATATGAAAGGAATAAATAGTGAATTTATGCCTAGAAAAGCATGAAAGCTTATTACAAGACTTTACAACACTTCAAAATAGGACTTGTTTAGTGATGAAAAGGTGATTTTTAGGTGAATTGTAATGAATAGAGTCTAGAAGAGTGTAGAAATTCTTACAACACTTCACAACACCTTCACAAGATGTCAATAAATGCATGTTATTCAATATGCAAGGGTCCAAGACTTGGTGTGGATGCATAAAATGCCTCACAACACCTGAATCAAGGCACCATTAAGTTCATTTTATCATGTATTAATCCCATGTCAAGCAAAGGGTACTTTTTTCTATGACACAGTATCACAACAATATTGCTAATAGGACACCAAGTTGTGAAGCTCATATAAGTTTTACAAACTCAATGTATACCCAAAATGGAAAGGTGAAATGAAATGAAGTAACCTAGAATGTAAAGTGCAATGTAAATATGTAAATGCAATTTTCGGATTTCAAACAAGATAATTTTCTTATTATGCTATGTAAAAATGTGAAAATGATGTCTTGGAAATACAGTTTTGAATTCACACAATACAAAAATTTATCAAATGAAGCTTAATATGATCAATACAAGTAACAAAAATTCTACAAACTGAAATAGAAAACTAAAAAAAAAAAACAAAATACAAAAATAGATGTTTTAATGCCCAAAAATTTAGGAAACAACCCTTACTAGGGACTTATTCACCCAAGGGTGAATGCATCCTAGCTTAGGGTTTTTAAAAGTGTTTTTACAATTTCTGAGTTGATCCTAGTGGTTCCCAAATTCTGGTTTCTTACAGTGAGTTACACTTTCATATTTTTGTGAAATTAAGTTTGAATGCAAATGTAAAATATGAGTAAATGAGAAACTTAGGATAACTAATTTGATGTGTGATTTTGATTCAATTTTCAAATATAAATTAATGATGATGCAATGTTATGTAAATGATTTGCAAAATGACTGAATTTTTGTATTTTTTAGATTTTAACAAATGCAAAAATGCAATCCTAAAACCCTAAGTGAGATGCAAACTAATGCAAGTTAAGAAACCCTAAATGAGATTCAATCCAACGCAATGAAATACAAATGAATGCAAGATTTATATCTAGGGTGAAATAGACTCCAAAATCAGAAAAATACACACGAATAGACTACAAATGAATGCAAGATCTAGATCTAGGGTGAAATAGACTAGAACAATAGGCAAACTTCCAATGATCAACCATCTAGGCAGATCAAAGATAAAACTAGTGATAAGAACAGAGCTCAAGTAGCTTAGGTAGACACACTCGTGGGCCTCTTCCAAGGAAGACTGGAAACGCCCCCTTTCCTTACCACCATTCAGATATTTAGAAAAACTTGCATAACTGCCTGCTTGATTCAGGAGCGTCTGCTAATGTTATGCCACTGGCAATATGCAAGGCGCTTGGAATTACTCCTACACCCTCAAGAAGGAAAGTGGCCCAGCTGGACAAAACAAAGATCAACATCGTGGGAGAAATGAACTGGATCCCAATGCAAATTGTTGTAGATCCAAGGATACAACAAGTCATTGATATTCAAGTGGTTGATATTCCCGATGCATACAGGATCATCTTGGGAAGCGAATTCACCAAAACATTGAATGGATATGTTGCCACAGACCATTCTCACATGTGGTTGCCATGGAAAGGGCAGCCAAATCAGGTCCATGTAGACAGCGAGCCCCATATGAAATATATGATCACGGAGTACAAACTGAATGAGGTGTTGTTTGTTGAGACAAAATTGGCAAATTACTGTCCCTTCGCCTGTCAAAACGAGTTCGAACCCCAAGAAGAATATGCCGGAGAAGTACTCTTAGTGTAGTGCAGCCCCCCAACCGACCTTACTCAAAAGCCTCTGAGTACATAAATGCTGGTAGAATCAAATGATAAAACCGATGAAGGCGATAATTGGGGATTGCTCAATGGTTTTCAAGAATTCATGGAAAAGTGTGCAAGGGATCAACTCAGCTTGGGCGCCCGAATGAATTTCTAGGATCTCTTACCGCCAAATTGTTGTAGGATTCATAATGCTACCCATTCCGAGTTTGATTACTACTTGTGCCAAACAACAGTAGAGCATGTCAAGAAATCAGTTGTTCCCCAAACAGAAACACCGAAGGAAACGCTAGCAGAACCACCTGTTGTTCAGCATGCCGGGCTATAGGATTCCAAAAAGATTATGGGAGCAACCACTCAGCTAGAAGGAAGTAAGATCCAAGTTGGACCTGAAGTCAAGGAACTTTCCAAGTTTTGGACGCTTCGATTTGAAGGATCCAAATCAAAACAAGGAGCCCGTGCTGGGTTCGAACTCATAAGTCCAACGGGTAAGACCTTTCTTACTACCCATAGAATGCAGTTTCATTGCACCAATAATGTAGCATAATATGAGGCATTAGTCCATGGTCTTCTTATGGCCTTAAAGAAAAATGTTAAAATGTTGTAAGTTTTTGGGGACTCTGAACTCGTAGTTAAACAAATTAGAAAATTGTACTCCTGCCATGATAGAAGGCTCACAAACTATAGGCATAGGGTCTGGGATCTCTTAGAAGATTTAGATTCATTTAATATATAATTGATCCCTCGTGCTCAGAATCATACAGTCGATTCCTTGGCTCAAGCAGCCAACACTTTGCACCCCCTTTCCTTGTCCGGGCTTAAGAAATTTACAGTTGAATTGACGTCCACACCGTCCATCCCGGATAATGTCACTCACTTTTAGGTCTTCAATGACGATAAGCACATCCTTAAATTCATCACTAGTTCTGATGTCTTTGCGACCCAAATAATTGATGAAGCTGATCCGCAAGAGGCCGATTTGGATATAAAGGGGGTTATTAACCTCAAAACCAACATGATTCCCAGAGGCATGGTTCAGCATGTACGCATATTTGATTTGGACCAGATTAGAGACCAGGACCGGCAGACAAAGAGGGAAGCCATAAGCAACCAGTGTGATGTTCACAACCTTGGAACAACCGAGGTGACCCAAAATGTGTTTATCGGCAAAGTGTGTACGCCCGAAGAAAAGAAGGGAATCATTGATGCTTTGGAAAAGTATCACGACATGGTGGCATGGAGATATAAGGATCTCAAGACTTATGACACCTCCATCATCATGCACACCATCCCTCTCAATTTATAAAGAGGTACATAAATTTCTTTCAACAAAGATTATTTTCTCAGTCAGGCATTCCACCTGGGTGCCCAAATTGGTCCCGGTTAGAAAAAAGAATGGAGAAATCAGATTGTATGTGGATTTCCGCAATCTGAACAGAGCTTATGAGAAGGACAACTATTCGGTGCCTTCATTAGATGAGGTGCTGCAGATTGTCAATGACTCCCAAATGATGTCCTTCCTCGATGGGTACTCCGGATATAACCAAGTTATGGTGTAGTATGAAGACTGCCATAAGACAATGTTCACCACTAAGTGGGGGACCTTCGCTTACAGGAGAATTCCTTTTGGGCTAATCAATGCTGGTGCCACCTTCCAATGTGCCATGGATATCGCCTTCAAAGATCTAATTAGAAAATGCATAATCTTCTACATGGATGATCTAACTGTGTTCTTTAAAAGGCGGAGTGACCATGTTTTCAATTTATGTAAAGTGTTTCAAAGATGTAGGGAGTTTGGAGTTTCCATTAACCCAAAAAAGTGCATTTTCAACGTGACTGAGGGTAGATTGCTTGGGCATATCATTTCAGAGTAGGGAATCTCTATAGACCCCAAGCACATCCAGTCTTTGCTGAAGATTCCACCACCGGGTAGCAAGAAAGAATTAAAATCCTTCTTCAGAAAGATCAATTTCGTCAGGAAGTTCATCACGGGTTTTGCTAAAATTGTTAAACCACTCAATGCCATGTTAAAATAGGATGCCAAAGTTGAGTGGGCTCCCAAGGCCAAACAAACTTTTGAAGAAATTAAATGGGCCATTGCTGAGGCACCTGTGCTTGTCAGTCCGAACTATCTGAAGCCGTTCTATATCTATTCATTCGCTTCAGAACATTCTTGTGCTAACATTTTGACTCAGAAAGATGATGGAGGAAATGAGCACCCGATTGCCTTTATGAGTGCTTCTTTGAAGGATGCTGAATTGCGCTACCACAATGTGGAAAAGCAAGCATATTCCCTCATGTGGGGAGTGAAGAAGTTTAGGCATTATGTCTTGCGTAACAAAGTGTTTGCCATTGTCCCCGACCCAGCAGTCAAAATGTTGCTCATGCAAAATGAATTGGGTGAACGAAGAGCCAAATGGGTCACCATGCTCCATGAATATGATATGGAAATCCAACCAATGAGAGGACCGGCACTTACCCGAACAATTTCTGAAACAGCAGAAGAAGCGGGACCCGAACTCACCATGCAGCCATACCAGCTCGAGGATGTTTCCCCGAGAGAATGGTACAAGAATGTTGTCTATTATTTGCTAAACCACAAGTGCCCGCCTCACCTATAGGGAGTCCAAAAACGTGCTCTCAGACTAAAGAGCAGCAGTTATATGTTACAAGGGTCCATTTTATACAAAAGAAATCAGTAAGGCATTTACTTGAGATACCTTGGTAAGGAAGAAGCAAACCAAGTCTTGAGGGAGTTTCATGACAAATTTGACACTGGTCATGGATCTGGGCCCTCTACTGCACATCAGATATTAAGAGCGGGATATTATTGGTCAACTGTCTTCAAAGATGCCCACTGTCATGTTTGCTCATGTCACACATGTCAGACAACCAACACCAAGGAGAAGAATGTTGTCCCACTGCAACCTGTGTTGGAGGTAAGGCCATTCGCGCAATGGAGTCTCAATTTCATCGGTATGCTAAGCCCTCCATCATCCGCGGAACACAGGTACATTCTTACGGCTATTGTTAATGTACTAGATGGATAGAAGCAATTGTATGTAAGTAATGCACAACTGAGGTAGTTACAAATTTTCTAGAAAGTTTCATTTTAAATCACTTTGGTTGTCCTTATGCATTAGTGTGTGATAATGGGCCTACATTTGCTTCATTAAAGTTTGTTGGTTGGGCCTTCGACTATGGGATTGCCCTTAAATTTTCATCTAATTATTACCCTCAAGGCAATGGCCTTGCTGATTCCACAAACAAGAACCTGATCACGGTAATCGAGAAGTTGCTAGATAGGAATCACAAGGACTGGCATACCTAGCTCCATTTCGCCCTTTGGGCAGACCGCACATGCCATAAGGCTGCCCTTGGTGATTCCCCGTTCCATCTTGTTTATGGCCTAGAGCCCATATTTCCTATCCATTTGAAAATCCCCACCCTCCAATTCATCGAATTTTACGAAGGGGATCTTAGAGAAGCTCGGTTGGCTGAGCTTTTACATCTAGAAGAAGTTTGAGACCGTGCAATAAAAAATTTCACGACACATTAGGGTGTGGTTAAGAGATGGTTCGACCACCGAGCCAAAATCAAAACCTTTAGAATTACAGATTTGGTTTTGTACTGGGACAAGGCCCATGAAAGGAAATGGGGATACAACAAATTCGGCAAGCTTTGGCTTGGCCCCTTTCAAATAGCTGAGATTTTGGGAGACAACGCTTTCCGCTTGAAGACCTTAACTAGTGAAGATGTCCCGTTGCCAGTCAACGGGCAACACCTGAAGCATTACTTCCAAGCTTGAGCTCCCACAGGCTCTTTTTTGTAAATACCTGTATATAGGTTAGAATAGGTTGTCTTTTGGCTTGCTTGCGTCTTGCTGCATCGTTGTTATATGTTTTGCTCGGTCCCTGCTGTTTTGTTTTGAAAGGATGTTCTCCGTCCATTTATGGTGGCTGTGTTAATTCAAGGGATGGCTCGCTTTGTTGTTCGTCCTTAGTATTCTCCAAATAAACATTCATTCCCAACTATTGGTCCCTGAAGGCCGCCTAGGAATGATTTCCTTGTTGGAACTTTGCTTTAGAACTTGATCCTTGGTTGGCTCTTTTTATGCATATCTCAGATCTCGCACAAAAACATGTTAATTATTCCTAAGGACTACACAATGGTTGCTATGATACCTAGTAAGTGAAAAATCCAAAGTCCTCTCTAGTGACCATTATGATTCCCAAACCCATGGTGGGCTTCAGTGCCTACACGATCGGGCAAAAGGGATAAGAACAAGGACAAGTTGAAATAAATATCAAAAGAAATGAGAAGAAAGAAGAATTCTAAAATCAAGTGACCGTATGGGTGTGTGGATAACTCTATCGGGGCGGGGAAATGTCTAGGTTACTTTTGGTGGTGGACGATTTACGTAGCTTGCTTAGGAGGATTAGTAGCCACTTGTCGTAGTTCCGTGGAAAAGAATGAATCCACAATACACACACTGCTGAGATGTCCCATAGACCGACCCAACTAAGGATCCTGTTCTCTTAGTTCACTCTTGAAAGTCTACTCTTGGTCTGCGAAACCAGAGATTTTGGGTTCTGAATGAACGCTTATCCCTAGAATGCTCGGGATCGTTTCCTAGCAAAGTCGCCATTTGTTGTGCCCTTAGCACACCTGCCCCGTTCGGAACAGAGACCCTCTTTTCTTTCACCTTGTCGAGTCATTTTTTTCGCTGCCTCATTTTGCATGCCCCCTGTTTTGGTGTCCCTGACGGTCAACATCCCCCCCGAAGTCCCATCTTAAATTGACCATGTTTTGTCATGTTCACTTTGGCTAGGTTTTGGTCCTCCAGGCTTTCCTTGGCAGTTTTTCTACTGCTAGCCATCTGTCGAACCCTAGGCTTGACCTGCGGTTGCTCAAGTAACTTAACAAACATTACCGATTTCTTCCCCATTCCAGGTCCGCCTCCGCCGGTTTCCCAGTCCGCCCTTTTGTTCCTACTGGGCCCGAACTTGTGGCGGTGGTCTGCGTAACACTTCTTTCACCGATTGAACTTTGATCCCGGCTCCGCCAAGGTTGCCTGCTGGGATCGGGACCGAATCTTCGTCAGTTCTGGTTCCTTGAAACTTTTTTGGGTTCCCAATTCTTCGCCGACCCCAATCCCGATGGTCTTCCATCCAGGTCCTGCCCTGGTTCTGACCTTGATGGTTCTCAGTCTTGGTCTCGCCCCGGTTCCACTCTCGATGGTCTTCTGCCCTAGTCCACGAGCCCAAGTCTGGGACTTCTTGTCGCCTAACTTACGTGAAACCTTTACAAGTTTTCTCCCATCCTAAGTCCGACCCCGCCGACATTTCACCATCCAAAATCTAGGTCCCTTCTTACTGTCGGTATGAAAAGAAAAATGTTTAACGGCCTTTTCGCTTCGCCCTTCCGGACCTCGGACCCTGGTCCTCCCGCCACCGCCTACTGATTTCAAATTCACCAACTCTCAGCTGGCCATACAGGTATTAGATGAGGCCATTAATAATAGAACAGGGTATAAGTATTGGGCCCCAACCTATCATTTTCATTCGTCAGGATTACATGGTGGGAATCAGAGTGCTTCCTGGAAGAGATCCTTGCACCTGTCCTTGCTGCTCCCATCCCCGAGATCATCGTTGGGCCCCCTTGGGCGTTGATCACACATCATCCTTCGACCGCGGGCTTTCGAGGTGGGTTTTCCATTCGTTGCACCAAGAAGTTTTCATGATTTTGCGTATTGAAATCACGAACAAAAATGGGTCTAAAATGAATTCAATTTATGGACCACAGTAGGTCTCGCAAAGCCACCTTTTCAAATCCTGATAAACTTTCAAGTTGATCTCTTGTGTTCGATCTGGAACTCCGCGTCGTTGCCGCTGTTCTTCATGTAGAGCTTTCGCGCCCTCTGGGCCTGACCCTTCCGGCCGCCGCCCAAACTTGACGAAGTCCTTTCTCACCGGCGAAATCCTCTCTCGAGCCCGCTATCCCGGATTGCCTCGGACCAACTGTCGTGAAAACCTAACTCTGAGTTAGCTCCCGTTACTGCCTCTGGGTCTAACCCTTCAGATTTCCCCTTCCAGACTTCCACTAGGCGTTCGTCGTTCCAAGGCAGCGGAAGGCTCCCGCCTTCCTGAACCCCGGGCCCCAGCTTTCGAACTTTCGACCGCTCAAACGACACAAACTTTGAGGTTAACCTTTTCGTCTCGGGACCGCCCCCGACGGACTCTGTTCCCGGTTCCGCCCCCCAACGGAGATTCCGTCTGTGATTATCAGCCGGTGTGATCCCGGACCTTGCTCCCCGGGGTTCCCTTCACCATTGTCCCTGGTGCAAGCGCCCTAACCACCATGCCTTTTTGAGACTTGAGGTCTGACCAACCGATTACCTCCAAAAGCTTAACGAAGATAGCTTCCTTCAAATGCTCATCTGGGTCTGGTTCCCCGGGCCCCTCCATCCAGGATTTCGTGTCCGAATTTCCATTTCCAAACAGCACATCCGGAGCAACCTTCCGCCCCTTCCAGCCTGAACTGACGATCGACCTTTGGACTTTCGGGACTCGGACCCCGGAGTTCCGCCCCCAGAACTCTGTCTTCCCTTGCCTTGGCCATTGAGGATAGCAAACCCCTGACAACTTTCTGAGTCTGAACCTCTAGGAGCTCCAAAATTGGCCCAAACGACCTTAAATTTGAAAACTAACCTCGACCCACGTGCTCAAAATTGACCTTCTTCAACATGGGCCATTCAAACCATCAAAATATGAAGACGAGAAAAACCACCCGGATCGCCCCGGCTTATTCACCTTTTTAAAACAACATTCCTGCCAGGCAATTTCACCCCTTTGGGCCCGGATTCTCTAAAATCCCTTAAAGAAAGCAATTAACGACATCTAAAATAAAAGGATTTAAATTTGTTAGTCATATGATGTCCACTTTGATCTAGTTCACAAGATTTTGGGCTAACAATAATAGTTTCGAAGGTTGTACTCATTGTGTCCATGCTTGTAGGATATATGGAATCAGGTGCAGGACCCTCGGGAGGAACTGCAGAAAAAGACAAAGGAAAGAAATCAGGCAAGACTCCTTATGGGAAGGAGGATAAGGACCAGATGAAGTTCCAGTTCCAGGGTGAACCTCTACTATCAAAAATCACCACAGACTAGAAGGAAATCACGAACATTAATATCGACCACGTCGATATTGATGAGTTTACACAAAGAGTCAGAATTCACCCAAAGACTGATCGTGCCAGATTAATTAGGCAAAGTGTAATTGCAAAGGCCACAGGATTCCCCCCATCTATCATTGCCCCTAAGCTAGTAATGGCCTGTTGGCAAGCCTACCAACCTGAGACAAGGGCCATCATAGACAAAGATGGCAATATTCTAGTTGACATGTCGGCCAAAGGAATTACAAGGACTTTCCACATTCCTACCTTTGAAGAAATGGAAACACCCACCATAAAGGAATGCAAAGTGGCATGGGAAACAACTCGATGGGCTGCAAGAGATTGATAAATCAACATTGGCTCAAGGAGAAAAGGGGTAGCGTTGTGAAAGTTCCTCAAGAATTATTCCGTAGTGATTTTCACAAAGACTACCATGACCTAGTCACCATGTTGAGCTGGGTAATGGGCATTCCCACTGCTGCATTCTTTCAAGAATGGATGGTATACTTTGTTGAGCAGATCCTCCGTGGGAATGAGGATGTCACTACAAAAGTCTCATTCTACTGGGGAGCTATGATAAGAGACCGCTTCCATGAGCAGTTCATGAATGTAAAGAAGAGCTCCAAATTCTACATGCCCTCCTATCTTGTCTATGCCCTGGCAGAACAAAGGCAGTATTGTGGATTGTTTGTGGCACCCGATGAGGAGCCAAGGAAAAGATTGAAAGTCTATGACAGGCATCCCCAGCTCCAATTCAGAAACTTTAAGAAGGAATACTGCAGGGTGAACGACGCCTTTATTGGTCACATAATTTGGTTACTTGGAGGGGATTGAGAGGAGAGTCTCTCAAAGCGCGCAGGAATTCCTTAAACAATATGCCTTCCTATTTATTCAATTCCCCAAATTCACATACATTCGCACCCAGGGTTTCAGTGAAAGGCCGAACAAGCTGCCCCGGTACCCCAATGACTGGATTATACTACTAGAACTCTTCCAACATCTGCAACATGTGCACACCATCCTCAGCAACAAGAATTTGGCAGGGATCTCTTATCCCTTGACCTTCGGGAAAAGGCATGTATAAATTGCAAACTTCTCAGTGTGTTGGGAACTCAGAAAAGGAATTGGCAGAATACCACTTCCAATTACACACTGCTCACCCACGAATGGACCCATATGGGCACGCAAGAAAAGTGTTGGGACCATAATACAACCATTTACATCATGTTGAGGATTTCTAGGCAAACTGCCAAAATGACAAAGAGGTGTGTGCCAAGCACTACATGAGGATGACTGCATACTTTGTAAGAAGGGTGCAACTATTCCCTATATCGGATCAAGTTGAGGAAGATGAAGGCACCATCATGGATCCCCGGTATAATGCAGTATCCAACTTACCGCTGCCCGCAATTGATTGGGATGAGCAGGAGGTCAATGACCTTGACATCGTAACCAAACCCATTGTAGCCCAGACTGAAGAATGGGTTAAAAGGAAAGTGGCCCAGCTAAAACAACAAGGGGTGGTCTTAACCTATGAGGGACTCAAAAGTGAGCACAGTGCCACCGAGGATGTCACCACTACTGTTTAAATGGGCGAGACATCCAAATCTCCTCCGATCACCAAATTAAAGAAGAGGAAAGGAGCGGAAACAAAGCAGTCTCTGGACCCCAAGGTATACACAAGGAAAGATTCAGGGGGCTCACCTTCCAAGAAGCCCAAGCGAAAAGGGGGAACCATGGAGCAGCTCATAATCTAAGAGGGTGAGGAAGAAAGGATAGATCAGCTGGAGCCTCTTCCAGCTCCCCCTGTCTCCATTGCCCCATTGTCCGTCTCCCTGGCTATGGTCGCCACGTCCCTGCCAGCGGTAGATATATCAGTCCATATTTCCCCTTCACCTCCGTCCGAGCCTGTCATAATGATTGACTCCTTCCTCTGTTGCCATGTCACCTACCATATCACTCCTATTAGCCCCAGTGACAACACCAATGCCCACTCCCGCATTACCTGAGGCTTTTTCGAAACACTTGAAAAATCTCCCTTTTGAGCTCTCCCAAATCCTTATGGACCCCACCCTTCAAGCTTCCTGAGTGCAAGTCCTCGCTACTGCTAAGCCTTCGCAGCCTCCAGCAGGACCACCAGTGATGAAGGCCATAATGTTAATTTTTGAGGAATGGGAGAGACGAGAACGAGAAGCCTTGAAGCTAATTAAGGAGGCCGATGAATATCATGAACACCCTCAGTACGTGCACCAGACAATTGACAAGGTGGCCTACGAAGAGGAAGGAACGAGCTCTTCCGAAAGTGGAGATGAGGAGGAGGATGTCGGTGGTAGGGTCGTCGTACAAACATTTGATGTCGATCTTGAAGAAGAGATGGCTCAACAACAAAAGCATGATGGAGAAGAGACAAAAAGGTCACCTCCCAGTGAGGAACAGGAGGGCGACAGGGCAACAGACCATACAAAAATTCCCATAGGGGAAAAGTCACTGGAGGTCATGCCACCTACTCCTACAGACGAAGAAGATAGAAGAGAGGACCAGCCCAAGAAATGCATGCATAAGGGCGAACATATTGAAGAAATAAAGGAAAATGAGGGTGAGGTAGAAGAAAGTCCTCGAGGGAAATTGATTACTAAACCTCCCATCAAACGCCTCACTTTCATCTTAGATTCTGATGAGGAAGAGGGAGACAACACCAAGATGAAAAGTGCACAAACATGGGTCAGAACAGGGCAGGGCGAAGGTGATCAAGAGCCATCAAAAGAAGAGTCTGCCATGCCCAAATGGTTGGAAAGACAGCTTGAGAAGGAGACTCCTGCTCCTAAGGATGTGAGGGTAACGTTAGAGGCTATCCTACCTATTGGGTGAAAATTATGTAATCAGCTTTTCGATAGATTACACAACTTTTACTTCAGCCACAACTATGTGAGATGTAAATCTCTCCTCTCGAAAAGGGGAGGTGCCCTTCTTACTACTAATAGAAGCGATAGTAAAACAAACAAGTAATTACAAAATGTACACAAAACTTACGAAGTGGGAGGGGTGTGTTACATTCATCCTTCTCTCTTTTTTTAGAGAAGATGTTTACAATGCTTCACTGTTGGAAGTTCACAATTCTTAACAACTTGAAACGAACAACTAGCAGTAATAGCAATACCTCTATCTTGTCAAAGCAAAGCGTAGAGATACCAGAAGTAATTTAACAATAAACAAATAAAGTAAAAAAGAAAGCTCATGAAGGCACAAAGTCGTTCTGTAGCTTTTTCAATGATGGATCTGTGAAGAGTGTACCGTTTGTCACGTTAGAAGCACAAAGTCTTCTTAGATGCAGCAATTCCTCAAAGAGCATGAACAATTACAAGCACAAATTCTTGTAGATTATCCAACCAAAGTATTCAAAAAGCATGAACAATTACAAGTACAAAGTCTTGTAGATCATTCAACCATATTATCCAAAACACAAATGAAAATCTAAATAAAGAATGTAACACAAAGTTTACATAAATTACTTAGAGTCCTTCAGATTTCTCAAGCTAATCACCACCAAATAAGATCAATTCATAAAAGTATTGAATCCAACGCAAAGTCTGGTTTGCAATCTTCTTCTTTATTGATCAAATTTCATTCGCAAAGTATGAACGCAAAGTTTCACAATTCTGCTTCAAAAAGGGCAGCACTTCGTTGCAAAATACTAAAGGATGAATTTACAATGAAAATCCCTCACATTATATAGAAAGAGGGATGAGCAAAATTAGGAAACTAATTGAGGAAATTAAGGAAAGTTAGGTGAGCGATTTTAGGAGATCTCACCTAACTTTGACCAAATTCAAAGTGTAATTTGTTTTCAAAAGATTACATCTTCAAGCTTGGTGTAATTACAATTTACAAAAAGACATATAAGATGTCAGGAAATATTTACAAGATGCATAAAAGGATGCATCAAAATGTTCAACATCGGAGATCAAGAATCTTCATGGTTCCTTGCTTTGGGCGCGAAGTCTTCATACTTCTTCTTGGTCTCCTATATGAACGCATTATCTAGGCCGACTGTGTAATCTACAAGGGTGTGAGCTCTTGTGATCAGCCTTCTGGCAAATGAATGGATTTTCTTGCACCCGCGAAGATGCATCTTGAGATTATCAAGTGTCAGCCTGTATATTGCAAATGATATGTATTGAGGCTTTGGGAAAAACTGTCATCCTCAACTTGTTGCATAACGGCTTCTTTGTAGATCTGGGATAGTTCACTGGATCAGAAGATGTCACCTTTAGGATCACTTGATGAAATCTGGAGAGAAACTGCAAGGATGGTGAATCAATAGACGTGAGCAAAAAAAGTAGCATTGGGAAGCATGAAGCAGGAAACGATGTTGAGCAAGCGTGAAATGAGCAACTAGGCACGAAAAATGATGCAGGAGCGAAGAAACGGGGTTCGGAATGGAAACAGAGCAAGTTTGAAGAGACTAAGATAAAAACTGCCAAAAGTGTAAAGGTGCTAAAATTCAGCACCATTGCACAAAAAATGACTAAGTCTGGAAAAAGTGCAAAGGTGCGAAAAATAATGTCATAGTAAAAAATTGGCTAAGTCTGGAAGAAAAGTGTAAAGGTGCTAAAATTCAGCACCATTGCACAAAAAATGACTAAGTCTGGAAAAAGTGCAAAGGTGCAAAAAATAATGCCACAGTCAAAAATTGGCTAAGTCTGTCAACAATGTGTAAGAGGGCACTTTTTTAGCGCTTCTACACATTTTTGGAAAATCACCTTTTATGTAGGGTCGCTGATTTTTGGCGCCACTGCACTTTCAACACTTAGCCAAAAATTTGGATAAGTTAGAGCGCACTTTTTTGGCACAACTGCATCTTTCACAATTTAACTAAGTTTGAAAAAAAAGTGTAATAGCGCACTTTTTCAGAGCTATTACATTTTGAAAAATTCACTTTCATGCAGGGGCGCTAAAAATTAGCGCCCCTGCACTTCTCATACTTAGCCAAATTTTGGCTTGTGAGCAGGAGCGTACTTTTTCAGTGCAACTGCATTTTTCATAATTAACTAAGTACGAACAGTGAGACTTCGCGAAGGGGCTCGTTTCGAAAGTCTTCACGAGGCGAACATAGGGGGATGCTCAAACTGACTATTTGAGGCTTTGGAACACATTTCGAGGTGGCTTGAAAATCACCTCATTTTGCGTGCCTGAACTTCATGAACCTAGGAAACAGACAAGTTTCGTAGGGGGGTTATCCGTGAATCAAGCATTGCTAGATTCCATGATAACACTACCCCGAGCACAAAGCTCGACCAGAAAAGAGAAAAATCCTAAAGTTAGATCCAAGATGACAATGGATGCTTTCGGGTCCTAAACCACGCATATAGCAACACCTGTGGTAGGTCAAGCTGGGGTAAGCTATAACATTCCCACCATCAACTTAGGGACTGCTATCAAAGAGCAAAAGGTGGGGCATCTTGAAGAATCAGTAGCTGTAGTGGTGCACTTGATAAAATAGGACAAGGTCTCAAAAGACAAGCTCAAAGAATAAGTGGTCGTCTTAACAGATTATATCCAACAATGGTCTTCAGTGGATGACATGCCCACCACATCCGCGGCTCCACCCCAACTGTTGTCCAAAGAGAAAATTGACAAATTAGAGAAGAGAAAGAACTTGGACAAGACTACAGAGAGCTAGTTCCAACAGGTCCTGTATGTTGGAAACATGAGTATCAGCCGGGTTGTTCAGACAGCCATCAAGTTCTTGGATCTGTAGAGATCTCTGGAGAGTACGAGGGGGATCTGCATTGACTTCCCTGCAACATATGATTCCACCTGTCCAAAGATTGAGGCCATCCTCTGGTTACCAAAGGCCACATGGGAAAAGGAGCTCGCATTCAAAAGTGGTGACCATTGGTTGATGGACGTGTGGAGGCAGGATTTCGATAACAGAAAAGAAAGGTTGGAACAAATAATGAATAAGGTGGATCCAGACATCGAATGGGTCAAAGAAATTAGGGCAGACTGCACCCGATATCTAAAGCTGATGACGAAATATGACATGTCCATAGTACAGATGGATCCAAAGAAGATAAAGCCTTATTTTTAGAAGAAGATTGAGGACAGGATGTCCAATGAAATAACAATGGAATTCATGAGCTTCGCCGCTCGTGTCTTCACCCAGTTGGAGTTGTTCAAGGACCAAGGCGTAAAGTATGTCGTAGACTGGAAGAAGCTTGAGGATAATGCAAAAGAATGGAGTTAGCAGATGTTGCGGTCTGAGATTATTGAGGTAGACAAGCTCCAGCCAGACATTCTAAAATTCATAGAGTGTGCAGCTTTGAAGAAGTACGCGGGCAACCCTATTATTAATAAAGAGCTCCTGAAGGAATAGCTACAGCAAAAGAGCAGTCAACAAAAGACAAAATGCTACAGTGCTGTCACTAAAAGACAAAATATGGAAAGAGACAAGAATGTAATTTTAAATTGCAATATATTTGGGGGTAAGTGAAACCCTATTTTGTAATGAATCCTGGCCACACAATGAAAGTCAATCTTGGCCATTCATTTAGCTTTTTGAGCACTATAAATAGGGGGTCTCCTCTCATTTCCAAGGAGAGTTGAGTTGTTGTAAAGACATGCTGTTGAAATTTATAATGAAAATATATTGATGGTGTATTTTTTGGTTTCTCCACATATTTCATGGTTCAATATCCATTGTTAAATGCTTTAGTTAGATTCACATTGCTGTGTTAGTTAGTTGTATCCTTGCTTTGATAGATTTCAGTCATGCTGTTCTGTGATTATAGAAATTTCTGCTATGTTGATGCCTCCCAGCCCATTCTTTTTGTTGTTTGCTACTAGTAAATGGCATTGCAAAGTTAGCTTGGGCTAAAATTTAAAGTTGCTATTTAAATATTTACCTTTATTCATGCATTTGAATGGTGGATGAATGGTAAAACATTTGCAGACCTTTGAAGATAGCACAAATTTCACGATACTATAGATTTCTTGGTTAAGTGGAATCCTGTTTGAAGGGAGCTTTCCATAGCAAAAACTCCATGATCACTGTTCACAGTTAGTTGCAGATCCAGGAACCTTCCCTCTTCCCTGCTCTTTTTCCTTTTTTTTTAGAAATATCCTATACTAAGGTTCATTGCACATTGTAAAGTCAAACTCAAAGAAAACATTAAAGTTTCAGATTGTTGTTTGAACCTACAACAAAGTGCATTCAACTCCTATCTTAGAAACTTCATACTTTAAGATCCACCTCACATCTAGCTATGTAATTCCGCCCTCTGATTACCAGCAAAATCACATCAAAATCAACTGAGGAATTCCATGCAAGTCATGACCTGACACCCGAGAGACCTTGGGGAGATTTTCAGCAGCTTACAGTTGGAGATTTCCTTTCAAGAGAGGTAGTGCATCTACACATTGTCTATGCTCAGAAAGTGTGTAAAAACACCCAACAACAGCCTTCCTCATTTTTTGGTCTATGCAAAGGTAATTTCTATCTCTTGTAGCTACTATCCATGCAACAATATTGTGTCAAGAGATATCTAATTGTGAATGGAAAATTCATGGGACATTCTAACTGAAATACATTAGAGATCAGGTCTTGAGAGATAACAAGCATGTCGGCCCCACTTGATGACTGGATAGTTCTCTTTTTGGTATTATACCAACTGGAAAGAGCTTTTATTAATTCTACATTGATGAACACATTTGGCACTACAAGTCTTCCTAAGTTCAGTCTCCATGGGTTAAAAACTGGTTAAAATTTGAGTTGCTTTCTTTGGTGATATATGAAAAGCTCATATCCCTGGTATGGTGTCCAAACATCCCCCAGACCCCTATGTTTTTCTAACAATTTACTTATTTGGGCACTCCTCCTGGGTCTCAGCCCCGACCTCGAACATTGGTCTATCAAATCTTGGTTTAAATTTCTCTTTTCGCGTTTTTGTTTCTTTGCCTTAGGTTTTTCCACATTTTCTTGCATTTCTAAAAAAAATCAACTTACTAGCTAAGAGTGACGTACTTACTTGAATTTCTACCTCCCCTAGTTTTGCTGTGTAAGAGCTTCGAGTTCCATCTTTTTTATTTTTGTCCTTAGCGTAGCGCTTCTAGTTTCTGCAATTGTATGCTCAACATGTGGTGCAATTTACTTCTGGTCTGGCTCATTAATATACCACTTGTTTCAGTCTTGTCATCGAGGGGAGCATTTATGTTAAATATCCCAACGATGCTCTTGGACATCACATCAAATAGTAGTAATCATTCATTGCTATATCGTTGGGGCCTTGGTTCATTTTCCACCAATGGCCACCTTCTCCATCAATGAATATCTTTCTTTCGATCAATCAGCGAGACACCAAACAATGTTACCCTGATGCACCCCAACTTTAGCGTTGAATGTTATATTTTTGATAATTCGTGATTGTATCAGGCCATTGGGGGACCACAATCATTCATTTCATTGATGTATTAGAGCTATGGTGATGTGATCATCTTTACATCCTCTATAGATCTGTCGGGAAGACTACCTTGGAAGTTAGCCCGATGGAAAAAGGTTATACCGATGTAAGGTTATGAACTTCCCTCATCGGGCTATCGGTGGGGTGGTGATGGGAGTTCCACCGATGAGGTATTGTTAGGTCGATGATGTCAATGGGACCTCAAAACCTTTTATGAATCCGATTGTTTGGGTATGCTGCTTACAAAATGGATTTTTCCACACAAATCTCAACAATTTGTCTCGATCATAAAATTAAGTATGGTAAATTTTTTGTAAGGACTGGGAGGTAAGTGGATAGAGGCTAATGAAAATATGTGGGATTTTCTAGTCCTAACAGTGGCTCCATCTAGGGACGAATGATTGTAAGATCATTCTAAGAATCCATAAAATCTTTGGAGAACAAACCATGGATGGAAGATGAAATGTCATGAGAACCTAAAGCTACTATGCATCAAAGTTATAAATTTTAGAAGGTATATTAGGGATTTTCCATGCACTGGAAATCCTTAATCCTCCTTATGTTCTTCAAGAAAAGAAATGTTTTAGGAATATCCCATGTACTAGCAATTCTTGTTCTTCTCCTGACATGTTCCAGACATAATATGAATCATCACCTCCTTTGCCAACAATAACAAAAGGGTCCTCACCATAAGGCCTCAAATTTCCCATGCTTTCCTTTCTCTTCACTCCTGGCATTCCACATGAGAACTATGTCATCTACTTACTTCCTATTTTTAGCCTTCCTGTCATATAAGTATTTCATTTGTAATTTTTTCTTCCTATTATGCTGCTAGGCTTGGTTTCTGATTTCATCAAGCTCCATTAATTCTTCCATCCTTTCCTCCATAGGTTCAGGAACATCTAAATCTTCTTGCAAGATGAATTTGCAAACTGGTATTAAATTATGCAAAGGGACCTTGGCTTGAGTTCCATACACAAGCTCAAAAGGTGATTTACCAATGGCCTTTTTCACAGTAATTCTTTCTGCCCATAAGGCAAGCCTCAACTTAGAATCCTAGGCCTTTTTATTGTTATCCAACATTCTTCTTATGATCTTCAAAATACTCTTGTTGTTGGATTCAGCCTGCCCATTTTCATGTGGATGATATGGTGAGGAGTATGAAATTACTATACCATATGACTGGAAAAATCCCTTGAGTTCATCTGACCTAAAGCACATTCCATTATCAGTTACAATCCTTGTTGGGATTCTGAATCTTGTGATGGTGTTCTCCAATAAGAAATATGTCACAACCTTGCTAGTTGCTTGCTTAGTGGGTATAGCTTCTACCCATTTTGTGAAGTAATCTGTGGCCACTAATATCCATTTGTGTCCTCCACTAGAATTTTTTGTAATTTCCCCTATGAAATCAATTCCCCATTGGTGAAATGGAGCTTCAACCTGCATAGGTCTTAGAGGCAATGCCCCTTGATACTTTAATTTTTTGGAAATTTTTGACATGCCTCACATTTTCTACTATAGTCATGTGCATCATTGAACACCTTAGGACAATAGTACCCTGTCCTTAATATCTTATGAGCATTGGTTTTTGCTAAGAAATTCCCCCACATACCCCTTCGTGCATCTCCTTCAAAACATGCCTCGCTTGATGCTCATCTAAGCACAACAATAGAACACCATCCCTATTTTTCCAATACAGGCCCCCCTTCATGAATACATATTTTGAGGCTTGCAACTTGAGTGTCCTTTTTCTATTGTCATCAAACCCCTCTAGAAGTTTAAAATGTTTAAGATAGTACACAATATCAGTGTACCATGGCGTGTGTTCAATAATAGTGACCATATTTTCTTCATCATTCACATTGCATACTTGGGAAACATCCAAATTTGTTTCAGCCATCAATTTTCCTCATCCTTTTCCTCTTACAAGCTTGGTGATTTGAAACTCAATATCAAACTCCTAGATTCTATTTTTCCATTTGCACCTACATCATTTTGTCTCACTTTGTATAAATACATCCTTCACTGTAGCATTAGGCACATAAGCTATCACTTTTTCTCCCACTAGATATGGTCTACATGCCTTGATAGCTCTTACCAATGCATAGGCTTTTTTTTCCACAATATCATATTTTAATTCTGCATTTTGGAGGGATTTGATAAACAAGGAGACTGGTTGTTCATACCCTTCATCATTCTTTTGAGGCATTACTGCAGCAACTGTGTGATAAGATGCGAATGAAAATATTTGGAAAGGTTTGCTAAAATATGGAGATTTCAATACTGGAGCTTCTTTGATTGCTTTTTTTATGGATATGAACACGTCTATTACTTCAATTGTCCAATCAATCTTTTCACCTTTATTTAGCATCTTTGATATTAGCTTTACTATCTTAGCAAAGTTTGATATGAATCTTCTTACGAAATTGATTTGTCCAAAGAAGGATTGAATAGCCTTAACTGTCTTAGGGATAGGTATCTTATCAATGACCTCCACTCTTTCAAGATCAATCCTTACTCCTTCTTTAAAGACTATATGCCCAAGTAACTTTCCTTTTGTTACCGCAAAATGACACTTTTTAGGATTAAGGGAGATGCCATATTCCAATGCTTTAAAAAATATTTCTTCAAGGTGAGCCACATGATCCTATGCCTTCTTAGAATATGTAGTTAATTCATCTTGGTAGACTACCATTATCACATTAATGAGGTCAACAAAAGAAACATCCATGGCCCTTTGGAATGTTGCACTAGCATTTGTGAGTCTGAATGGCATCCTAACATAAACATATGTTCCCCATGGAATAGTGAAGGTTGTCTTTTATTTTTCTAATTCTTTAACTTTAATTGGTTATAGCCTTAAAATCCATCCATCATGGACAATAACTCACAGCTTGTGACCCTTTGTAGCATAGCCTCCATGTTTGGAAGCGGGTAATTGTCCTTGAGAGGAGATACATTCAGGTTCTGAATGTCGACACAAAGCCTTATATCTCCATTTTTCTTTCTGACGGGTACTAGATTGGAGACCCAAGATGAATGTCTAATTGGATTGATAATACCTCCTTCCCTAAGCTTCATAAGTTCTTCATGCACTTTGGGTTCCAGGGTAGGGTTTATTGGTCTTTTTTTCTATCTAAACGGTTTTGCACCTAGCTTCAATGGGATCTCATGTTGGAATAGATCTTGTCTATAAGCCTTAAGATCCTCACAAGACCATGCAAAAACATGCTTGTATTTCCTCAACAGTGCAATCAACATTTTTTTGATTGTTGGACTTATCTTCTTTCCAATGTATACTCTTTTTGGTGCCAATTCAGTCCCTAGGTTGATCTCTTCAATATCTTCTCTCTTTACTGGTGTTTGTTTCATGAGAGCACGATCATTTCCATCAAACACCCTTTCTAGTGCCACAAGTCCTTTAGAAAGTTTGTTGCCTCTTTTCCAAACACAGTATGTTTTCTATCTACTTCCACAAATGCATTAAAGTCAATCTCCTGGGCTTCATATTCATCAATGCAATGTAGAAATTTGATGAAATCAATGTCATCATTGAAAACTTTCCAATTATAGATGTTATCAAGGATGGCAGGTCTTGTTTTGAATTCAACTTGAGACACTCCGACCAGGGTGATATCATCTCTTTTTAGAACTACATTAGCTAGGAAATCTTCCATTAGGTTCTTGGACCTATCTATCCATTAAATAGAAAAGGCATCGAATAGTTCAATTGTGTACCACATAGCATTTTTGTATTGTTTTAACCTTTTTTTTTTTGCAACATATTTTGATCTGATATGTGAAATGATCAACTCAAAGTCTCCAAGAACATTTAGCAGTTTGATTCTATGTTTGACAACCATATTCAAACCAATTAGCAAGGCTTCATACTCTCTTATGTTGTTTGTGCATTCAAATGTCAACAAGAATGAATACTTGAATGTAGCACCCTCAAGTGAGATAAAAACTACTCTCGCTCCATTGCCTTCCTGACTACACACTCCATCAAAATACATATTCCATACACCGTGCTGATTTTTGGAAACATGTTTATCAATTGGATCGGTATTCACTAGTTTAGGCTAGGAAGGCTCTATTCTAAAATTTCCTAAATCCACATCACAAAAGCAGTTTAATTGATTTTGACCAACATAGTCCACAATCTGATTCATCCTTGGTTCTCTATATAGCTTGACCTCTTCACCATTTATTGATATTGTGGCATAGGACAAGTCAAATTGTACATTTCCTCCACTTTTGCATTCCATTGCCTCAACAAGAGCATCCCAAAATGAGGAGGTGTATCAATTACAATTATGTTGATATTATAGGTTTCCTATGGATAAGAAGCCAATTTCACTTCTACATCTTTCATAATTCCTACTACTAGGACTTGCCTACTATCCAGAGTGTAGCATTTTCCACCAGTAGTGTCTACCCAAATCTTACAACATTTTATTCCTAAGGGGGCTCATATTGTGTGATCGCAAGGGATTTTATTTGTTCTACTTGTTGCTCCTCCTCACTACTATTCTCATCACTTTCTTTGTTACTTTCCTCTTCTTCACTATTGTCAAAAAAACATACATTAGGAGTGGGTTGTGAGGGTATGTGATCTAAAGGCTCCAAATTTTCAGCCTATACTCCTGTATAATTTGCATGAGAGGTATCAAAAACATATGAAGGCACATCTTTCATTATTTCATTCACATCAGTAATGAGTTGCTCAATCCTAGCCAAGGGGTCCTATATATCACCGAATGCTTTTAAATATGATGGTACATTCTTTCTTTCCCATTCATCTGTGAGCATAAATTTATTATATGAGGCCATTCTATCACTAATGGAAGCTTCATCTCGGTTCCTGATCACATGATCAAGCGCAAACCAATGATCATACCATGAAAACCCTTGTGTTAATCTTGCTTGATGAATAAACCCCTCTGCATCAAATTTCTCTCTTCCATACCCAAGGGGAAGGTTGTAATGGGCTAATTTAGCACCAATTTCCTCATATCCCTAAATGGAAATGACTGTAAAATCTCCAAAACAAAGAGTTCTAGGCATGAGTGATTGCTTATTATGAACCTTGAGGTGTTTAGCATCAAACTTTGCCAATTGTCATATAATCTCCAAATAAGCAACTCTATTAGGAACTACTCGAGGTAGCAAATGTGGAATCCCTTCAAACCCATAAAATATTATTACTTTCAAGTCACAGAAAATATACCAGTCCCCCCAATTATGGTTTACTTTACCTTTTGGGTCATTCTCCTTCAGTCTCAAAAATCTTTGCACCTCATGGCATAAGTTGTGATCATATGAATATCCTAGTAGCTTCGTTAGTGGTTTAACAAAAAATTCTTCAAAATATAAATAATGAGGCCTTTCACATCAACTATCCCATAGTGATGTCCAAGTCTGTGCAGGCTTGAAGTTTCCATTTTCATCTGTATCTCTGATCCTTAGTTCGTTACTCCACACATTTCTGGTATGTCCCTCATACAAAAGTAAATGCATTAACAAGGAATAGTGTTTGAAATACATGCAATTGTTATTTTTTATCCTTTCAAGCCCTTGGTTTAGGGCATTAGCCAAGTAGCTTGCATAGTCGAATGACCTAGCATCCTTGCTCTGTATATCCCCACCTACAACCATCAGTGCAATAGATATAAGGGGTGGGACCTCTATTCCCAAGACTTGACTAGTTGAGTAATAAGTATACAGAAAGTATTCTTCAAACAAATCTACGTGAAAAGGAGGGTTTCCATTGCTCAAAAATATCTTGAGTTGGCCTTCCTCATTTCTTGGTCTATGCAAAGGTAATTTCCATCTCTTGTAGCTAGTATCCATGCAACGATATTCTGTTAAGAGATCTCTAATTGTGAATGGAAAATTCATGGGACATTCTAACTTAAAATACATTAGAGATAAGGTCTTGAGAGATAACAAGCATGTCAGCCCCACTTGATGACTGGATAGTTCTATTTTTGGTATTATACCGACTGGCAAGAGCTTTTATTAATTCTACGTTGATGAAAACATTTGGCACCACAAGTCTTCCTAAGTTCAGTCTCCATGGGTTACAGACTGGTTGAAATCTGAATTGCTTTATGTAATGATACATGAAAATCTCATATCTCTGGTGTGGTGTCCAAGCATCCCCCAAGACCCATATGTTTTTCTAACAATTTACTTAATTGAGCACTCCTCTTGGGTCTCGGCCCCAACCCCGAATATTGGTCTATCAATTCTTGGTTTAAATTTCTCTTTTCGGTTTTTTGTTTATTTGCCTTAGGTTTTTCCACATTTTCTTCCATTTCTGAAAAAATTCAACTTACTAGCTAAGAGTGACGTACTTGAATTTTTGCCTCCCCTGTTTTTGTTGCATAAGAGCTCCGAGTTCTGTCATTTTTGTTTCTTTCCTTACCATAGCGCTCATGGTTTCTGCAATTGTATGCTCAACTTGTGGTGCAATTTACTTCTAGTCTAGCTCATTAATATACCTGTTACCTATTTTTCACTATGAGCTCAAACAGGTAGAGCTGAATCGAATTAATCATTGATAGGTACAGAAATTTTCAATTGTTAATGCTAAAGTATTCATTGATCATCATAGAGATCAGATTACATCTGAATTATAGTTTTATTGTGCAAGTATTTAAAATAGAAAATTGAGAATTTGCATAATAATGTTTTTTATTCATTTTGTAAAAACACTGAAATCTCGTACAAGCTGCGAAAGTAACTGAATTTTCTTATGACAATCAAATGATGAATACAACATTCAATGATAAGCTACACTACCGAAGATAACGTAAACATAAGGAAGAGAAGCAATTCATCATTGCCTGTGATGATGAATCACTTTCGCTTGATGTCTTCAGTTGTCACGTCTCCAAGCTGCAACCTTGTTTTCGCGCTCCATGAACTTGCAAAATTGTAAAAGATGGTGTTAGAGGTGTACTCTAAGAAATGATGAATTACATTCTACTTTATGCCTACGCTACCAACATGAATGTAATTTGCATTCAATCAGGCATTCAACAGATGATTGAGTTTCAAAGGTTGACAATCAAGGAAAACATAGTTCAATGGAAGCTTTCAGATTTGATTATTTTTATTAACTTGTTTGTTTCAATGTGCAAGAGCAGGTTCATAATGTTCGTGATCATCTTATCAGATATGTGGAGTAAAACAGGCTCCCACAAGGGTTGAGCCTGGCATATCATAAGGTATTCTCTCATTCAACGTTCATATATTAGAGTTATTAAAGCATCAAAGAAATAGTCATCATCTAGGACTGTCATCAAGAAGTCTAATTCAGCATGGTGAAAATAG
Source organism: Sequoia sempervirens (assembly GCA_007258455.2). Classification (NCBI taxonomy): domain Eukaryota; kingdom Viridiplantae; phylum Streptophyta; class Pinopsida; order Cupressales; family Cupressaceae; genus Sequoia; species Sequoia sempervirens. Next base: position 568,670,763 of record VDFB02270651.1, on the reverse strand, counting down.
ATTAAGCAATTATCTTTTTCTCATCATTCAAAGGAACAATTAAAGAAATCTATTAAGAGAGCATTGATTACATTTATTATACTTTGTTTTAGCTCTGCCTTTCATTCATATTTACATTTTGATGAGCCATTGAGCTCCTTTGAACTAAGGAGAACAAGGTATCAATTCATCATAACTGCTCTTAACAATCACATATGCAAGTTATCCAAATTTGGAACAGTGCTTATTAAATGCATGGTACAGCCACGAAAGAGATTGCAATCTAAGGGACAAACACATAAGTCTTTCATCAAAGTAATTGTAGGTTACCAAGGAATGCTTCCTTAGTATTTTTTGAGACTTGGATAAATATTGAACCCATAGCTACAGGGTGGAATGACGAATAAAATTGCACCAGTATAAGAAAAGAGCAGTAAAGATTTGGGACAGCGTTGCACAGTGTCAAGTAGAAGAAGAGCATTCAGCAATCAAGTTGTTTCCCACAGCTTTGAAGCACATACACAGTCTACAAAAGACTCAAGAGAAACATATTTGTATTCAACAGGAAGGGAGCATTTTATAAAGAACATTCATTATAGTGCCAAATGCTACAGGTGAACATTGCAAGAACAGGTGCCAAATCAAAGCATTTAAAAGTGTTCACTTACAGGAAAAGCAACAACAGATTTACAGGCATGAATGCATAAGCTGAAAGGTAGTTAACAAAAGAGAAAGACAGTGCATTTTTATCTTTATCATCAAAGGGACATCGATGCACCAATATAAGGAAAGAATTTGTATTCAGCCTATGATTTGCAATGATCACAAAGGCATAAAGCTACAGGAAAATTAAGGAAACAAAAGTAGAATATGCACAGTGATAATGCATTACATGCTATACATGCTATACTTCATTTTTATTCATATGGAATACAGATTGAGCATATCTCTGCATAATAAAAGATGTAATCAAGGTGATCATGGCAGTCTCAAAAGTACTCATCTAAGGGTTTTTGTTAAATTTAAATATAGACTTGTCACTCTTCTCAGCATTCCCACATTGTTTTCTATTTAAAATATGGAAGGAAAATACAGATTTATTTTTACCCATGTGAGGGTTTTAGCATGGCAGCCAAGAAAATACAAAAATGCAGTAAATGGAGAATACCCAGATGAAGATAATGTATAGCTGCAGCCAGTAATGACAAACTCTCATAAAGGGGTCAGTATCAAATATTTCATCGCAGCCTGGAGTCTTTCTTTTATTTTATAAAAGATCTATCAACTCACTTTATACAGGAAAAGTTTCCAAAAGGTTTGTATTTCAACAGAGAAATGAAGGCAGAAATAGAACTTACCATCATGCGCTTAAGGGAGGGGAGACAAGTCTGTGGCTGAGATCTCTATAAGCTTTAAAATTCATAGGTTGAGTTGCACAGTAACATGAATATATACAGAAGGCTCGAGCTCTTCAATGGCGGCCCAAAACAAGAGAATGACACATAATATATCAAAAAATGAGTCACATCCACAACTTTGAGGCCCAAAAATGCATTAAAATGATTGAAGGGACTCAAATTTATAATAGAATAAACTTCATCTTACGTTTTCTATTCAAAATCTTCGAAGAAATCATCAAAATCGACAGAAATGGTGCATGGTCGAGCTTCAAACCCCAGGTCGGCGGCCAACTTCTTCATGAAGCTTCTCCAAAGTCAAATGAACATAATGATTTTAGGGTTCCTCATCTTTCCTTTTGCATGGTTCAATGGTTTCTTCTTTTTTACTATATTTTGAGAGGAAAAATCATTATGTTCTATCTACTCCCGTGGCCATGACTTCAAGTCAAATCTCCTAGCTATAATATGGTCAACCCTATCAAATATGAGACTTTATGCTAAATATTGTGGCAGATTATTAAATCATTGACAAATATTGTCAAAGCATGTTAAGGAGTGATTATTTGTGAGTTGCAAAATAATAATGGAGAGGAGTCATAAGGGGAAATTTATTTTTTGCAGGACATATACTTTATTGTTTTTCCCCTTATTGTTTTGTAAAGTTTTATTTGGAAGTTATTAAATGCAATTTTATTAATTGCTTTTCAATAATCTTTTAAATCAACTATTGTAAAATGGGAAAAATACTAAAAAAAAATTCGCTCATGCGCATGTGGAGTTGATAGTGAGCCTCAAGTTAAGTTCCAGCACTAGTTTTGATGATTGATATTAATGCAAAAATGGAGTTTCAGTTATCATGGGCGAGTTGATTAAAGAAAGGTGGATTTTGCATGTTTTGGCCCATATCTTCAAATTTCCAGTTCAGTTTGAGTTATAGATCAGTTATACACATTGTGACTACGAGTTTGAGACTAAGTTCACTCATTTTTGCATTAGTTTGATCTTTCTTTTCAGGGATTTTTTCTTCTGCTCGGTTTTCACCTTTGAATTATCATTTTCTCACTAAAATTGACTTTCAGTTTCATGTTCATGCACTTTGGAGTTACATATTTTGTATTTATTGGAAAATTTATATCTTTTTCCTCTAGTTCTTATTTTTCAACCTTTGCATTCTGCAAAGAGAAATATCTTGTAGCTCAGCATTTTAGAATTAATACAGTTTTACAGCTTTATAGGTTATCATTTTTACAGAGTTTCCTTCTTTTCATTATGGCTATTCAATATTAGCCTTCTCATATTCAGGAGTTTTGTATTTATTGAATGTTTAAGATGCGAATTTAATGTGTTTGATTTCAAAGCCTTTAAATTCCTATCATGTTCATGAATACATGTAAATGAAAAAAACAATTTTAGTTACAAATCATAAGTTGAGTTGTTAATTTATCCTCTCCTTTAGGTTGTGAAAATATCATTTTCCTTCATTAAGAATGGATTATCAAGCCTTCTGATGAAACACTTATGTAATTAGATTTCCCAATTTGAGTTGTGAAAATAGATTCCGTAATAATCAGTTGTGAATCAATCTGCTCATAAATATCAATTAGGTGCATCACCGAAGTTTTAGTTTTAGTTCATGCATTCAATTCAATCCTTCTTACCCTTTTCTCAACAAATCATTCAAGTACCTAATTGATCATCATATAGGAACCAACCTAGAATCTGGAGGTCTATCTTCGCCATAGGAATACCCACAGCGTGAAGATAGTTCCCATGTTTCAACAGATTGCTGAATTTAGTCATTCAAGCATTCAGGTGCAATCTGAATGACAACAATACCACTTGTTTTAGTCTTGTCATCAGGGGGAGCATTTATGTTAAATATCACGATGATGCTCTTGGGCATCACATCAACTAGTAGTAATCATTCATCACTATATCGTTGGGGCCTTGGTTCATTTTCCACCAATAGCCACCTTCCCCACCAATGAATGTCTTTCTTTCAATCAATCGGTGGGACACCAAACAATGTTACCCCGATTCACTTCACCTTCACCGTTGAATGTTATATTTTTGATAATCCATGATTGTATCGAGCAATCGAGGGACCACAATCATTCATTTCGCTGATGTATTAGAGATATGGCAATGTGATCATCTTTACATCCTCTATCGGTTTGTCAGGAAGACTACCTTGGAATTTCGCCCGATGGAATAAGGTTACACTGATGTAAGGTTATGAACTACCCTCAACGGGCTATCGGTGGGGTGGTGATGGGAGTTCCACCAATGAGACATTGTTAGGCTGATGATATCATTGGGACCTCAAATCCTTTTATGAATGTGATTGTTTGCGTATGATGGCTACAAAATGGATTTTTCCACACAAATCTCAGCAATTTGTCTTGATCACAAAATTAAGTGTGGTGAATTTTTTGTAAGGACTAGGAGGTAAGTGGATAGAGGTTGATGAAAATATGTGGGATTTTCTAGTCCTAACAATGACTCCATCTGGGGATGAATGATTCTAAGATCATTGCAAGAATCCATAAAATATTTGGGGAGCAGACTGTGGATGGAAGATGAAATGTCATGAGAACATAAAGCTACTATGCATCGAAGTTATAAATTTTAGAAGGTATCTCAGGGATTGTCCATGCATTGGCAATCCTTAATCCTCCTTATGTTCTTCAAGAAAAGAAATGTTTTAGGAACTTCCCATGTACTGGAAATTCTTGTTCTTCTCCTAACATGTTCTGATGATAATATGAATCCTCACCTCCCTTGCCAACAATAACAAAGGGTCCTAACCATAAGGCCTCAACTTTCCCATGCTTTCCTTTTTCTTGAATCTTGGCATTCCACATTAGAACTGTCATTGACTTGAAACTTCCTAATTTTAGCTTTCCTATCATACAAGTATTTCATTTGTAATTGTTTCTTCCTATTATGTTGTTGGGCTTGGTTTCTAATTCATTGAGCTGCATTAATTCTTACATCCTTTCCTCCATAGGTTCAGGAACGTCTCAATCTTCTTGCAAGATGAATTTGTAGACTGGTATTAAATTATGCAAAGGGAGCCTGGCTTGAGTTCCATACACAAGCTCAAAAGGTTATTTACCAATGGCCTTTGTCACAATAATTCTATCCGCCCATAAGGCAAGCCTCAACTTGGCATCCCTGACTTTTTTATTGTTATCCAACATTCTTCTTATGATCTTCAAAATACTCTTGTTGTTGGATTCAACCTGCCCATTTTCCTATGGATGATATGGTGAGGAGTATGAAATTACTATACCATATGACTGAAAAAATCTCTTGAATTCATTTGACCTAAAGCACATTCCATTATCAGTCACAATCCTTGTTGGGATTCTGAATCTTGTAATGATGTTCTCCAATAAGAAATATTTCACAACCTTGCTAGTTGCTTGCTTGGTGGGTATAGCTTCCACCCATTTTGTGAAGTAATATGTGGCCACTAATATCCATTTGTGTGCTCCACTAGACTTTTTTGTAATTTCACCTATGAAATCAATTCCCCAATGGTGAAATGGAGCTTCAACCTGCATAGGTCTTAGAGGCAATGCCCCTTGATACTTTAATTTTTTGGAAATTTTTGACATGCCTCACATTTTCTAGTATAGTCATGTGCATCATTGAAAACCTTAGGCCAATAGTACCCTGTCCTTAATATCTTATGAGCAATTGTTTTTGCTAAGAAATTCCCCCACATACACCTTCATGCATCTCCTTCAATACATGCCTTGCTTGATGCTCATCTAAGCACAACAATAGAACACCATCACTATTCTTCCAATAGAGGTCCCCCTTCATGAATTCATATTTTGAGGCCTGCAACTTGAGTGTCCTTTTTCTGTCGTCATCAAACCCCTCTAGACATTTAAAATGTTTAAGATAGTACACAATATCAGTGTACCATGATGTGTGTTCTATGCTGGTGACCATATTTTCTTCATCATTCACACTGCATACTTGGGCAGCTTCCAAATTTGTTTCACCCATCAATTTGGCTAATCCTTGTCCTCTTACAAGCTCGATGATCTAAAACTCAATATCATACTCCTAGATTCTATTTAACCATCTGCACCTACGTCCTATTTTCTCACCTTGTATAAATACATCCTTCACTACATCGTTGGGCACATAAGCTATCACTTTTTCTCCCACTAGATATGGTCTAAATGCCTTAACAACTCTTACCAATGCATAGGCTTGTTTTTCCACAATATCATATTTCAATTCTACATTTTGGAGGGATTTACTAAAGGAGACTAGCTGTTCATACCCTTCATCATTCCTTTGAAGTATTATTGTTACAACTGTCTAATAAGATGTGAATGAAAAGATTTGGAAAGGTTTGCTGAAATCTGGAGATTTCAATACTCGAGCTTCTTTGATTGCTCTTTTTATGGATATGAACACATCTATTGCTTCAACTATGCAATCAATCTTTGCACCTTTCTTTAGCATCCTTGATAATGGATTTACTATCTTAGCAAAGTTTGATATGAATCTTCTTACGAAATTGATTTGTCCAAAGAAGGATTGAATAGCCTTAACTGTCTTGGGGATAGGTATCTTATCAATGGCCTCCACTCTTTCAGGATCAATCCTTACTCCATCTTTAGAGACTATATTCCTAATTAAGTTTCCTTATGTTACCGCAAAATGACACATTTTAGGATTAAGGGAGATGCCATATTCTAATGCTTTCAAAAATATTTTTTCAAGGTGAGCCACATGATCCTCTACCTTCTTGGAATATGTAGTTAAGTCATCTTGGTAGACTACCATTATCACATTAATGAGGTTAGCATTTGTGAGTCTGAATGGCATCCTAACATAAACATATGTTCCCCATGGCGTAGTGAAGGTTGTCTTGTATTGTTCTGATTCTTTAACTTTCACTTGGTTATAGCCTAAAAATCCATCCATCATGGACAATAACTCACAATTTGTGACCCTTTGTAGCATAGCGTCCATGTTTGGAAGTGAGTAATTGTCCTTCAAAGAAGATATATTCAAGTTCTAGAAGTCTATACAAAGCCTTATATCTCCATTTTTCTTTCTGACCGGTACTAGATTTGAGACCCAAGATGAATGTCTAATTGGCTTGATAATACCTACTTCCCTAAGCTTCATAAGTTCTTCATGCATTTTGGGTTCCAGGGTAGGGTTTATGGCTCTTTGTTTCTATCTAAATGGTTTTGCACCTGGCTTCAATGGGATCTCATGTTGGAATAGATCTTCTCTATATGCTGTAAAATCCTCATAAAACCATGCAAAAATGTGCTTGTATTTCCTTAACAGTGCAATCAACATTTTTCTGATTGTTGGACTTATCTTCTTTCCAATGTATACTCTTTTTGGTGTCAATTCATTCCTCGGGTGGTTCTATTCAATATCTTCTCACTTTACTAGTGTTTGTTTCATGAGAGCATGATAATTTCCATCAAACACCCTTTCTAGTTGCACAAGTCCTTTAGGAAGTTTGTTGGTTTTGAGATGCACAACCTCTTTTCCGAACACAGTCTTTTTTCCATCTACTTCTTCCACAAATGCATTGAATTCAATCTCCTGGGCTTCATACTAATCAATGCAATGTAGAAATTTGCTGAGATCAGTGTCATCATTGAAAACTTGCCAATTATATATGTTATTAGGGATGAAAAGTCTTGTTTTGAATTCAACTTGAGACACTCTGACTAGGGTGATATCATCTCTTTTCATAACTACTTTGGCTAGGAAATCTACCACTAGGTTCTTGGACCTATCTGTCCATTCAATAGAAAAGGAATTGAATAGTTCAATTGTATCCCACATAACATTCTTTTACTATTTTAACATTTTGTTTTTTGCAACATATTTTGATTTGATCTGTGAAATGATCAACTCAGAGTCTCGAAGAATAGTTAGCAGTGTTTGGCAATCATATTCAAACCAATTAGCAGGGATTCATACTTTTCAATGTTATTTGTGCATTCAAATGTCAGCAAGAATGAATACTTGAATGTAGCACCCTCAGGTGAGATAAAAACTACTCCTGCTCCATTGCCTTCTGACTACACGCTCCATCAAAATACATCTTCCATACACTGTGCTGATTTTTGGAAACACGCTTATCAATTGGATCAGTATTCACTAGTTCAGGCTGGGAAGGCTCTATTCTGAAATTTCCTAAATCTACATCACAAAAGTAGTTTAATTGATTTTGAGCAACATAGTACACAATTTGATTCATCCTTGGTTCTCTATATAGCTTGACCTCTTCACCATTTACTGATATTGTGGCATAGGAAAAGTCAAATTGTACATTTCCTCCACTGCTGCAGTCCATTGCCTTGACAAGAGCATCCCAAAATGAGGAGGTGTATCAATTACAATTATGTCAATATTATAGGCTGCTTGTGGATAAGCAACCAATTTCAGTTCTACATCTTTCATAATTCCTACTACAGGGACATGCCTACTATCCATAGTATAGCATATTCCACTAGTAGTGTCTACCCACATGCCAAGTTGTTTCATGACCCCTACTAGCATGAAGTTGATAGCAGCACCTGAATCTATCATACAATTTCTCACCAACTTGTTATTTATGAGCAGAGTAGTGAAAAATGGATCAATATGTGAAGGATTCACTATTGCATCACCAAGAGAAACTTCAGGAACCTTTACTTCTCCCTGCTTGTTCTTAGTGATATTAGTGGTCTCTTTATTCTCAAAGTTGGTATTTCTATTAGTTCCATTAGATATTAGTTGAATAGCATTGTCCATGTATTCTTTTATCTTCATCATTTCTAATAATGGCACAAACATCTTTACCTGGGACAAGGCCTATGTGAAGTCAAAAGAGGTATTTTTTGTTTTGGTTATCTTCTTTTGTTCTAGTGGATCTCCTTTGTTCTCTTGTTTTTCTCTTTGTTTTGTTTCATCAGACTTCTAAGTTTATCTTTATGCAATTCTTTCTTTTCTTCTTTAAGAACATGTTTTATTTCATTCTTATTGGGTTGTTTATTTTCTATCTTTTTTAGTGTTCCCTGTGTTGTTTATTTATCTTTCACAAATATCCCCCTTGGAACACCCTCATCTCCATTTATTGTTATGTTTCTTAACCGATATTTGTTTTTTTCCTGTTCTACTGCAACAATGGTCAATTCCTTGATCTCTTCCTTAGTTGGTCTCCTTTGTATTTACTTGACTAAGATGAAGCACAAGAAGGATATAGTTCATCATTGCTTTCATCATAATCATAAAAGACTTGTTTTTCTGCCATATGAATATTGTATCTTTGGTCATCAACATCATACTCGTAGCCTTCTTCTTCTGAAGATGAATATCATTGCTCAATTGGATGGAGGGTGTGAGAGGTTAAATATATTTTATGATCCTCTTCCTCATTGTCCATTTTTATTTCTTCTTGTTGTATTGATTGAGCTACAACACAATAATCAGGGGCATGTGGCAGCTTACAAACTTGACACCAAGAATTATTATTAACCATGTATGCTCCCTTCTTCTTTAAGGGATTGGGAGTCTCTTTATTCCTAGGCCTATCAATTATTGGCTTTCCATCATTCCAGTTTGTGTTGTATGGCATATCATGCAACCTTGGTCTTTCATTTCTATATATATTTTCTTGCCTATTCTAAGGGTTGTTAAAATTTTGGAGAGCCCTGAGATTATCTCTCTTACCAATCATCCCAATAGACTTTCTATTGTTCTCAATGCTCAATGTTGTTTTTTGTGCTTCAATTAGATTTCTAGGGAACCTATTTCTAAGCTCATATCATGTCTTCAGATCAAAGGATTTTAGGTAAATGTTTAATGTTGTGGGATCGGTCAGTTTGGACCTGGGTGGTATCTTATTGTGCAATTTGGAGAACCTCTGGTTGAAGTCATCAACTGACTCATTTTGATATTTCTAGATACTTATCAATTCATGCAAGGTAAACTCGGGGGCACACTGATTCCCATGTTGCTCCAAAAATTTATCTTGGAAGTCTAATATAGAATTAATTGAACCATCAGGTAGGCCATGGATTGAACCAATCCCTCACCTATTTTGTGAGGGACATCATGAAAAGTCTCATATTCACATCCTCATACTCCATAACAATATCTTTAACAAAGGCATTAAAATTTATGATATGTTCTTTAGCTGATATCACATTATTCCTATTGAACTTGGGAACCACATTTCTCCAATTGACATCCATTGTGTATGTGTACATTTGATACCCTATTAGATCAAATTGTCTACATGGGTTTGTAGGATTTTGTGGAGGCAAGTTCAAGGGTGGAGGATTAGGGCAGTATTGGTACCCATATTGAGGCTGATGATAGGCATTTTGTTGGACGTGTTGTTGGGGGTACATATTTTGATGGGGCACATGTTGCTGATGTTGTGGGGGGTATTATTGTTCTAGAGGTGGATTGTGTTGGGGAGCATTGGTAGCATTTGGATGTTGGGATCTCTAAGATGGCATATTATGCTGAAAATGTTGTCTTTGGTTTATGTTTTGTGGTGTTCTTGTGTTCTGAAAAGCCCCTTGTGAATTGATATTACCACCCTATTTATGTGGAGGGACATACTTTGGTGGTTTTGATGTATTAATACTCAATTGAGACAATTGTTGACTCAAATCTATGTTTCTTTTTATCATCCACTCTTTTTTCAAGCTCCTATTCCTGCCACTACATTTGTATTTCTAATTCTTGATTAGTCATGTGCTCAAAATCTTCAATAGGAGTTGATTTATCCACAAGCCCACACTGGTTTCCTTCTTCTTGTATATCAGACATTTCATGATCATACTTCTCCTGCCTTTGTCTCTGTTCCTCATCTCTCTGGACATGGAACTCCTGCATCTTTTCTTCGTCCATTTCAAAATGATAAATCCAACGATCACTATTTCCATGTTCAAATGGAGTGTGGGGATCTCCACATGGATCATTGTTGTGACCTTCTGACTCATGCAACGTGTCAAAGCTATTGTGTACATTGAAGACTAGTTCTGTTGAGTTTCCTTCATTTATGAAATTTTCTAGGCTAGATGTCATCTTAGACTTGTTGTTCGCGTTTGTTTTTGTGGGAGGAGATCCAAGTTTTTCAATCCATTTCCCATTATTTTTCTTCGGACTATCCTGATGTAAGGATCTTCATTCATTCATATTAGATGATATAATGTATCTTTGATGTCTGCCATCTATCCTTTCTGATCTGATGCTTACTTTATTAGTCATAATATTTCTTCAGAGCCACCACCTACTTTCTAAGAGTAGGAAAATGATTTAGTTCATTCCCAGCGGAGTGTTTTAACTCTAGAGTGACTCTAAGATGGTGGGCTTGGGTTAAAAATTGGCTCCCCAACAGAGTCACCAATCTGTTAGGTCTCAAAAATGTTGGTTGGAAAACCTCAAGAGGTTTCCAAGCTCTTGGTACGTTTTAGGCTAACGAAAAAGCCCAATTGGTGTATTTGAACCTTCTTCTCTTGAATCTTTGCCAAACCAAGGTGAGTATACCTATGCAAATGAAGTAAACTTGAACTATATATTTCCTATTTGAGCAATCAATCCACAATGGAAATTAGGAGTGCAGAGATGTAAGCCTAATTTGGTATAAATTGTATAAGCAATATCAAGGTGAAGTTCATTAATATTTTTAGTCAACAGATGTAAAATTTTCAAAATAGATTTGATAAAATTAGGTGATGAAATGGGTAAAAGACCATTGCCTTGTTGGGTAGATGGAGTCAAATGAAGATCTAGGATGAATGACTTGTATTGGTTGTAACTCATTGTTTTGCACACTTATGTCAGTTTATATCTTGTATAAACGTGCAGGAAAATGACTGACAAACTCTACTTATTGATCCAACTGACACAACCAAGTTATGATTTATCAATAGGATTTTAATCCTTCCTTGAAGGAATCAATTCAATAAATCATGTAGGAACAACATATGATACCAAATTGGAGACAAAATAGCAATCCTATTTATATAGCTCTTCTTACTAATCCAAATAACATTTCCAGATTACTGTGATTGACTAGAAGGGTTTTAATTCTTTTAAAGAAACCAATTAATCATACCACACAAGAACAACAAATGTGTCTTGATAAATTGAATATATCCTTGATACACCAATTTAAATAATAAGGAAATAGTAAGTTGGAGACATCCAAATAATTGTATATTTTCAACAAACAATTGATACCAATATAAAGCCACAAAATCAAAGATCTTTCATTGATTTCCTCAAAATTATGCTTGCAACATAGTCTGTTGAAATGTAAACATTATGGAACTCTTATGCTATCTATCTCTTATCCCTATTTTCTTCCTCTATCCTAATATATCCCCTCCTTTTGGTCTTGGTCTCTCTTATATATACGAGAGGCAACAAGCTTCAGACCAAAAGACACATCCTTTGATAACAAAACATGTTATTTAAAAATAAGCAAAATTTAAAAAATTAACACAATCGTAGACATGTGCATTGATCTGTTAATCTCTGAGTAAAATCTCGTGGTCACCTAAGACCTGTTCAAATATTTTATTGTATAATAGGGTCCACATCATTACCACTGACCGATTCTAATTATTGCTTAGTTGTGCCTAGAATGTCCACTGCCCAATTGATAAACAGATTGAATGCCGAGAGGTGATGAATGTATTCTTGTTCTACATGAGTGTTTGCACTGGATATTTACTTCTTTCATATCATACTCCATGTGCCCAAATTTCTCAATTTGTTTATGAGTATTTTGCAGGACCATGTCCTCATCGTTGATTTCTTGCAATGTTGTTGTTAGAAACTCTGTAAACTCTGTTTTCCAATCATCCCTTTCTCAAAGATTCCATGTATCATCATGGAGTACAGGAATCAAATTAAAAGAAACCAAGGTCCTCTTTGAGTTTATGATGATATTAGTTGTGAGACTCCACCAAGTTGTTATATATCTGCAGTATTTGCTCTTTAAGAATTTGTTTATCCAGAAGTTTCTTCTTTTTATCAATCATTCTTCTTTGCAATCAGATATTCTCCTCTATTGCTTATTGTACTTGCTTGAACACAGTCCAATAATCATTAGCTTGCTTCATCATCTTATTGAACCTTTCCTTGATGATCTTGAACACAGTATTGTAATTAATGACTTTCATTTCCTTTTCTAGTGCCTTACACTTTTCCGAGGCTTTTAGATGGAAATTTTTCCAATAAGATACATCACCCAATGCATCTAATACTCTCTTGTCCTTTTCGAGCCATGGGGAGTACAATTCTAAAGTAGAAGAGGTAGATGACTTCTCCTCTTGATGTGATAACTCCCTTTTCAATTTGTCATTTTCTTTGACCAACTTTTCAATTTGTGCTCTAGTGAATTTTGCCACATCGACATTCAGTTCTACTGTTTCCAAGGGATTAGTGTCCCCAACTCTTTGGACCAAAAGGTGTCCAAACACTTGATTTGGATTGTCAATCACTGTCGGCCTCTTCTCATGAGTGTATATTGACCAAATAAGCAAGGTAGCCTCATCTGGATTATACCCAGACCCTTAATATATCTTGTCACTAACCTCCTCTGTTAGGTTCATTGTTGTATCCCCTCTTTTTCTAAAATTATTGAACACAATTGCAGAGCTAATGTCCCATCCTGGTAGAAGCAACACCCCAGACTCTTGAAGTAATTCTCTACCTCTCTTGGGGGTGATAGATTGTATCTCCTTGTCAATTTCCATTTTCAATTCCTCTAAAGCAGAAACTTCTCTTTCAGGAGTAATATCTTGCTCCTTTTGTCTTATTTTCCTTCCCTTATATTCATAGAAAAATGATTTGAATTTAGGCGTTTTAACAAAATCACCATCATAAATGAATTTGTGACCAGTCTTGACCCTAATGTCATCAGATAATTCATTTGATGTTTCAAATCTTACAACATTTTGTTCCTAAGGGGGCTCATATTGTGTGATCATAGGGGATTCCATTTTTTCTACTTGTTGCTCCTCCTCACTACTTTTCTCATCACTTTCTTTGTTGCTTTCCTCTTCTTCACTGTTGTTAGAAAAACATACATCAAGAGTGGATTGTGAGGGTATGTGATCTAAAGGCTCCACATTTTCAGCCTGTACTCCGGTATAATTCACATGAGAGGTATTAAAAACATATTAAGGCACATCTTTCATTATTTCATTCACATGACCAATGAGCTGCTCAATCCTAGCCAAGGGATCTTGTATATCACCGAATGATTTTAAATATGATGGGACATTCTTTCTTTTCCATTCCTGCATGAGCATAACTTTATTATATGAGGCCATTCTATCACTGGTGGAAGCTTCATCTCAGTTCTTGATCACATCATCAAGCGCAAACCATTGCTCATACCCTGACAACCCTTGCGTTAATCTTGCTTGATGAATAAACCCCTCTGCATCAAATTTCTCTCTTTCATACCCAAGGGGAAGGTTGTAATGGGCTAATTTAGCACCAATTTCCTCATATCCCTCAATGGAAACCACTGTAAAATCTCCAAAACAAAGAGTGTTGGGCATGAGTGATTTCTTATTATGACCCTTGAGGTGTTTAGCATCAAAATTTTCCAATTGTCATACAATCTCCAAATAAGTAACTCTATTAGGAACTACTCGGGGTAGCAAATGTGGAATCCCTTCAAACCCATAAACTCTTATTACTGTGTAGTCGGAGAAAGCATACTAGTCCCCCCAATTATGGTTTATTTTACCTTTTAGGTCATTCTCCTTCAGTCTTAGAAATCTTTGCACATCAAGGGATAATTTGTGATCATATGAATATCCCAGTAGCTTCATTAGTGGTTTAATAAATAATGAGACCTTTCACATTGACTATCCCATAGTGACACCCACATCTATACAAGCTTGAAGTTTCCATTTTCATTTGTATCTCTAATCCTCAGTTCTTTACTCCACACATTTCTGGCATGTCCCTCATACAAAAGTAAATGCATTAACAAGCAATAGTGTTTGAAATCTATGCAGTCATTATTATTTTTTATCCTTTCAAGCCCTTCGTTAAGGCATTAGTCAAGTATCTTGCATAGTCGAATGACTTAGCATCCTTGCTTTGTATATCTATAACTGCAACCATCAATGCAATAGACATAAGGGGTGGGACCTCTATTCCCAATACTTGACCAGCTGAGTAATAAGTATATTGAAACTATTCTTCAAACAAATCTACATGAAAATGAGGGCTTTCATTGCTCAAAAATCTCCTAAGTTGGACTTCCTCATTTTTTGGTCTATGCAAAGGTAATTTCCATCTCTTTGAGCTAGTATCCATGCAATGATATTCTATCAAGAGATCTCTAATTGTGAATGGAAAATTCGTGGGACATTCTAACTTAAATACATTAGAGATCAAGTCTTAAGAGATAACAAGCATGTCGGCCCCACTTTATGACTGGATAGTTCTCTTTTTGGTATTATACTGAATGGCAAGAGCTTTTATTAATTTTGCATTGATGAACATGTTTGGCACCACAAGTCTTCCTAAGTTCAGTCTCCATGGGTTACAGACTGGTTGAAATCTGAATTGCTTTCTGTAGCGATACATGAAAAAGCTCATATCCCCGATGTGGCATCCAAACATCCCCTAGACCCCTATGTTTGTCTAAAAATTTACTTATTTGAGAACTCCTCTTGTGTCTTGACCTCGACCCCGGACATTCATCTACTAAATCTTGGTTTAAATTTCTCCTTTCAATTTTTTGTTTCTTTTCCTTACGTTTTTCCACATTTTCTTCCATTTTTGAAAAAATTCAACTTACTAGCTAAGAGTGACATACTTGAATTTTTGCCTACCCTGGTTTTGCTGCGTAAGAGCTCTGAGTTTCATCTTTTCTATTTATGTCCTTAGTGTAGCGCTCCTAGTTTCTGCAATTGTATGCTCAACTTATAGTGTAATTTACTTCCGTTCTAGCTCATTAATATACCACTTTTTTCATTCTTTTCATCGAGGGGAGCATTTATGTTAAATATCTTGACAATGCTCTTGGAGGCCACATCAACTAGTAGTAATCATTTGTCACTATATTGTTGGGGCCTTGGTTTATTTTCCATCGATGGCCACCTTCTCCAGTGATGAATGTATTTCTTTGGGTCAATCAGTGGGACACCAAACAATGTTACCCTGATGGACCCCAGCTTCACCATTGAATGTTATATTTTTGATAATCCATGATTGTATCAGGCCATCGAGGGACCACAATAATTCATTTCACCAATGCATTAGAACTATGGCGATGAGATTAGCTTTAATTCCTCTATCCGTCTATTGGGAAGACTACCTTGGAAGTTAGCCTGATGGAATAAGGTTACACCGATGTAAGGTTATGAACTGCCCTCATCGGGCTATCAGTGGGGTGGTGATGGGAGTTCCACCGATGAGGTATTGTTAGGCTGATGATGTCAATGGGACCTCAAATCCTTTTATGAATGCGATTTTTTGGGTATCCTAGCTACAAAATGGATTTTGCCACATAAATCTCAGCAATTTGTCTTGATCATAAAATTAAGTGGTGATTTTTTTGTAAGGACTAGGAGGTAAGTGGATAGAGGCTGATGAAAATATGTGGGATTTTCTAGTCCTAACATAAGGGAGGACCCATTTTCCCATAGGTGAATGGGTCCTAGGTCCCTAACCCTAGGACACACATTTCTTAATGAGAAGTGTTATGTTAAGGCATTAATGAATATCAGGTTTCATCTTTAGAAAATAAAATTAAATTGGCTTGTATTTGAATTAAAGGGGCCAATTAAGGCAAATTAAGCTCAATTAATTAAAGGATCCCTAAAAAAGTGTGAAAGTGTAAATAAATACATTTTAAAACACTAAATTAAGGCATTATTAAGTTTATTTTAATTAATAGGGCCCTAAAGTTAATGTGAATATGTAAAATACATATTACAACACTAAATTAAGACATAATTAAGTTTAAATTAATATTAATTCCAAATTAAGTGTGAAAATGTAAGGGGATACATTTTTCTCCACTACATTTAGCCCCCACTTTAGTGAGAGGATGACCTTGTGTCAAACTCACAGTAAATTATACATTCAAAACATATGTATGCAACAATAACAAGATTACTCAATCATACAATATCATAATCTCAAAAGAAAATTAAAAAAAAGGCGGATCAAGCCTCGATTGTCCAATGTGATGTGGAACACACCTCAGTTGTTTGTGCAAAAAAGGGGTGGATTAGGCCTTAACTATCCAACATGATGTGGAACACGTCTTGGATGTTTGTCAAAAAATGTGCACAAGCAAAACTCGATGTCCACTATGCAAACAATGCACACTCACTCTGGACTAATGGAACCTCAGGCTATCCACTAGGTGAGCCCCCAAGAAAAGTGGCTTAGTGAGAAAGCCATGTTAAGTCTACAGGCTCTCACTATACTAACCATACCAAAGCTATCCCTCTGATAACTTTGATAGAGTGCCATAAAACAAAACAAAAACGTCGAGCTTCACAAGTTTATTAAGTTGTATTATTCTAAAAATTTATGAACAAAAATGTAGGTAAAGGTTTGTTCAAAGGGATCTTTCTTAATTCATGTAAGGTATTCTCTTAGGGAACATCGTGCCTAATGTCTCTAAGAGAGGACAAGTCCAGGGTAAAATAAATATCACGCTCTCGGAAGACATCAAACCCATTGATACTACCAAGAAAAAGAAACATCACAAGAAGAAAGAAAATCGCAAATGAAACATGAGGAATGCCAAAAATTAAAAAAAAATAATGCCATTGTATGTCTCCACTTTAAAGAAATTGCTAGCATCATTTCTGTGAGCAATTTTCTTTAAAGTAGCGAATATTCAATGGTAAATAAAGAAGATACGAGAGCTTATTTGGAAAGCCCTATGCCAAGTCATATGTTACCAAATGAATCTACGTCATGATAAAGAGAGGAAGGGGTTACCCCCAAAATGAAATCCCAAAACACAAAGGATCCACGGATTCAGGGTTACTATATCTTTTCTACAATATTGTTATAGAGCTTAGAAACGTCATCATTCCCCAAATACTCACAAAATAGGAAGAATGGCACATAAAGAGTTAAAATAAAGATAACTCTTTTGGATCAACATGGAAGAGACCTCAATGTCTTGACACCTTGTGTCATTCCAAAAAGGAAAACACAAGTCAAAAGAAAGGATAAAGGTTCACGAAACATAGAAGAATGTAGATACAAATAGAGGAATGCACATGAAGAGAGAGATACATAAAACAAAATAGTATGGGGAATCACATTACGCACATGCAATCACACAAAGAACATGGAAAAAAAACAAATATAATACTAGTAAGGCACATGTGAGTCAAGCTATACCAGGTCATCCACATCCCAATCTTGATTAGTATATATAGAAGGTGGACAACTAGCCAAAGGGATAACATCAAGTGCCTAACTAGGACAAGCACCAAGTTCAACAATCTTATTAGGAGGACCATCATTTAAGCTCATAAAAAATTAAAATAATGAATTCAACTCATTATGCACTTGTTCATCAATCTTTGCAATTTCATCATCATCATCCAAGTTAATCACAACGAGAGGTATAATGATAATATCCATAAAATTTTGTTCATGTTGCGGTGAGGGTAAAGAGGTATCATGCACTTCTTTAGATAAGTTGGGATTTTGGTTTTCTATGCTGCTCTTTTCTTCTTTTGCTTGTAACGAATGAGTAATAACATGATGTATATGCCTACGCTCTCTAGCATTGCGATTTCTTTTCATTCGGTTTTCAAGTTTTGATTGTGTAGGAGCGGGTTTATCAACCATAGGTTTCTTTTCTTCCGTTAAGGGAGGAACTGAAGGAGCCATGGGTGGTTGTTCAACTACTTTCTCTTTAACTTTGTAAACTTGTTTGACTTTAGGATACACAATGAGATTTGTTTGATTATCTCATGGTCTCTTATAGGAAATAGGTAAAGGATTTGTCATAGGTTGGTCTTGAATACTTAGAAGGGCTTTTGGTTCAATCCCAATCTCATCAAGGATAGGAGGCTCAATTATGGGTTGAGGCATATTGCTAAGGGATAATTCTGCTATACACTTTGCCTTAAACTTTTGATAGGATTTGAAAAAAAATTCCTCACATGGTCTAATAGGTTCAATAGGATGAGGCCAAAATAAATCTAATGAAAAGTTCCCACATGAAGACACAAGATTAAAGCCACTATGATGCACAATAAAGATTTCATTTCCAAATGGAAGCTTCAAGTATTTATGCACAACCAATAAGACAAAATTCATGGAGTGAAGCCATGGATAGCCTAACTTCATATGAAATTGGTCTAAAGTTGAGATGGTGGTGAATGAGACACTTAATTATTTTGGTCCAACTTTCAAAGAGAGATTTATCAAACCAATCATAGGGCAAGAAAAACCATTATTCATTTTGATCCATGCTTTCAATTTTCCATATGTATCTTGATAAATCCCATGCACAAATAGGAATTCTTTAGTGATCACATTCTCTACACAGATGTAGGATCAATTAATATTCCATTAGCAGGCTTGTCATTTATTCTTCCAACTATGTAAAGATGACCATTGGGTGCATGTTTAAGTATGTCTTGTTGTGAGAAAGAAATGTCAAGTGACATCTTGGTTAGGCCTTTATGAGGTTTAGCGTCAATAAATCCAACTAAACCATCCATAAGTTTGTTCTCATTGTCTTTTGTATTTTCATCATCTGTGTCCACATTCATCACATTATTCTTTGTTTCACTAGCTTTGACAAAGGAGATATTATGATTAGGCATAGGGTTGGTAAAGATTTGAAAATTTTGATTAGGGGGGCTACAAACTTATTACCTTGATCATTAACGCCTCCAATTTGAATATGATTAGAATCAATGAGGTCTTCCACAAGATGTTTAAGACGCTTACAATGTTTTGTATCATGTCCATTTTGTCGATGAAAATGATAATAAGCATTTGCTCTATAGTTTTAAGGTAAAGGATTAGAAGGATCAAGAGCTCTAATAGGAGGTGAGGAAATTAAATTATTTTCTAAGAGTTGCAACATGATATTATGAAGGGTATTAGGTACGGGTGTAAATTGTCTATTTCTATCCATAAAGGCATATGGTTTTGTAATCTTTATAGAAGCTATTTGGGTGTTAACATTTTGATTGGATTGATGGGGATTAAGTTTTAGGAAGCCCTTATTTTTTTTATGAAAGGTTGGTAGTTGGTTTGAGGTGGATTTAGACTTTTTAGAATGGTTAGAAGGAGTTTTC
The DNA here is from genome assembly GCA_007258455.2 of Sequoia sempervirens. Lineage (NCBI taxonomy): Eukaryota > Viridiplantae > Streptophyta > Pinopsida > Cupressales > Cupressaceae > Sequoia > Sequoia sempervirens. The sequence continues at coordinate 568,651,055 of VDFB02270651.1, read as the reverse complement.
ACTTCACGACTACTAACCAAATTTTGGTAATCACGAAGGTCTGTACACAACTATGTGAAGGAAGGAAATCTTAACATCTCAAGCTTAGCTTGGATTTTATCTTGAAAATTGGAAATAAACATTATTTGAAGGTCGACATCAAGAATCTTAATGTTTATTTGTGAATAAAGCATTTGGTATCATGCTATGAAATCAGTGAGATTTTCATCATCCTTTTACTTACATGTCATCAAATCAGCTAAGGTCATCTTGGGACCCATGCGAATTTGGAAGTGGTTGTAAAAAGAATCAATAAGTTCATTGAATGAACCAATTGAATTATTTAGTAGGGAGAAAAAACACTCTAAAGCAACATCTTACAAGGATCTAGGGATTAACTTATCCAAGAGTTTATCTTCAAAAATGATGTCACTACATAAGGCTTTGTAAGCAGAAACATGGCTAACATGATCTCCTTTCTCACCATATTTCTCAAACCTAGTAACCTCTATACCTTGTGTCATTTGTGTTCCCAATATCTCTATGGATAATGGATTGATTTTGATGTATTGTGAAGGTTGGCCATTGTTGTTTTGGTTTAGTGTGGAGATTAGTTGTTGGAGGGATGAGATGTTTTGCAAAAGTGTGTTAAGGATTGGATCATTTTTGGTATTGTGAGATAAAAGTGAATAAGGTCAAGTAGTGTATGTATGTGAAGGGAAAGTTAATTGTAGATTTGTGAGGGGGGATGGTTGAGGAGATATGAGATTTGAATTCACAAAGCTAGAAGGATTCCCAATGGAAATACCTAAGGAAGTGTTGAAATTTCTAGTAGGTTCAATGGTTGTGGTAACATGAGTACTAGTGTATGTAGGAATAGAGGTAAGGGTTGTGGAAGGAGGAATTGAATTTCCACCTTGGCGTTAAGTATACCCAAAACATTGAGCACAACTAGTCATGGTATGGACGTTCTAATCAACAATATGAGCTAGACATTGCACAATCTCTATTCCATGTTCATTTTCAAGCATTTTTCTCACATTATCTAAAGCAGGAATGGCACTACTAGAAATGTTTTCAAAAGTCACAAAATTTTGCAATTTTTCTATTTCTTCATCTATCCTTCTTATGTTCTCTTGCATGACATTATCAACCATTGTTTCAACATCATGCACATTAGTTATGGTTAGGGAAGTCATTGGAAATGAACTGTGAAGAGTATGATCCATAGAGGGTTGATTAATATCAACACTATTAGTGAAAGAGTTGGAGAACCCAACATCCACAACGAATGGTGTATCATGGGATGACATGAGTCTCGAACTATGTCTCACAACAATATTGCTAATATGATACCAAGTTGTGAAGCTCATACAAGTTTCACAAACTCAATGTATACCAAAAATGGAAATAAGGTGAAATGAAATGAAACTTAACCTATAATGTAAAGTGGAATGCAATTTTCAGATTTCAAACAAGATAATTTTCTTATTATGCTATGTAAAAAATTGAAAATCATGTCTTGGAAATAAAATTTTGAATTCACAAAATGCACTAAATTTATCAAATGAATCTTAATATGATCAATTGCAAGTAATAAAAATTCTACAAACTAAAACAAAAAATTGAAAACAACAAAGTAGAATGCAAAAATAAATGTTTTAATGCTCAAAAATTTAGAAAACAACCCTTACTAGGGACTCATTCTCCCAGGGGAAAATGGGTCCTAGCTTAGGGTTTTTAAAAGTGTTTTTACATATTTCTAAGTTGATCCTAGTGGTTTCTAGATTCTGGTTTCTTACAGTGAGTTACAGTTTCAGATTTTTGTGAAGTTAAGTTTAAATGCAAATGTAAAATATGACTAAATGAGCAACTTAGGAGAGCTAATTTGATGTGTAATTTTGATTCAATTTTCAAATGTAAATGAATGATGATAAAATGCTATGTAAATGATTTACAAAATAACTGATTTTTTGTATTTTTCAGATTTTAAGAGATGCAAAAATACAATCATAAAACCCTGAGTGAGATGCAAACTAATGCAAGTTAAGCAACCCTAAATGAGATTAAATTGAATGTAATGAAATACAAATGAATGCAAGATATAGATCTAGGGTGAAATTGACTCCAAAATCAAAAAAATGCAATGATCAAAAGTCGGGTTCATCAAAATGAAACGAAGAAAAATAGGGGGAATGGTGGATTAAAATGGATTGTTGAACTAATTGGGGACCTATTTCTCCACTATTTTATTAGGAAATGAGATCCACACAATGAAAGGATTATCAACCCTTAGGTGAGTCAAGTCAAAGTGTGAATCTACTGATTTCTTTTTTTTGCAAGGATGGGGGTTCCAATTAAACAACACTTTGGGGAGAAAGATTAAAAATAGAAAATAAAACCCAAAATGCAATCTACAACTTGGATCTTAAATATGATTAAACTCAAAATAAGGAGAACCAAAAATTAGATCACGGATTAGAGAAGGGTAAGATGATGTGTACCACTCACCAAAAGTCAATTTATAAAGCTGATCTGGGACTCATTCGCCTAGGGATGAATGGGTCCAGAGTTAGTGTTTTCCTGCGACATTTGGGAGTCTTTGCTACAGATATGAATATCTTAATTTTCCAAAGTTCCAGGTTTGGAAAGCTGGAAATAAATTCTACAAGTGAGTTTCCAGGAGATGACAACTTTTATGACACCTTCAATGTTTCTCTTCAATAGATCTTCAAGATTTCTTCCACCTAAATCTACAAACAAAAATCAAGAGGGAAAAATGTTTTGTTTTTGGTGAATGAGGGTTTTCCTTCGTCAAACCTCATTTTGATAATCAAACCTTGAAATAAAATAAAATATCATGAAAAGAATGATGAATGAATGACTCAATGTGACAACTCACCAAACCCTTGTATAAACCTTGGAATGCAAATCTACAACTTGCATGAAATGACTTCAATGGATGTGGATCTTGAACCTTGAAACTTGATTTGAACAATTCTTTGAATACTTGAATGGATCATGAAACCTACATCACCATATTAGCTCCAATAACATGCATGATGCAAGAAGACTTTGATATGGCAATTAGATCTTGATTTGTGCAATAAATCTTCAATAAATTTTCTCTTGAATGCCTTGAAATGCTCTTGAACTTGCTAGGATATTGAATTGTTTTTCTAGATTGCTTAGATGAAACTTAGTGAAATGACCTTATATTTATAGATTTGTATCCTCAATTTCCCAAAATTCAAATATCAGAAGATGACATTTGAATATAGATTTTAATATGTTAAAATACCACCAAAAACATAATTTAAATTTAGGTCCTGGGTTTAAGGGAGGACCCATTCATCCTAGGACACACATTGCTCAATGAGAAGTGTTATGTTAAGTCATTAATGAATGTCAGGTTTCCTCTTCAGAAAATGCAATTAAATAGGCTTGGATTTGAATTAAAGGGGCCAATTAAGAAAAATTAAGAAAAATTAATTAAAGGAGCCCTAAATAAGTGTGAAAGTGTAAATATATAGATTTTACAACACCAAATTAAGTCATTATTAAGTTCATTTTAATTAATAGGGCCCTAAACTTAATGTGAATATGTAAAATGCATATTACAACACTAAATTAAAGCATAATTAAGTCCAAATTAATTATCAAAATGTAAGGGGATACATTTTTCTACACTACAAAAGGAATACAAAAATTCACTCATTGAAAATGATATATCTCGACGTTATTTATATATGTTATTTAATAAGATGGATATTTAAATTTTAACGTAAAATATTAAATTTTTATGTTTGAAATTTTAATTTACCTATTTTATAGCTTAATTTATATAAGATGGTATGTATGGAAGGAAGGTAAAATATATTCCTAAGAAAAAAGGTAAAATAATAGTTCATCTCATTTTTCCTAAAAATCTCCCCCATAACACAAAAAATTTCAGCCAATTATATTGACAAGAAATAATTCTATAAATTCATAAGTTAAGTATTTTACATGTTCACTTTAAAAAGTTAAATTTTATTTGAAAGGGATCAAAAAAAGTTTTTAATTGGTTCAAAAATAACTTATTAATAACTAATTAATCAAGAAAAAAAATGGATTGCAATACTAATAAAACATAGTTCTATTTTTCATTTCAATTTTATCTTCTTTTCTTTTCTTTGTTTTTCAAATAAAAAACCTAGTTTTAAATTCTAAAATTATTTAAAAAATAAAAATAGAGAATGATGGTTGATATTAATTTCATAGTCTTGCATCCTTCTCAATTCTCAACCATTCGTTTCAAAAAGAAGGATAGGGAACAACATAGTTATTTATAAGACTTAATTAAAATATGCTTATAGAAGATTGAATAATAAAATATAAATATACATTAGTCCTCTCGTAGATGGCTTGTGACCAAAAAAACCCCAAACCCTCGCATTCCATCAACGATAGAATGACGGATAGAGGAAGTACTATAGAGCATGGTATAGTTGGAATTAGAGAAGTAGCAAATTGAATCAAACGAAAGATAATCATAATACACAAAATGGGTGGGAAGTGCAAAAATGCATAATTATGATGATTGATTCCACAAAGGCTGGTCAAATAGAAATAATGGAGAAGGGCATGTGTCATGTCCCCGAAATCATGACATTAAAGATAAAATATATTAAGAATGTTAAATTATAATTATCAAAGACAATATTATAATTATAATCATTATATTGTAAATATTAAAATATAAATAGTTTAATATTATCACTATGCTATAATAGATATTGAAATATATAAAATTAATATAAAACTAAAACATACCATAATACTATAATTATCAAATATAAAATTATAAATAATATTCTAGTCGAGCAACTCACCTCATTATCACGGACAAATAATATTAGCATCTATCGCTCAAGGCTGAATATATGCAAGAAGTCCATTTTTTCCATTATCGGGTCCTGCATCTGAAGGAATGTTTAAATTAAAAAAAGGCAATTAATATTTGGTCATTGTTCTCCATTGCAAAGCACCAATAGGAATTCATCGTGTTATCCTTGAATAAACCCTGTTGTTAATCCCTGTTGGTGGAGACTACGTGGAAGACCACAAATTCCGAATTCACGGGAATTTTCACGTATATGCTAGTTAGAGGAATCGCGGGATTCCCAGAGGCCATCACTAATAGAATAGAAGGTGCCGCCAAAGGAAGGAATCACAATTAGTAGATATAGTTGATGTGAGTACAATATCGTTGATTCAAAGATTTATTCAATGTTGATCCATATTAAAATGTAACGCTACCTTATTGCGAACACTGGTATTCAATACTATCGAGTTTTCTATCAGAAATCATTGCCATACCATTCGAATTTCGATGGTATGGAAAACAGGTCTAGTTAAGTCGATGAATGAATGCAGTAATTACTTAAGAAGGGCAATTATATTAAAGAAGAGCCATTGATTATAGTCAATTATTATTATAAACAACGATTACCATATCTAAAGTACATCAATCTGTAATTGATTAAGGTAGTGGTTAATGCTGACTAAGAGTGGGTTCTTAACAAAACACGTCTTTTCAAAAGGTGATCTTCATTCAAAAGGTATGCCTCCCTTTATACAAAAGCATAAGGATATAAATAGGGGAAGAAAAACGAGGAGAGATGAAGGAATAGATTTGGAGAATAGAATATAGATATTAATAGAGAGGAATATGTTGACTTAAAGGGGGTTAAATAAATAATGTGTTATCATTTATAAGTAGAGTCGATAGCCATCTTGGTGCAGACTTCATAAGTACTCTCTGGACCATAATATTAAGGAAAATTAGATCAACATACTGAGGTGATTCTTATATTGGAGTAAGTTATAATACAAATCAGGAGCAAGCTTGTTATAGTTCTCAACACAAACCATGTACTTGATTAGGAGCAAACTTTGGATCATGCAGTAAATCACTTTTAGAATAGATACATGAATAGGTTATAAGCAGATCTGTACAAGGGAACATCGTATGAGTTTGAGCAGACATTCAAGAGATATAATTAAAGGAAAATATGTGTGTATCATGCATGGGCAGATTTATATAAGTTGCAGCATCTAAAATCAGAATTTATATGAGAGAAATTAAATGAATATTTTCTGAGTTTGAGGAGATGTAGGAGAGGTAAAAGAGGCACAAAAGGCAATATCAGGAGATATGTATAGAAACCAATAAATGAATATTATGAATCGATGGAATAAGAAGAAAGATATATATACTAAATAATAAATAAAGGATTATTCTGATTTATCCTCTGAAACATATTTAGAATTTAGAAATAAGATAGGTCTGAGTCAACATACTGAGGATCTAAATGAGGACTCGTCTTCCCTAAAGCACCTAATTGGTAAAACCATAACCCTAACTAAACCTATCTTGTGATTCTAGGGTAATATTTAGGGTTTTTCAAAAATAGGGCATTACACAATGACATACCTAGGAGATTGTGGAAATCACATCCATGGTCCTAGCAATCTTACTGTAATGTGCCACCACACTAGTGAAAGTGGATAGCTAAGGGCAAGCAAGTAGTAACAAGTGCAAACAAAATCCCTATCAACCCAAAACCACTAGGATGATGTATTTCATTTTTTTTTTTAAGAAAGATAAAATAAACAACACCATCACTAACATAAATATCTTTTTTCGTCAAATAGAGAGGAGACTGGTTGACCCTAAGTAAATTAAGACACAAGTGTCACATTCACTGGAGTAAAGATGTGAATTTGGAAACACTTCCAAATGGATTTTTTTCTACTAGAATGCATCTTTGGAATCATCAAAATAAATATCCTAAATGTTGGCAAATACATGATTGGGGAATTTGGATTGTTTAGCCAAGATTGGGAATCGAAATTCAACCCTTCGAAGAAAGAGATACCATAACTCCATGTATGGATCAGATTATTTAATTTTTCGTAAGAATACTAGGACTTGGAAACCTAAAAATAATTTGGGAAACAAATGGTGTCCTTTATTAAGGAGGACATAAACTTGGAAGACAAAGATTACAAAATATATGCTCATATTTGTATTTGCACCAAACCCTTGTCACCCATACCAACAGAGGTGGAAATAATAACAAATTACAAAATATAGAGATAAAAAATTGAAAAGGAAGATTAAACGAAAATTCTCTCTATGCAAATGAAAGGGTCATACTCGAGAGGAAAGCACACATATGGAAAGTGATCCATTTCCCAATGAGGAAGCATAAAAGAAAATGAACAAGAGAACCAAAATGGACAAGACATATATGCACAAGGTGAACAATATAAGGGGTTTGATTGTAGTGTAATCAAGCAAGATATGCCCAATATAATGGAGCCTTAAACCAACATAAAACTTGAAAGAAGGGAGCCTTGAGAATAATACTTTGGGGGCGGGGAACAATGGCGAAAGAGAAACATTAAGATTGGATGAGGAAAGGAGAATAGGGGAAAACTTATAAAAGAACTAGAAAAACTTTCACCTAGAGTTAAAGAGAGTGATAGAGAATTAATGAATCCATTAGCATTTGAAATAAGATTTAAATTATTTGGATGTACCAAGTTGCAACTGTGAACACTTATACAATGCCACAAAAATAACTAGTGGAGGAAGTCATTTAGAGCATAAAACAAGAAGAAGAAAGTGAATTTAAGGAAGCAAAAGAGGATATTTTGGAAGAAATAACCATGGAACAATATTAATCAAAGATAAAACAAACCAAAGTTGGGATAAAAAGGATCGAAGGGTAGGCATTCAAAGAAATCCAAACTAGAAATAACAAGTAATGGAAAGGGTTAAATGAAACTAATAGCAGGGAAGAGAATCACCCTTCTTCAATCATCATGAGGTCCCTAATGTGGTACATTAAGGGCTTCAATGCCCCTAACAAAAGGTGCATTATCAAGTTCCAAATTCACAATCAAGAATAGACTTGGTCTTGCTATAAGAAATAAACATAGTTCAAGAAGAGGCCAAGAAATTGATAACCAAATGGATACAATGGGGAGAAATATTTGAAGACACACATGAAACCTCACGAGGACAAGGAATAATTTGCAACTCAAATTGAATAATAGGTAGTTAAAATATATATCCTAACAATAAAGGAGGAAATATTTTTATCAATGTCTATGGAGCAATGAAATTTGCTAAGAAAAGAGAGATATGAAACCAAATTATAGATATTATGCAAGAACTAAATGGGAAAACAATTATTATGGGACAAGACTTTAACACGACCCTTGACAACTTTGAAAAGAGGTGGGGTATAATGACCAACATAAGTATAGGGTAAAAGCACAAAATTGTGACACACTTTCGACCAAATAAATAGTTTAGAGAAAAATATTTTCGACCGGAAAAGTTTCGGCCGAATAGGTTTCAACCAAAACCACGTGGCCTATATGTGGCACATAGGGTTTCAGCCGAATCCAAAAAAAATAAAATTTCCCTTTGCGGCTTTCAAATTGGCTTATTTTATGTGCGAGGTTTCTATAGAAAGGGTTTTGGCCGAAACATTTTCTATAGAAACCCTTTCTACCGAAACTGTCTATGTGGCGCCCTAGTTCGCAGCCAACTCAGATTTTTCAAATTTTTAAAAAACTTTCAACTTCAACTAAATATTTCTTCAGTCAGAATGATGTTTTAAAAAAACAAAAAAAAGCCCTTTTGTAGAGCTCGGAGTGTTGAATTTGAATAAGTAATTTTTTTAATATTTTGATTAGTTTTAATATATTTTATTTTTAAAATAATGTAAGTAGGTTGTTAAAGTTAAAAAAGAGGCTAATTAAAAATTAAAAAATAGTAAAACGTATTAAAAAAAATTTAAAAATATATGGGGCACTAGAGGAGAGAGTCCTCTTCAAAAGGGTATAATTTTTTTTTTTGAAAATGATTAAAAAAATAGGCATAGTTGATGTCCCATGAAAACTGTCAAATTCTAACAAGTTTGACTTTAAAATGTTATTACGAGAAAAATATACATCAAAATTTGATTTTTTTTCCATGCACTAGATATTCAAGTTACCTATTTGGAAAAAAAATTAGAGATAAATGAAGTTTTTTTCAGTTTGTTTCTTGATGGCCCATGAAGTCACTTTTTTTTGAAATTTTTAGCATTCCAAAATTTGTTCTTAAATTGATCAAAAAAATAATGAAAACAATTTTTTAAAAATTTGAAAAATTACATGAATAAACTTCATAAAAAATTCCATATTTCATTAGTTTACACCATTTTGAAATTCAAAACATAAAGACCACTTAAATATGTGGTCGAAGTTTAGAATTTTTTTTGCTATTGGTCGATTCCTTTATAAAGTGTGACACAGGTTTGTGCTTTTACCCTATAAGCTGACTTTTCAAATTCATAAAAACAACCAACATCAAGGTATTGCTCAAAGGAATGTTATATTCACATGGACCAACAAAAGAAAGGGATTCATAGGTATTGCAAAAAAGTTAGATAGATTCATCCTCATTGGTGAATGGGGAGATCTTCTAGTTACTTATGATGTAATTGTCCTATCATTCACTAGCTTAGATCACTTCTCGATGATGCTATAATTCTACTTAGATAAAACTCCATAAAGATTCCCTTTGAATTTTGAAAACATCTGGCTTAGAGATGGGAAAATTAAAGAAAATATGGAAGAGTGGTAGACAAGGGCACTAAGAATAAAATAATCCAAATTGTTCAAAATATTCAAAAAGCTATATTCTATCAAGATACAACTAAAGAATGGAGTAGGTCATAGTTCAAGAACATATTTGAAGAAAAACACCAAACTGAAGAAGAAATGGTTGATGTAAATGACAAGGTGATGAATAAAAGCATGGATGTGGACAATTTTGAGAAAGAAATAATTCTAATGGGGGAATACTTTAAAAAATTTATCAAAGAAGAAATATTTTGGTGGTAAAAATCTAGAGAAAATCATCTTGGATAGAAACACAAAGTATTTCCACAACACGACTAAGGAAAAGAGAAGAAAAAATAGGATATCTGAAATAATAAATTTGAAGGGTGTCAAAATCCAAATACAAGAAGAGAATGGGAAGTAGGTAGCAAAATACTTTGAAGAACTTCTACATTGCAACCTCGAATAGCAAACAAGGAGATAGAGGAGATTTTAGAATATATCAAAATAAATTAGTTAAGAACATAATGAAAAACTATATTGACCAATCATAAAAAAAGGAGGTGAACCTTGCCACCTTCCAAATTGATTCATACAAAGAACTTGGACTAGATGACTTCCCTACCAATTTTATCAAATATTTCTAGAACATTCTTTGAGAGGGGACCTCACCAAAGCTATAGAAAAATAAAGGAAGTGAACAATGATCTGCTATGAGATCTACATGATCTTTGACCCATCTCTCTATGAAACATATTATACAAGATTGTGACAAAATTAATGGCTAATGGGCTAAACAAAGTATTAGGTGAAATTATTTCAAAGGAAGAAAGTGGATTTACCCCAAGGAGATCAATTCTGGAAGACATCATTATAACACAGGGCCATTCACTCAATTAGGAAAGTGAAGGCAACAAGAAAGATAATTAAATTGGACATCAAGAAGGCCTATGACTTGATGGACAAACAATTCCTTTTAAACATAATGGACAAATAATCTTAGTAGGGAATACATCCAATGGGTGAAAAGTTGTATTTTAGGTCCAAGATTTTAGTCTTAATCAATGGTAGTCCATAAGGCGTATTTCTATCAACTCAAGGTATAAGACAAGGTGACCCACTCTTCCCATTTTTATTTTTCATCATGGCTAGAGCTTTAGGAAAAAGCATTAAGAGTGCACATATAAGAGGAGAATGGAAATGGATCAAGATTTCCCCTAGATTCGACCCAATAATCCACTAACAATTTGTAGATGACACAATACTATTTGGAGTGGAAAATTGAAGACAGGAAAGGACAATCAAGAAAAAACTAGACATATATTATATGCCCTTGAGGTAAAATATACATGAGAAAAATTGGATATATTCTTCTTTAACAAAACACTAAGGAAATAAAGAGAAATAACCAAGATCCTGGGATTCAAAATAACTAACCTACCCAACAAATTCCTTGGCCTTCCACTCTTTGCAAGAGAAAATAGAGAAAAGTTGTGGGAACTACTAGTAAGTAAATTTGCACTTCCAAATTGGAAATATGGAAAGGTAAGTGACTCACATCAGTTGGCAGATAACAATATTGAAAATAATTATCTTCACATTACTAATTTACTCCATGTCATGCTAGAGTTTACCAAGAAGGATAAGGTGAATAATAGAACAACGAATGAGGAAACTCTTTCGGAACGACAATAATGACCAAAAGAAAACCCAAAACTTTGTGTGGGATGAGATATGTGGTCTAAAAGATTCAAGTGAGGTGGCCTTGTGACTATGATCAGTCATGAATTTGGCCCTTGTAGTGAAAATTGTTTAGAACATGTTCAGTAAGAATCAACAAAGATGGGCCAAATTATTACACCAAAAGTACTTAGAATCTCTTGATCCAACTAGAATCATTATGGTAACTAATCCTCCAATTGGATTCGTCCTATGAAACTTCATGATGGCTTGCAAGGACCTAATCAAAAGCTACCTAACATCAAACAATAAAAATGGATGAAAGACATCATTTTGGAGGGATTCTTGGGATGGACTTGAGGCATTGGCCAATAACTGAAGTTTAAATGATATAAGATCAATATTGAAAAATTCTTGAGACAACATTAGAGATTATATGTGAAGAGAGTTGAGATAGAGGCAATCACTGAATTGAAATGGAGATCATTATGAGAAATAAATATTCTACAGGATCAAAAGAGAACTACATAATATCTTATCTAACCTAAGAGATAATATAAAAAGAAGAGGACACTATTAAATAACGTGGAGCAAAATTAGGGAGCTACAATTTGAAGATAGTTTACAAATTGAAAGAAGCAACACTTAAAAAATAAGGTTGGCTAATCCACTTCATTTCAAACATGTCTCCCCAAAGTCGGGGTGTTTGTTTGGGCTACTTCGCAAAAAAGACCCTCATTAGAGATAGATTAAGGGATATTAATTTTTGGGGCCCTCATAAATGTTCTCTTTGTAAAAAAGAAGATGAAACAACATATCATATCCTCCTTTACTATGAAGTAGTAATATAATATTCAAAAAATTGATGAATAAACTAAGGTGGAAAAGCCCAACCCCCCTAGACCTCATAACAATGTTTAATATGTGACTTATCATGTATAAGAAGGTAGTCTTCTCTAGTATCTAGATAGTTGCACCTTCTATAATTATTTGAGAATTGTGGAAGGAATGGAATAGAGGAATATTTTAGGGAAAATAAATAAATAAACAAAACTTGGCTCTCAATATTAAAAAACTTATTTCAAAGACAATAAATTGTGCAACTAGAAATCAAAACTTGAAACATAGTCACTTCATAACTTGGTAACGGTAATTAATGAATAATTTGACCAAACTAGAAGCCTCTTGTTTATAGAAGTCAATAGATTTATCAAGCTCCTAACCCTCAATACATCACTCAATGAATCGCAAAATCTAGGCTTATCAAAACGATGATGTGTAATTAGGAATGAAGGAAAAATAATGGTTTATTTGAAAAGAAACTAACCCAAGGAACCAATAATGAAGCTAAGTTCCAAGAAACTCTATTAGAAATGACATTATGTAGGAAATATAGTTTTAGTAAATTCCACCTAGAAGGGGACTCACAAATTACAATCAATGCCATATGGAGAAAGGTACACCAAATTGGAAGCTTAAAATGTGGTTGGCACCTATATGGGAATTCCTCAATTAGACTGAAGACTTTTAGATTAAACACGTATATGAAGGGCACAATATATTGAGAGGGGGGTGAATCATTATATTGAAAAACTTTTTAATTAAATATTAATTACCATTAGTGACTTTTCCAAAAATTAACCTAAAAAAATGTTGAAGCAACAAGTATTAATTTTATTAACTATTAAGCAACATAGATGTACACATTCACATAAGGAACACCAAATATACGTGGAAACCTAGAATGGGAAAAACCATGGTGAGAAGAGCTATTTGGAGCTATTTTCCAAATCTAGCCTCACAAAAATAATGAATCACTTACTATCAAGAAGTAGGCACCAACCTACTAGAGACACCAATCCCCAACACAAATATCTAAACACCAACTCAATAGGCAAGACACTAATCCTACCAAATTATAAAAATATGATTTGTGGATATTCAACATGAAAAACATAACTTGTACTGGATTTGATCAACCTTTAGAAACTCTCCCTCACAACATATGATCTTATGATAATGACGCATAATGAATGTAATGTGTAGTGTAGAAAATTGTACGCTCTTGAAAGCGGTGCAATTTCACACTTAATTTGGACTTATTGTAGCACCCTTGCATTAAAAATCCCTTTAAGTCATCATTAATAGGCTACTAAGACCCATTATTTCAGATCTCGAGGCTTATTTCATCTAAAAACCCAACAAAATATCTAAAACATCAAAAATCCCGAAAACCCACCTTAGAAATCTAGGGTGGGACTCATTCGCCACCTTGGGCGAATGAGTCCTATTTGGGGATTTTTTAAGTTTTGAGTGGGAAAATCACCTTTTAATTCAAATTTTTGGTTTTTTTTTATAAGATAAGCAACATTTACAGGGTGTTGTACCCTTTACACAATGAGCCTCATGGGCCAAAAAAGATCAATTCCAAAAAACAAAAACCACTAAGCAAAAAAAACCACAGACACAACAGACTAACAACCGATAGTAACCCCCCACAGACAGAGTGGCAACAAACTAACTAGCAATCTCCCAATTCTAAGAGAGGAGTTTAACAACATCCTCCCCAACCCATTCAGGGCCTTCTTATCCATCTTGTCCTTAAGCACAAAAAAGAGGGTGCTAGTCCCAAAGTGGACCAACTTGATAGTGAATCAGGTCAAGACACTAAGATTCTTCTCAAGCTTCACCATCCGCTCCAGTAGCACACGATGATCCTCCCCTTTTTCCATAGTCTTCGCAATGTCAGCATGCTTCGCATCTTGAGAGTCAAAGGACTGGGAAGTCGAGTTCTCATTAAGCATTTTGTTGAAATCAGAAAAGTTGCTAGGCCCTTCAAAAAACTCCTCCTCTTCCTCAAACTCTTCCATATTCCTATTACCTTTGCTATCAGACCAAATTTTTGGTTGTTGTCGGCCTTTGAGATTTGAATAATGGTAAATTAGGTGTTAATTCCTATATAAGCAAGTTTCTAAGCCATTTTCATCATCTAAGCAAGCATTTTCAAGACCAATCTCAAGAGACAAGCATCAAGAATCTTCAAGCATTCTTTCACAAGAGCATTCAGGTTTCCAAAGCAAGTAAAGTTGAAGTCTTGGAGCAGCATTAAATATTTTTTCAAGGTCTTTAATCTCACTTTCATTCAATATCTAGCATTATCAAGGGTTGATCATGGTTGTCTATGGTGAGTCATGATGGATTCTAGGTTGGGGAAATGCAACTAGCCATCAAGTTGAGCCTAATGACTTGTTTCCTAAGTGATTCCATCCTCCATTGTCACTCTACATTCAACATAAGGAAGGTACAAGAATTATTAGTGCTCATTTGGTTGATTGGAGATCTCTCAAAGTGATTCATTCATTGTCATATTGTGTTCATACATCTCATTCTTACACATTAGCATAGGGTTGCATCATGTTTCAGATTTCCTATTCTTAGACACACTTCAGGCTAGGGTTTATGTTCACATTTACATTCAAGTTTCATCGTTTCTATCAAGGTTTAATTACCAAACTAGGGGTTTGACCGAGGCAAACCCCCATAAGAAAATCAAGTCTATATTTTGTTTTGCAAGTATTTTCTTAGATTCAGACCTGAAAATTAGTTTGGAAGGGAAGGGCACAGGTTGGAGCACAGGTATGAACTTTAAATTCTCAAAAAAGTGAAACAGGACTAATTCACCAGAAGTGGCAAATGAGTCCCACTATAGGTGTTTTCTAGAATTGTTTGCATATTCAGATACACCTTTCCCTAAAACCGGTTCCTATGTAGAAATCCAGATCTGGGACTGATTCATCAAGATTGGCGAATGAGTCCCAGCAGGTTAAAAAGTCATATTTTCTAGCATTTTAGAGCTTCAATCAATCATCTTCAAGTTATCAAGTGCACACAATCCTTCCTATAGCTTTTTTTTTTGTTTCATTTGCATCTTTAGATCATTTAGTAAGTCATTGCATCAAACTAGGTTTAAGCATTCCATCTTGCATTGTGTTTGTCTTTCCAAGTTCTTACTTGGTGAACCCCTCATTAGTTTACATTAAACCCCTAGGATAGCCCTATTGCAAGATCTCTTTCCCCTTTGCATTGAGATCTCAAGGGTTTGTTCTTGAATGAGAGAGAGTGAAGATTGTAATTGTAGGTCCTAAATCCTAGAAAAGCACACAAAATTTCACCTTTCATTTTGGTGAACCTACATTTAGAACATCATAATTATGATTTGGAGTGCATTATCATCCTAGATTTGTCTTGCATTAACATTGCATTAGGGTTTACATTAGTTAATTGGCATTCTAGGGTTTCGAATTTTACATTAGTGAAAGTTCATATAGCTTACATTTTTTCATCTCATTTAATTGAAAATCAAACAAAATCTGCATTTGCACTTAGTATTCAAATCATACAACATAAAAAGAATAAAATTCAATTAAAAAATTTCTGAAAATTCTCAAAAAATTCCCTACTGGGACTCATTCACCATCCTGAGTTAATCAGTCCTTGTGCACATTCTGCACTACATTTTTTAGAATTTAAAACCTTGTTTTTAGGATTCTGTTTGCTGTTAAAATCATCATGTTTTAGTTTGCATAGCTTCTGTTACATTAAGACCATTTGAATTAGCATAATTTACATTCATTGCAATTGTGGATAGAATTAGTTTATTGCACTTTTCAATTTCAACATTATTTCATTGTTCAATTAGATTAGATTACCTTTGCCATACATTAGAAAAAAAAACCAAAAACACCTATAAACTGATAAGCCACTTAGAGAAAGTATAGTTATTTGACTATGTCAAATGTCTCCTTCCAAGTTAACCTAACCCTCAAGCCTTTTAGTAGTGATAAATATGACATGTTAGACGAAGCCCTTGAGGATTTCATCTCACAAAGTTCATCCACTAAGGCTTGTTATCACAAAACAAAACCAAGGAAAGTTAACATGATTCAACCTCAACTTCTCCTTTACTCACCTTCACATGAATCTCAACCTAAAAATAAGTTTGAATTTACCCTTTACCCACCTAAGAATAATGTTTTGCAGCAATCAAATAATAATACCATTTCTCATGCATACAACACTCGAAACAATCCGCAACCAAAGCAACCAACTCCAACATCCTTACCTTTTCCTAATCCCATTTTTCCTAGTGCCCCTCGTTTAACTTTGCATAGTGGAAAAGAGTATGATCTTGTTGAACAACTTAAAAATACTCCTGCAAAGTTATCCTTATGGGACTTAATTTAGAATTCACCTAATTATCACACCATGCTTCAAATAGCTTTACAACAAGTAGTGGTTCCTCCTGGTACAAATGCAAACGATGTGGAAAATTTAATACAAGGAATGAATACCGTTAATGTAGACATTACCTTTCATCAACATGAGCTGCCTCCTTTGGAATTGAGAAAGAAAAATGATTCGTTCATGATAATAACCGAATACAATAGATTAGGAATAAAGAGAACCCTTGTTGACAATGATTCCACTCTTAATGTGTGTAGTATCACACTTATGGATAAACTTGGTGTGGTTAAGTCAAAAATTCAACCTTATTCCTTGTCAATTCATGGATTTGATAACAAAGGCAAACAACCATTGCACGTCATCACTTTACCTATTACAGTTGGAAAAGCATCCTTGTAGACCCCTATTCATGTAATGCTTGATAATCTTTCATTTAATCTTCTTTTAGGGTGACCTTGGATTCATGAAATGCATGCAATTCCTTCAACCCTTCATCAAATAATGAAGTATGTCTACAATAATAAGGTATATCAAATTGAAATAGACCCCGAGCCTGAAAGTTGTCTACAAGTTGAAAAAGTAACAACCAATCCTCTAAACACATTGATTCCAACATCAAACATAGAACCTATGGAAGAACACAAACAAGAAATGAAAATAGTGTCAAAGTTATTAGACAATGATTGGGGTTCCTTGGAGTTTACACCTTCATTTATGGGAGAATACATAATCACAAGAAAAGAGGATGATAAACAAAAGCAACCAATGTTCATGTCAATGCAAAACTCAAAAGAAAATTCACAAGCATCTACCTCATCTACCCTTGAAGAAGATACAAGCCACACAACAAACTTCGATGAGATAGATTATCAACAACCACCAAACCCAAAAGAAATGGAAAGACTTTATGGGAGAGGTTATGAACTTATAAAGCAATTGGGTTATAGTGGAAAAGGATGTGGAAAGAAAGAACAAGGCATCTATGTTCCTATAAAACCTAAAACACAAGAAACAAAAAATGGTTTTGGATATTGTCCTTCTAAGATAACACAAGCAACTAAAAAACCTTCCTTAAACATCAACACCATTATGTGTAAACCTAAAATCAATCCACCTTGAAATATCCTAAATTGCTTGATATGAATTCCAAACCATCATGCGAATACATTGAAGATTATGAAGCCTTAAAGAAAATGCTAGGATTTTTTGAAAAACCATCTACTCCTCAAAAGGAAAATGTTACATGTGCTATGATTAGCACCAAACAAAAAGATGCAGAAAAAGAAAGTAATGAGACATATATGAGTAAAGAAGAATACAACCCTGGATTTCCAAAGCTAAATGCATTTCCTTTGGGAGATATAGTTGACATACCAATGGATATCAATGATATAGAGAAATTAATTAAGATAGGAAGGTTCCTTAATGATGAAGTAAAAGAAGATCACACAATTTTTCTCCATGACTTTCCCAAACTTTTTGCTTGGAAATATTCAAATATGTTGGGATTCGATGCTAAGATTGTAACACACAATATAGCCCTTGTTGAAAATGCTAAACCAGTTAGACAAAAGATACGAAAGATGAATCCTAAGATATCATTGCTAGTTAAAGGGGAGATTGAAAAATTCCTTGAGGCTAGTTTCATAAGACCTATAGATTATTCTCCTTGGATCTCAATCATTGTCACAGTCGCAAAACCTGACAACTGTATTAGGATGTGTACAAATTTTTGGGATTTGAATAAAGCATCTTTAAAAGATGACTTTCCCCTTCCTAATATTGACATGATAGTAGATTCGACTGTGGGATGTGCTTTGTTGTATTTCATGGATGGATTTTTTGGCTACAATCAAATCTTTATCAAACCTCAAGATCAATACAATACAACATTCACAACTGTTTGGGGAACATTTTGTTGGTTCATGATGCCTTTTGGATTGAAGAATGTGGGTGCAATATATCAATGAGCTATGACATTAATATTTCATGATTATGCATACATAAGATTTTGGAAGACTATGTTGATGATATTCTAGCCAAATATTTAACAAGACAAGACAATGTAAAATTCCTTCAAAAAATATTTGAGCGAATGTGAAAATACAACATGAGATTGAATCCGAAAAAGTGTGTCTTTGGTGTAGATAGTGGAAAACTCCTAGGGTTTATCGTATCTCACAGAGGCATCGAGGTGGACACAAAGAAAATTGACGTTATAGTTAACATGCCACCTCCTAGAAACATCTCTCAATTGTGCACCTTACAAGGAAGAATTCAAGCTATCTGTCATTTTGTAGCATCTTTAGCTGATTGAACATTACCATTTACACATCTCCTCAAGAAGGATGTGCACTTTGACTGGAACAAGGATTGTAAATAGGATTTTGAGAGTTTGAAGGATTATCTTGCAACTCCATCTGTTTTACAACCCGCTATGCAAAAAAAACCGTTCATCCTTTACACAGCAGAATCAACCCATGCTCTCGCAACATTGTTGGCTCAACAAGATGAAAATGGTAAAGAGCATCTTGTTTATTACATTAGTCGAACATTGATTGATTATGAGAAAGGATATACAACAATAGTAAAATAATATTTGGCTCTTGTATTCACTACAAGTAAACTAAGACATTACTTACTGAGTGTTGAAATACATGTGATTATGAAATTTTATCCTCTAAAACATCTTTTTAGTAAAATAGATTTATCAGGATGCTTCGATAAATGGGTTATGTTGCTAACAGAGTTTCACCTTAAGTTTGTTTCACAAAAATCAATTAAAGGACAAGCCTTAATCGACCATTTAGTAGACGCTCCCTCACCCCTGGCATTACCTAATGTAGAAACATTCCTTGATGAGAATGTGTGTACTATTCAGAAAGATGAAGAAATATGGGAATTATACTTTGATGGATCTAAGTGTACAACAGGCTTCGACGTCGGGGTTATAATCGTCCTGCCCGTAGGAAAGCCTATTCCCTCATCATATCGCTTAAACTTCCTATGCACCAACAACACAGCGGAATATGAAGCATTAATTACGGGTTTATAAGCTATTTTAGCTTTCAGAGTTTAAAATATTAATATATTTGGTGATTCACAATTAGTTATTAAGCAAATAAAAGGAACATATCAAGCAAAGCATGAAAATTAGCAAAATACAAGGATCTCACAATGAATTTGTTACAAAAATTTAAATCATTTACCATTAACAACATCCCATGAAAGGATAATCAGCATGCAGATGCAATGACAAGTGTAGCTTCTCTTATATCACCTCAAGATCCTTCAAAAGATTTCACATTTATTATCCATCCAATTATTAAACCATCAGTCGAATCTAAAGTCGGAGAATTATTAACAACTATGGAAGGCTCTAGTGAATGGCATACCCTGATATTTAATTATTTAAAAGAAGGTATGTTTCTTGAACCAACAACTAAAAATACTCAAGATCGTCTTAGCAAACTTGCAACTAAGTATATAATTCTCACCGACGTGTTATATTGAAGATCCTTTAACGACCTTTTACTTAGATGTCTGAGAGAATACGAAATCCACATAGCACTTGAAGAAGCTCATGCAGGTGCCTATGGAGGTCATTTTGGAGGAAGATCATTAGTTCAAAAACTCGTTCGCATGGGATACTACTGGAGACATGGAAAAAGATTGTTTCGAGTATGTTAAGAGATGTCACAAATGTTAGGAACATAGCAATTTGATTCATGCTTCTGCTTCTAAGCTTTCAGCCTAAATTCATATTTGGTTGTACTCAGTGTGGGGACTGGATCTGATTGGAAAAATCTCACCACCTTCCTCTACTAGAAATACTTTTATAATTAGTGCAATAGATTATTTCACAAAATGGGTAGAAGTTGTTCCTCTTCGATCAACAACTGTCGATGTGATATTTCGTTTCATATTGGAACACATTATTGCTCAATTTGGACTTCCTTCAACATTAGTTTCTAATAATGGTACACCATTTAAGAATAATGACGTGAAAAAGTTCCTAGAAACATTTAACGTCCAACATCACTTTTCAACACCTTACTACCCACAGTCTAATGGTCAAGCTAAATCAACTAATAAGACCCTAGAGAAAATTCTAAGGTAGACAATAATCAAGCACAATAAGGATTGGCACACACAGTTGACGTATGCATTATGGGCTTACCGTACTAGTATCAAAAAATCCACTGGGACTACTCCCTATAACCTTGTCTATGGTGTCGAGGCGATTATGCCCTTGGAGTTAGAAATCCCCACATTAAGGATTGTTCTTCAAGGACTTATTGATGACAACACTTATAAAGATCAATGATTGCATCAACTTGAGATGTTTGATGAACAACGCATTAATGCTCTTGAACATCTCCAAGCTTATGCTAGAAAATTGCCACGTAGTTATAGCGATCATGTCATCCCTCATGTATTCAACAAGGGTGATCTGGTGTTATGTCAGAATCAACGTAATGTTAATGCCAACCCAACTAAAAAAGGAAAATTCAGTCCTAATTGGTTAGGACCTTATATAATTAGTGAAAGAACCTATTAATGTCGTACATTTGCGCAAGTATTATGTCTAATCTTCTTGAATAGTGTGAATTATAAAGCAGTGATGTTAGAGTTAGTAGATAACGTTATATGTACTCTCACATTCCTTCATTCTTGACAAATAATTATTTGTGTCTTGAATATTAAAGTGATTATTTAATTCATTTTTAAATGATTATTTTAGGTTTCATGCTATTCAAGTTCATCTTTTATGTTGTGTTAGGTTAGATCCTTACATGCATTTAATTTAACATTAGAGAAACTAGAATAAGTTTTAATTAAATCACATAAAGCATGTTAAATCATGGAGACATTCATTAAATAGTCTTACAAAGATGATTTAATCAACCACATTTCAATTTAACATTAAACACATAAACACAAGTAATAAAACACCAAATATATATATATATATATATATATATATATATATATATATATATATATATATATATATATATATATATATATATCAAAGTTTTGTGTACATGTCATCAATATATAAAATGCTAATGAGGTTTGTGACTGCTAGATCCCTCGAGATCTGGTGCTCGCATCTGTCTAGAGGCAATCTGACATATGGCTCGAACAACTCTATATCTCGCTCCACGATGGGTGGGATCACATAGTCTGTATCGGTGGTCTCCTCATAGACTGATGGGGGCACTATCTCAGGAGCTGCCTGGTGATAGAGATCATAGAGGTCTCTCACAGCTCCTGCAAGATAGAAACCATAAAATCAGTACACATCATGATATATATGTGGGTAAAAATTTAAAACATAAAGCATAAGCATAAAGCATGGTAGTAAATAAAATATCATCACCTAGCTCTATGGAAATCTGTGTGAAGACAGCCTCGTCCTGTGCAGGGGGCATGGAGGATGTGCTAGACTCTCCATGCTGCAGCTACTATTCGTGATCTAGTAACATGAATGGGAGATGGCTATCCCCACTCATGGCCCACTAGATCCTCTTCCGCTACCTCATCGCCCTTACTCATCAGTTGCTCCTCCTCATCCTCATCCTCCTACCCATCATAATTAGGATCTACAGCGTCATCATACTCCTCATCTATCACATTTGTGAATATGTTTGTAGTCCTGTAGTGTATCTCCTCAGCCCTATCCTCCTCCTCATCTCCTTGATCTAGGAGTGGCCTTGCATCACCCATCGGTTTTTCCATCAGGAATATAGGAGCCAGACATGCTGCTAACCACCACTCCTCATAGGCATCTATAGTACCAACGTCATCAACGTCAGAGAAAGGAGGCATATCAAGATCATCATTAAAGTCATTGTAGATGACATCGTCGATAGTGAACCGTCTAGAATCATCAGGTCACCGGGCACTCCGTATTGATCTCTTGAAAAAGGACCATGTTGTGGGTGTTATTTGAACTTGTCCAAACTATCGTATGGCGTCATCATAGTAGAAAGATCATACTATGTAATTGTGTTTTCCTATCAAGAACCTATCCATATGGAATCTCCTCATCTATCGAGTCTCATTCGGCCATTATGGAATAAGTTGGTAAGGTCTCCAAATGATCTCCTCATCCAGTCAGTGCAATCGGACTCTCCAGAAATCTAAGTCACCATACTGCCATAGTCGCCATAATGGATAGGTGAATCCTTGAGGATACCCTAGGGATGATGCACACGGAAATCCTCTTGGTTTGGTGCACTAATATGCTCCAGGAACCACACTTGTAGCAGTGTACAATATACCATACTATCGATCTCTCGAAATGAAAACCACCCAAGATCATAATATAGATGTGCTAGGATGTTGCGCCCCCAGGCAAACACAGTCTTGTGCTCTACCATCCTCTTAATCATGAGTACTAGTCCTCCCACTAAGTGTGGTCCCTGACCGTCAAAGACAAGTACTAGTTCTATTGTGAACATCATAATCCACGCAACCAGTGGGGCCCACGAGTATAGCAACATCGCTAGATCAATCTGTGGCCTCACCATACGATCATGAATTGGACCACCAAGGCAATACTATTGTTACCACCAAAAAAATATGCATTTTCCTTCCTTGATTTAGGAAGAATTAATAATAAATGGGACTTAAGGTTACCTTGATCTAGTGTTGTAAGGTGTTTTACACATCCACATTAGGTCTTGGGCCCATTTTAACCTAAATTAACTTAACTTTGTCCTAATCTAATGTTGTAAAATGTATTTATTTACATCTTAACACTAAAATTAGGAGGCTTATAAATCAAGTGGACCTAATCTAGTGTTGTAATGTGTCCTACAAATTCACAATGGATTTAGGGCCCTTCTCAGCTACATAGACTCAATTTTGTCTTAATTTAGTGTTGTAAACTGTATTTATTTATACTTTCACATTGGATTTTGGGCCCTCTTGCATTTATAACCTTTATATCACCATTAATCGGCCCCTATGACCCCTTATTTTTGCATCCTGAGGCATATTTTCACTAATGTCCCAACAAAAACACTTTAAAACCCCGAAATCTTTAAGACCCGCCTCAAAAACCTCAAGGTGGGACTCATTCGCCACCCTTAGTGAATGAGTCCCTTTTGGGGACTTTTTCAAAATTGAGTGGGAAAATTGCAATCCTAACTTGAATTTTGATGAATGTCAGTGTTGGGGATCAAAATAACAGTCATTTGAGTGGCTTGCCTATATAAGAGATCTCTCAAATTCTTATTTCATCCAAGTATCATCTAGCCTACATGACATCAAGTCAAGCAAGCAAGAGTTAAGCATTTCAAGGTCATCAAGATAACATTCAAAATCATTTCTAAGGAATTTAAGGGCGGATTTCTTCATCAATTGTTGCAACAATTCAAGATCCATCATCATGGCAAGATTCTAAATGCATTGTTTCATATTCATGCTTCATTATCTTATTTCATCATTTTGGTTTAATTACCTAAAAGGGGTTTGACCAAGGCAAAACCCCTATCCCCTAACAATCAACATTTTCTCTCTCTTTTTTTGTGATTGCAAATCTAAGTTCCTTGAAGGCTTCGAGATCATTGAATATTAGGTTTCAAACTTGTTGGAGTTATCTCCCTACTGGCAAGGTGAAAATCTTCATAAAAAGCCACCTACAGTCCCAAAAATTAGGGTTTCAGATCTGGATACTTGGAGGTATAGAAAGAGCAGACTAAGATGTGCAAATCAGAAAATTTTGAACTTATAGAAAATCCAAACTAGACTCATTCACCACAAGTGGCGAATAAGTCCCATTTTTGGTAAATTTTGAGATTTTCGCATTTTCGGATACCCTTTTTCAATAATCTTGTTCCTGTGCAAAAACCCTGATTTGGGACTGATTTGCCCAGATTGGCGAATGAGTCCCAGTGGGCCAAAATTTCAGAATCAACAACATTTCTAGTCTCCATTCAAGTGTCTACAAGTTTCTAGGTGCACATTTCCAGTTTCATAACTTTTCATTACATATTGTTAATTTTCTTAGATCATTTAGAATTAGTTTGCATATCACACTATGTTTAACAACATTTTATATTTTCCAAGTTTACACTTGGTGGTGAACCCCTTTTACTATATTTAGTCCTGAGGTCAACCCTATTGTTAGATTTCAATCTCCTTTGCATTGAAATCTCGAGGGTTATCCTTGGGTGGAACCTTCCCCACATAGACCACATTTTTCATAAAGACTACCATTTTTAGAGGTTCCATCTTGGTGAACCTGCATTTAGAACACCTTTTTTTTTATTTGGAGTCCATCATCATCCTAGATTTAGCTTCCATTAACTTTGCATTACGGTTTGCATTAGTTAATTGACATTCTAGAGTTTTAAAATTTTGCATTAGTGAAAGTGCATATAGGTTGCATTTTTGTATCTCAAATCATTGAAAATCATCTAAAAACTACATTTTCACTTAGGATACACATTATACAAACTAAAAATCATCAACATCCATTGAAAACTCTTGAAAATTTTCAAAAAAATCCATACTGGGACTCATTCGCCACCTTCGACAAGTCAGTCACAGAACAAATCTGAAACAACCTTTTACAGTATTGAAAACCTTGTTTTTAAGCTTTTATTTGCTGCCACTAACTATCTGTTTTCTTGGGTTGATTTTATGTTACATGCATTTCACTAAAACTAGCTTAAATTAGTCCATTCCATTTTATGCATTGCTTCATTTCAAATTTGCATTCACAACATTCCATTTTAATATCATTACATAGTGTAATCAGTAAATTACCTTGTTTCAAATTGGAAAATTGTATTTTACTTTAAGTCATTGCATTGCACTTTATTTACTTTCTCCTGTTAGCATGTGTTCTTTTCAAGCATTTAGTGTTTCTAGAATATCAAGTGGCTTGCATGATTCTATTTTCTCTACTCATGGGCATAATCTAGGAAAGCAAAGTAAAACCTTTGATAAGCATGTTGGATACCCTCCTAGTATCTACCGGATTTGTAAGAATATCATAATACAAGAGGATGCCACTATAGACAATCATAACAATCATACTTGTTCTTCTCCCAATACCTCTCCTATTAGTGACAAAGCTATCTTGGTGAAAGAAGATACAAGCATTGAGGGTCTTGATTGTCCCTCTTCTCCCCCCCTTTGGAAGATATTAGAAAACAAGAAGATTAGATCATAGAAACATTTCTAAATGTCACCTTACCTAATCTCCATTCATCCCTTGCTTATGAAAATATTTTAGCCAAAGAGGACGATATCATAAATGACCATGAAAATAAAAAATTTCCTTCTCCTAATATCCCTCCTCGATGTGAAGAACATAGGTTAGTGTTAGAAGATGCACCTATTAAAGGTCATGGGAATCTTGTTCCTCCCCTCCCTAATGCTCCTACTATATTGGAAGATCTAGTTGGTAAGCATGAAAATCAAAGTGATCCTTCTCTTGATGCCTCCCCTACGTGTGATGAAGTTGCTTTATAAAATATAACCATGGATGAACATATTGCAAGCTCTCCTACTAGGGTAGATAATATGGCACAAGAGAATGAGACCTTAGACAATCAAATAGAGCCTTCTCGTAATATCCCCACTATTGATGAAAAAGACAATCCAACCATTGATAACTCCCTTACTTGCAATGAAGTTATTTTGAAAGAACCAATCCTTGAATGTCAAGAACATTTGGTTTGTAGTTCTCCTAATAACTCTCCTCCTAGGGAGAATATAGTGCTGCAAGAAAATGACAACAAGAGTAATGTTTCTTCCTTGGGTAATGGTAAAAAGGTGATACTAGATCTCCCTTTATTAGAGACATCAAAACAAGACCGTTGAGGTTATGAATGCGCAAATTTCCATTAGATCACCCTTGACTATTGGACCTCCTACATATCCCATGGGATATCCTAAGAATCCGCTAATCCTTTACCCACCTTGACACAAACCTCAAACTCAAAACAAACCCAAACTTATCCTCTACCCACCTAGGAATAATGTTTCACAACAACTGATTCATAATACCATTGCTTATAGATACAACACTAGAAATAATCTGCAACCACAACAACCAACCCCGATACCCTTACCTTTGCCTAATCCCATTTTTCCTAGTGCTCCCCGTTTAACGTCGCATAGTGGGAAAGAGTATGATCTTGTTGAAAAACTTAAGAATACTCCTGCAAAGATATCCCTATGGGACCTAATTCAAAATTCACCTAATTATCACACTATGCTTCAAACTTCCTTGCAACAAGCTCCTACCCCTTCCCATATGCAACCTAATGACATAGCAACCATGATCCAAGGAATGAACGCTAACATTATTTTCCACCAAAGTGAACTCCCCCCATTGGACATGCAAAAAAAAAATGAAGCTTTCATAATATTATCTCAATACAAAAACATTAGCATAAAGCAAACCCTTGTTGACAATGGCTCTGCTCTTAATGTGTAGCGTAAATCTTTTGGATAGACTTCATGTGGATAAATCAAAAATTCAACTTGTCACTTTATCTATTAGTGGATTTGACAGTGTAGGAAAAAAATTGCTCAGTGTGATCACTTTGCCTATTACAGCTAGGAAGGCCACATTGGAAACACCAATCCATGTTATGCCACATGATCTCTCATATAATCTTCTCTTAGGTAGACCATGGATTCCTGCACTGAATGGGGTGCCTTCTACTCTTCATCTTAAAATGAAATACATCTACAATAACAAAGTGTACACACTTGATGCTAATCCTGAGCCTTATAGTGTCTTACAACTTGAGAAAAATAAAGAGAACTTAAAAACATTAACAACAACCACACAAGTAGAACCCGTGCAAGAGAAAAACAAAGAAGAGGTCACAAAGCTAATAGAAGATGACTAGGGTTCCTTGGATTTCACACCAACATTCATGGGAGAATACAAGATCATAAACAAAGATTCAGACAAGGGAAAAGAAAAAGCAGTAATGTCAACACAAAATTCAGAAGACCCTTCGAAAGCATCCACCTCAACCACTAAAGAAGAAGCAAATTATACAACAGACTTTGACGAAGCTAATTATGAATAACCACCAGATCCAAAAGCAATGAAAAATCTTTATGGAAAAGGTTATGAACTTATGAAACAACTTGGCCACAGTGGAAAAGGATGTGGTGCTAGAGAACAAGGCATTCGTGTCCCTATAGAGCCTAACACGCAAGAGATGACTCATGGTATTGGCTATTGTCCTTTGATAGAAATAAACAAGCCTTCAATTAATATCGACACTATTACAAAAGATTCTTTGAAAGAAACACAAGAAATAAGGAAATCTTCGCTTAATGTCAATGTCATCACGCAAAACACTAATGATTTGAATTCGTTAGATTGTACACCCTCTTGTAAAGCAAAGAACAAAATCTTGCAATCTAAAGAGTCTTGCGTAGTATGACATCTTGTACTAAGCAAGATATATCTTTGTTGCATAATGAAGGAACATTTTCCATTGATCAAGAGGGTATCTTGTCGAGACTCCTCCAAGATCACTTGATATCCCTTCCCCCAAGAACACAAAAGAAAATTTACTACAAGAGTTCATTTTGTACATATCATAGAGTTCATGGCCATTCTACTAATGAATGTAAAGTTTTGAGTAGTAAAATCCAACATCTTAAGGAGTTTGGTACTCTTCCTTATGTGGGGGTACCTAATTCCTCTAATTGATATTGATTTTTACTCTAGCATTCATCTCATCAATTATTTCGGCTCATCCTTGTCCTATACTAAATGGGGGCAAGGGGTTGGTTGGCCTTGTCCTCGTATGTCACTTTTTGTTGCCTCTTTTGGGTAGTTGATCACCTTTCATGAACATATCAAAGCAAGCTTGTGATGTGGACAACATGCCTTAAGTTCGCTCGCATGTGACATGTTACCTTTTTCATGATGTAGCTTATTGGAAACATATGACTTGGCATAGGGATTTCTGAATAATCCCCCATCTCTTCTTCTACTTTAAAGCAATTGCTCACAATAATGGTGTTATCATCCGCTTTAAAGTGGGGGCATACATTGACACTTATGTTTCATTGTGCGATTTCTTTCTTCTTACGATGCTTCATTTTCTTAGTGGTGTCATTGGACATGATTTCCTCTGAGAGCATGATATTTCTTTGACTTGTCCTCTCTTGGAAACATTCGGCACAATGTTCCCTAAGAAGAGACCTTGCACGAATTCAGCAAAATCCCTTTGAACAAACCTTACACCATTTTGCGTTTACAATAGCTATGAGTTTCAAGCATACAAAGCTTTGCTTGCCTCATGGAGCTCGAAGGTCATTTTTGTGTGGCGCCTTATTAAAGTTATCCGAGGCATCAATTTCCCCATAGCCACGTGTGTGTGTGTGAGTGCATACCATCCATGAGTGTATGTTTCTCACCTTTTAGGACTTCTCACTTGGCAGAAAACCAAGAGTTTTGTCACCTCAGAGTGAGTATGTTTTTTTCCAGGAAAACAACCTAGATCTGATCCACATCGTGTTAGAAAAATGGTCGAAGCTTGATCCACCTTTTTATTTTTACTTATTTTTCTTCTAGATATTGTCATTGCATGATCATGTATCTCGTTTTGTTGCAAATAATTCACCTTCTGAGTGTCCTTTTGTGCTTATGTCAATTTGACTTATGATATTGGATCCTCGGGCTTGACCGCTTCCTCGATCTTTATTATCCTAGACTGCCCTCATTTGCATGATTCCACCCCTCTTGAATGTATACTTTAGTGTGAGTTTGAAGCAAGTTCATCCTCTCACTAAAGTGGGGGCTAGATGCTACCACTAAAAAAGTACATCTTTTCCTTGCTTGACTTGGGAATAATTAATGATAAATGGAACTTAAGGTTGCCTTGATCTAGTGTTGTGAGGTGTTTTACACATCCACATTAGGTCTTGGGCCTGTTTTAAGCTAAATCAACTTAACTTTGTCCTAATCTAATGTTGTAAAATGTATTTATTTACATTTGCACATTAAATTTAGGAGGCTTGTAAATCAATTGGACCTAATCTAGTGTTGTAATGTGTCCTACACATTCACAGTGGATTTAGGGCCTTTCTAAGCTAAATAGACTCAATTTTTCCTTAATTTAGTGTTGTTTTATTTAAACTTTCACATTGGATTTTGGGCCCTCTTGAATTTATAACCTTTATATAACCATTAATAGGCCCCTATGACCCCTTAGTTTTGCATCTCGAGGCATATTTTGACTAATATCCCAACAAAAACACTTTAAAACCCTGAAATCTTGAAGATGCACCTCAAAACCTCAAGGTGGGACCCATTCACCAAGGGTGGCGAATGAGTTCCTTTGGCGACTTTTTCAAAATTGAGCAGAAAAATTACAATACTAACTTGAATTTTGATGAATGTTGGCCTTGGGGATCAAAATAATGGTCATCTAAGTGGCTTGCCTATATAAGAGAGCTCTCAATTCCCCATTTCATCCAAGTATCATCAAGCCTACATGACATCAAGTCAAACAAGCAAGAGTTAAGCATTTCAAGGTCATTAAGATAGCATTCAAGAGCATTTCTAAGGCATTGAAGGGAAAATTTCTTCATCAATTGTTGCAGCAATCCAGGATCCATCATCATGGCATGGTTCAAAATGCATTGTTTCATATTCATGCTTCATTATTTTATTTCATCATTTTGGTTTAATTACCTAAAAGGGGTTTGACCAAGGCAAAACCCCTATCCCCTAATAATCAACATTTTCTCTCTTTCTTTGTGTGATTGTAGATCTAGGTTCTTTAAGGCTTGTAGATCATTGAATATTAGGTTTCAAAATTGTTGGAGTTGTCTCCCTATTGGCTGGATCAAAATCTTCATAAAAGGTCACCTAAAGTCCGAAAAATCAGGGTTTCGGATCCGGATACTTGGAGGTACAGAAAGAGCAAACTGAGAGATGCAAATTAGAACATTGAATTTCTAGAAAAGACAAATTGGACTCATTCGCCACAAGTGGGGAATGAGTCCCATTTTTGGTAAATTTTGAGATTTTTGCATTTTTGGGTACCCTTTTTCGAGAAACTTCTTCCTGTGTAGAAACCCCCATGGGACTGATTTACCCAGATTGGCGAAGGCGTCCCAATGGGCCAAAATTTCAAAACCAGCAGCATTTCCAGTCTCTACAAGTTTCTGGGTGCACATTTCCAGTTTCATAAATTTTCATTACATTTTGTTCAATCTCTTAGATCATTTAGAATTAGTTTTCATATCACACTGTGTTTTCCAACATTTTATTTTTTCCAAGTTTACACTTGGTGGCGAACCCCTTTTGCTATATATAGTCCCTAGGTCAACCCTATGGTTAGATTTCAATCTCCTTTGCATTGAAATCTTGAGGATTATCCTTGGGTGGAACCTTCCCCACATAGACCACATTTTTCATAAAGACCACCATTTTTAGAGGTTCCAACTACATATCGTATTTCATCTCCCAAAATCACCTCTCTGCTAGGAAATGTACCCTCTCGCCCCAAATCAGAACTCGAAGTATACAACATACGTCCTCTAGCGTAATGGTCATCTCTCCAGTAGGAAGATGAAATGTGCATGTGTCTATGTTCCATCGCTCTACTAGTTCCATCAACATACGATTGTCGTACCTAATGGGGGCATGAGGTACGCCCAGTACAATCTCGTAGTCTGCAAGATATCTTTGTCCTCTGCTGAAAGAGTGGGGGCTAGGTCTCAAAGGCGATTGATCTATCTACCACCTAGACACTACCGCGAATAGGTAGGAATCTAACAAAAAAGCAAAAATATGTCTTATGAGCATTCTAAAATATTAAATCTTTACATCAACAATTAAGAAAGTGTACTAAAGTTGTTCGAGTGTACTCTCCTAAGGGTCCTAGACACTTTAGACCCCTTTTGGGAAACTTCGCGAAGAAACGAGACACTTTGTGAGAAAAAAGGGTACTTTGCAAAAAAAAGGGACACTTCACAACAAAAAGGGACACTTTGCACAAAAAGGGGTCACTTTACGAAAAAAAGGGACGCTTTGCAAACTATTCTTCCAAGGCCCTATAATAACCTAGAAATGTGTACAACACATAAAATAAATGCATAAGGACAAAGCTAAGGCAAAAAATCAACTCACCTAATGATAATGTTCGTCACGGGCCACCTAATCTCGCAAGATGTCTAGTCTCCCAGGCATGTAGTCTCGTTGACTCAGTATCTTGAATCACTCTAAAACCAAGCTAAAGCTACAATAGGGTAAATGACAAAATAGTTAGAATTTACTTCACTTTTTACTCCTATATAAGATAAAATTAGGGTTTTACTATAGTAGGGTTAAAAAGTGCCTTTCATTCAAATCAACATAATGGGTGCTAGAGAGGTCCATTTTCGTTGTCGTTTGTTGCGTTGGAATTCTAATTTTGCTCTCATTCTCATCAAATGTCTATCATCATATGGTGTGGTAATTGAAAATACCCTATGATATGACTTAATTTATTCGATGTGGTTAGACTGCTACCTTGATTCCACCTTTGTAAAGCAAGCGGAATCAAGGGGGGGCATACATCCACCCTTGAATTTGATTTCTATGAGAAGTTAGATAAGAGAATTTCTGGACGACTAACGAACTCGTGTTGCAGGATGGGGTTCCTAACATTGTGGTTTTCTAGATAGCTATAGTGGGGGCTTCATTCTCCTGTATGAGTATCTTTTTTATGAAATAAAGAGTGTACTATTCAGAGTCCTTCAGTTTACATATGTACGTATATTCATATGGGGACTAAAGTGGGGTCTAAATGTAGTGTAGAAATTGTACGCTTTTGAAAGTGGTGCAATTTCACATTTAATTTGGACCTATTAGAGCACCCTTGCATCAAAAATCCCTTTAAGTCATCATTAATAGGCCTCTAAGACCCATTATTTCAAATCTTGAGGCTTATTTCAGCTAAAAACCCCCCAAAATCATCTAAAACATCAAAAATCTCGAAAACCCACCTCAAAAAACTAAGGTGGGACTCATTCACCACCTCAGCTGAATGAGTACCCCTAGGTGGGACCCATTCGCCACCTTGGGTGAATGAGTCCCATTTGGGGCTTTTTTAGGTTTTGAGCGGGAAAATTGCCTTTTAATTCATATTTTTGGTTGTTGTCGGCCTTTGATATCTGAATAACAATAAATTAGGTGTTAATGCCTATATAAGCAAGTTTCTAAGTCATTTTTCTCATCTAAGCAAGAATTTTCAAGAGTAATCTCAAGAGACAAGCATCAAGAATCTTCAAGCATTCTTTCATAAGAGAATTCAAGTTTCCAAAGTAAGCAAAGTTGAAGTCTTGGAGAAGCATTGAAGGGTTTTTTGTAGGTCTTCAAGCTCACTTTCATTCAAGATCTAGCATTTTCAAGGGTTGATCATGGTTCTCTATGGTGAATCATGATGGATTCTAGGTTGGGGAGATGCAACTAGCCATCAAGCCAACCCTAATGAATTGTTTCCTAAGTGATTCCATCCTCCATTGTCACTCTACATTTAGCCTAAGGAAGGTACAAGCATTATTAGTGCTCATTTGGGTGATTAGAGATCTTTCAAAGTGAGTAATTCATTGTCATATTTTATTCATACATCTCATTCTTACACATTAGAATAGGGTTGCATCATGTTTCAGATTTCCTAGTCTTAAACACACTTAAGGCTAGTGTTTATGTTCACATTTACATTCAAGTTTCATTATTTCTATCAAGGTTTAATTACCAAACTAGGTGTTTGACCAAGGCAAACCCCCCAAAGAAAATCAAGTCTATATTCTATTTTGTAGGTATTTTGTTATATTTGGATCCAAAAATCAATTCAAAAGGGAACGGTAGAGATTGGAGCAGATGTTTGAACTTTAAATTCCCGAAAAAGTATAAAGAGAATAATTCGCTAGAATTGGTGAATGAGTCCCACTATAGGTGTTTTCTAGAACTATTTACAGATTCAGATACAGTTTTCCCCGAAACTAGTTCATCTACAAAAATTTAGATCTGGTACTGATTCACCCAGATTGGCAAATCAATCCTAGTAGGTTAAAAAGTCACCTATGGTAGACCTATATTCAAATTTGATATGAAACGTGTAGTCGGGTCAGTTCGAAATCAATTTCATGTCCGCCAATAAAAGATGATGTTATGCACTTCCTTCAATAATCTTACACTAGAACTATTTTATCTTCACACCCTTCCTCTAGTTGACGCACGCTTCCCTTTGTTGGCACAAACACAGACATTATTTACAGTTAACTAGCCCACATAGACAACACTCTATTACTTCTAATTTTTTGTGTATTGAAGCTCAACCTCAAAAAATTATAGAATCTGGTACATCGTGAATAACCTTACCTTCGGTCCAAACTACAAACCATAACATTCAACTATGGTAGAATGTGGAGCCAAGCACCATGACAATGCAGCTAAGTGCATAACCTATTTTTGCGAAAATGATCTCAAAAATGTGTCGCAAATACTTTCAAACACTGATGAGCCCAAAATATGCTCATAATTTGGGTATCATGATGTACTTTTAATACCCTTACTTTTGTTGTTCATGGTTGTTTAACTCTTTAGAAACCTTTTATTGGAGGATATCCTATGGCAATACACTTTTATATTCCTGCAGCCTATCATGTTGATATGTCTATATGTATTACCCTATTTGACTTCCCAAATGACTGGTATAACGCATGTAGTTTTTGAATAATGAAGTAAATTTGATATGTGATTAATAAATGAATATCGTGTAGTTGCCATGTATGTTTTATGTTGTCTGGTGTTTCGCAGGTTGTTGAAGAAAGTATGAACGAGTCAAGAGCAGCTGATCTCGGCCTTGCAGTAAAGTCTATTTCCTGCACAACTTCGAGGAAGTTATTCTGGCGAAGACTCTTTGACCGAAATTGTTGGGAAGGAATTTAAATGTCAAATAATTTGGAAATAGTGGAATGTTCAATTCTCTTTGAACCGTGTTGAGCGGATAAGTTCATTTATTTAGTTTGTTCCTCGATTCCAGGATACATTTACATCCACGTCTTTCTCTGTTAGGGTTAGTTAGTTAGTTGTTTTCTTGATTTAAATAAGTGTTCCTCCTGCGCGAATGAGAAAGCATAATGAGATAGCAGGATATCATGTAAGAGTTAGTATGATAATAGGAGATAGAGTTTTGTGTTAGTTTTCATATGAGCAGAACAATGTATACCATTCTGAGTTTATGAATAAAATTTGATGAAGTTCTGAGTTCAATACTGGCATAATTAGTTGACGCTTGCTAAGGGGGCCCACTTAGTAAGTATCTTTAGTTAGTTAGCTAGTCGTTCATTTTCTGTTGATCATAAGTTAGATTTCATTCTTGAAGTTTCTGTGCAAACTCAGTCTTATATTGTTCCTACAGCATTGGGAATCCATCTCTATGTCTATTCCTGTAGCATAAGGCCAGTTCATAGTTTGTTTCTTAGTTGTAGCTGTTATGATTTATGCTTTGGTTAAATTATGGTTGAGTTAAGAGAACTTTGCATTACCTTCCTGTAACGTAGGTAGAATTCTTTCCAAATATTTATTTTTGATAGGTTGTGACTGAAACTGGTTCTTAGTGCACATACAGTGCCGCTCCATTTCAAGTATATGTTCCCTGATTTGACAAGTAAATGAACGACCATGAAAAGATATTAGTCGCTTGTTGGAATGTCCAATTCCCAGGATAGGTTTTGTCGTGATTTTCATATCCTTTTGTGGGCGCGACCATTTTTGGCGCCGTTGCCAGGGATGGTGTCAAGCTAAGAACCTGTTAAAAGTCATTTTTACAAGTAGTTTAGTCTGTGATTCAAACATTTTCAAAATCCTTCAATTCACCATTCATTCTATTGCATGCATAGCAGAAGAGACGCTCTGGGAAGATTCCTTCCTGAACCAGCTTATAATCTATTTGAGGAAGAAGGAGACCAAGATATCAATCCATTTGTTGAAAACCTATTTGTTGAATTGCCATTTGACCCAGCTGACGAAGAACCTGAGGAAAATCCAT
The DNA here is from genome assembly GCA_007258455.2 of Sequoia sempervirens. Taxonomy (NCBI): domain Eukaryota; kingdom Viridiplantae; phylum Streptophyta; class Pinopsida; order Cupressales; family Cupressaceae; genus Sequoia; species Sequoia sempervirens. Next base: position 568,615,434 of record VDFB02270651.1, on the reverse strand, counting down.
TTGCTCTAATACTCCATCAAGCAAATATGGCACGAAATCCACCTAATCAACCTCCTGCTTTTGAGTTTCCCATCATTGCTCAGCAAGACACTGATAACCTTAAAAATATTCCTTCCTCATTACTCCCCAAGTTCTATGGATTAGTTACAGAGGACCCAGACACTTTCTTGTTCGAGTTTGACATCCTCTGTCACAGCTATGATTACACTTCAGATGCTCACAAGCTGAAGTTGTTTCCTTCTACTTTTAAGGAAGGAGCTCTTAGATAGTTCATGAGTCTGGGAAGGGATGTTGTCGATAGTTGGGCAATCATGCAAACAAAATTTCTTGAGAAATACAAAGAATATTGTAAAAGTGGTAGTAAGGGAGATGATATATTCAGAATTCAACAAAAGGAGGATGAAAGCCCGGAAGACTATATCTCAAGATTCTTGTTTTCCCTGAAAAAGAATTCAGACCATACTCTCAATGAAGAATCTCATAAACTACTTTTTCTAAGGGGAATCAGTGATACCTGTATAGATGCCCTGGACTTGATGGGAGGAGGTGATATAATCCAACTTCCTTGGGATGATATCAAGAAAATATGCCTTAACTACTCTCGAGCAATTGTTAAGAAGGGTAGACGTCATCAAGCCACAGTGGGAAAGTCTTCTATTAATGGAGTTTCACAGATGGAGATCACAAATTTGCTGTCTGATTTCAAACAGGATATCATAAACAACATGACTACACAATTGGATACTATGCAACCTCAAAAGAAACATGAAGGAGCTGAAGCAATCTTGGCTGAGTTATGTACACATTGCAGACAAAAGAAACGTGACTGCAGATGCAAGATGGTGGCTAATGTGGAGGCTAAGCAGCTACCTACTGACTTTAAGGTGGTAGAAAGTGATGATGACCAAGTATTCTTCGTCGCACAAAGGCGACCATGGGCTCAAAGACAAGGTATGCCTCAAGATCTTTTGACTTTTTGTAATCGTTATTCTAATTATAATAACCAGTGGCAACCTACATATGGCCCCTCATCCCCTTAAAATACCCCTTAATCACATTGGCCTAACTATCAGAGTCCTCAATGGCAATCTCCTCAAGGAGGTTGGCAGCAGCCACAAAGACAATGGATTCCACCTCCAGATAACTGACAGCAAAACCTTCAATGGAGAAGTCCACAGCAATGGCAGAACCAATCCCCTGCCTCTCTGCAATTTCAACAGCCACAGCCTCAGGCCCTCATGCCAACTCTTGCAGCACCTGCAACAAATACTGGCCCTCCAAAACAAACGCCTATGCCTGCTCAACCATTGCCAAATCCTAATAATAAGCAGCAGCAACAACAACAGTCTATGTATTTTGCAGATGCCAATCAGTATCCAGCTTATGCCCTGAATATTCATGATATCCATCTCAGATCTGGAACCACATTTCCTGCTCCACAGCCACCTGTAATTACAAAAATTTCAAATTCTGCCTCTGAGCAATCTACCGAACCTGCAGAACATATACCTGTATCAAATACTGTCTTTAAGGAGTCTATCCTGCAGCATCAGGCCAAACCGCATTTTCTTCAGAGAATGCAAATTACTACATCAAAGTCTATGGAAGAGCCTACCTTTCATATTTTGGATATGTTGAAGAATGTACACATTCAAATTCCCCTTTTCCAAGCCATTAAAGATGTCCCAATTTATGGAAAAGCCATTAAGGAGGCCTATTTAAAGAAACCAGGAAGAAAGAAAAATGATCCCCAAACTATCCATATTCTAGGACAGTTGGCAGATATTATGTTAGGGAAGGTAGTCATTCCAAAATATACCGACCCTGGGAGTCTTATGGTGCAAATAAATATTAATGGCTAGATAGTAAAAAATGTTTTGATTGACCTTAGTGCAACCATCAATGTAATGACTACGAATACAATGGAGTATTTGAATATCTTAAACATTTTGTCTACACCAACCATCCTGCAGCTTGCTGATAGCTCCACAGTAAAGCCTGATGGAATGGTAGAAGATGTTATTGTCATCCTTGAGTCTTGGGAATACCCAACACACTTCACCATATTGTCCACTAAGGCAACTTTGGGAAGATATCATATTATCCTAGGTAGACCATGGTTAGCCACTACTGATGCTTTTATAGGATGCCGCTCAGGAGACATGACAATTTTCTAATGGTCAGTCAAGAAAGAAATTGGCTTTATACCCACCTGCTCAGCCTCAGCCAAACTTTTCTCAACCAATTGGCCAGATTTAGGAGAGGAAACTGAAGAAGTTAATTCATTGGCTCAACTAATGATGCTGCAAAATAATCCGTTTTCACAACTTCAGAGTGAGGATGGCCTGCTTTTACATATTTTGCAGTCCAACCCTGATCTGAGTAGCCCATCTGCTGCAGATAGCTGTGTTCAGCAGTGTTTCCTGCAGCAACTGAATTATGAGGACCTGACACCTGAATCTCCTGCATTTTATCATAATTTGCTTCCATATGAAATACAGACACCACCGTTATCAGTGGCCTCCATGAATGATCTTATCAAGCAAGTAGAAGTGTCTCCAGGCCGTTGTCTGAATATCAATAATAAGCTGCCTCAATCTCAACAAGCTGCCCTAGTCACAATGTTGCAAGAACACCACAGAACTTTTGCATGGGACTATGGGGATATGAAGGGAATAGATCCTCAACTTTGTACTCATAGGATCTACATTAAGAAAGACTGTTCACCTGTCTGACAGCCTCAAAGAAGGATAAATCCAACACTTAGGGAAATAGTTAAAACAGAGCTTCAAAAATTGTTTGATATTGGTTTTATATACCCCATTTCAGACAGTCAATGGGTATCTCCATTGGTGATTGTCCCTAAAAAAGGTGGAAAATGGAGAGTTTGTGTAGACTGCAGGGAGCTGAACACAGCAACTAAAAAAATCACTTTCCACTTCCATTTGTTGACCAAATACTAGACTCATTGTCTGGGAAAAAATATTTCTCCTTTTTGGATGGCTATAGTGGCTATAATCAAATAAGAATCACCCCTGAAAATCAAGATAAAACAACTTTTACCAGTCCATGGGGTACTTTTGCCTACTCTGTCTTACATTTTGGGTTGTGTAATGCACCTGCAACATTTCAAAGGGCAGTCATCAGTATTTTTGCTAATATTTCTCATGATTCTATAGAAATCTACATGGATGACTTCACTACTTATGGAGTTACTTATGAAGAAGCATTAGCCAATTTGGAAAAAGTGTTGAAAAGATGTCAGGAGCATAATTTGTCTTTAAATAGTGAGAAATGTTTCATGATGATGCAAGAGAGAATTGTTTTAGGCCATCATATCTCTCAAGCAGGAATTCAAGTTGATCCTGCAAAAATAGAAGTTATTCTAACTTTGTCAACACCTAAAAAACAAAAGGATGTTAGAAGCTTCCTAAGACATGCTGGATATTATAGAAGATTCATCAAAAATTTTAGCAAGATAGTCAGTCCATTATATGCCTTGTTGACTAAGGATTCTGAATTTAGTTGGACTGAAGCCTGTGACAAATCTTTCCTACAGCTTAAGCACTTGCTTACTCAGGCACCTTTTCTTCAAGGATCGAAGTGGAGTTTGCATTTCCATATACACACAGACACTTCTGATTATGCAATAGGGGCAGTTTTAGGACAAAAAGAGAATTCTATTAAGCATGCTATATATTTTTTTAGCAAAAACTTGCAAGGTCCTAAATTAAACTATACTGTCACAGAAAAAGAATTGTTAGCAGTTGTGTATGCTTTAAACAAGTTCCGACACTATGTCATTGGTTACCAAGTATTTGTTCATACAGACCATGCAGCAATAAGGTACCTCATGAATAAGTCTGCCATATCTGGCGGATTAGCAAGATGGCTCCTATTGTTGCAGGAATTTGATATCACAATCATTAATAAACCAGGACGGGCTAATGTAGTGGCTGATTTCTTATCAAGGCTTCAAATGACTACACCTAGCACACCAGAGGTAATTGATGATAGATTTCCTCATGAACATCTATTTTTCATTACTGCTCGCACCCCATGGTATACAGATATTGCAAATTACTTGGCAGTCAACCAGATTCCAGCCCATTTTTCCCCAAAAGAAAAAAATTGTTGGTGGAGAAAAGTTCTAACTTTTCATGGATTCCAGATTGTTTATTCTACACAGGACCTGACCAAGTCATGAGAAGATATGTAAGGGAAGATGAAACCTATGACATACTGCATGCTTGTCATGATGAGCCATGCGGTGGGCACTTTGCAGCCAAAAGAACATCTATGAAGGTGCTTACTACTGGATACTATTGGCCTACACTACATAGAGATGATGCAGCCTATACCAGGAAATGTGACAGATGTCAACGCATGGGAAGACCAACAAGGTCTGATGAAATGCCCATGTATCCTCAAGTGGTGGTCAGTCCCTTTGATAAGTGGGGCATGGATTTTGTTGGACCCATTGATCCTCCAGCCAATGGGAAATCATATATTTTAGTTTGTATTGATTATGTAACCAAATGGGTGGAATTGAAAGCAATGACTCATGCCCGTGACAACAAGGTTGTTGAATTCCTGTATGAGTAGATCTTTACTCGATTTGGAGTCCCAAGGGAACTTGTCACAGATCAAGGAGCTCAATTTATATTCAATTTAATCAATGCACTAATAAATGATTACAAGATCCAACACATGAAGTCTAGCCCCTATCACCCTCAAGCCAATGGTCAGGCAGAAGTTACCAACAGAGAAATTGAGGTGATACTTATAAAGACAGTTCAACTACACAAAAAAGATTGGAGCAGTCGACTTCCTGAAGCCGTCTGGGCCTATAGGACAACGTGGAAGACAACTACAGGGTTTACTCCTTTTGAATTACTCTATGGAAAGACTGCCATGTTGCCAATAGAATTTGAGCACAAGAACTTGAAGACTGCTTTAGAGCTTAATATTGACATTTCTGACGCCCAATAGGAATGACTCCTACAGCTGAATGTGCGAGATGAAATAAAAAAAGAAGCCTTGTAGCATACTGGAATCATACAACAGCAAAGGAAAAAGTGGCATGACCGACATATCAAAACTAAGCAATTCTCTGCCGATGATTGGGCGCTGCTCTATGACTCGAGGTATAAAGAAAATCAGGGTAAACTCACCACCTGATGGCTTGGCCCATATGAAATTGAGAATGTATTTGATAATGGTTCAGTTTAATTAGTCACAATTGATCCTGTTCGATTCAAGCTACTAGTTAATGGACACTATCTTCGGTTGTATCGTAAGCCAGTCTCAAAAGAAGAATTTATGTAACAGTTTGTTCAAGATCCTGCCACTAATCTTCCTATAGCAAAAGGATTTAGCCTTTCTCCTGTAGCTTCACCATAATGTTACAATGCATGCTCATAATAAAGGTTTCCTTTTTAAGGAAACCCTTTTTCTTCATTCCCACTCATCGCCACATCTCACTTCCTTATCTTCCATCCCATCCATCCATTCCATCCATACATCTCATCCATCCACGTCACCCATCCACCTCATTCATCCGCACCACCCTTAATTATGATTTCATTCCCAACTGTCATTTCATGCTAAAGTCATCATCTTTCTTAGCACGTACGCACATTTATTGAAAGGTACGCGATATCTTTTGTTGTCACATCATTGATTTATTTCATTTTATTCATTTACTACTATGTCTATATCAGTCATTATTGCTCGATCTCCACCTATTATTTAGTACATGTGTGGACACATGTCATATTTTAAGTAGGGGGTGGGATAATCCATTTCACTTACGTTGCTATCACAACTGTTCAGATATTTTTCTTTATTATTTTCTTGTACTTTCCAAATATGACTGCATGTTTCATCCTAAATCACAATTAAAATTGCTTGTTTAAGTAGTTATAATAATCAATACATGCAAATATCTTTTGGGTTCATTCTTGGAAAGGAAGAGAAAGTGACGGCAAGGCAGAAAAAGCAGAGTAAAAAAGTATAAAGTTTTCTTTGGATTTTCAGAAAAGAGTTTAAGTTTCAGCTGAGACAATTGTGAATATGGGTGGTCAACTGGTAAGACATGAGCCTGTAGCTCATGAGATATTGACACAGAATCCTCAAGCAGTTCAAGCATTCGGCCTTTGTGGTTGGTTGAACTACTTTTTGAGGTTAGATACTTTCAATGAGGAAGTCGCAGGTGAACTTTTAAGAACCCTTTCTGAAGGAGAGGCTACAGTATGGGGTTTAACAGTAGCTGTAACTGAAGAACAAATTGCAGAGGTAATCGGGCTTCTAGCTGTAGGAGAGAATTTTTCTTCAGATGTTGTTTCTGATAGGGTAGAATTTATAGTACCAACTGATGGACCCTTGGAGGTCTCTAAGCAAGGATGCAAGTGAGTGTCATTGCCTCCCCCATATCTAGAATATGTTGCTTTTATAATCAGGTACTTAACATGTGAAGGCCATTTTTCTTACCTACATTCCTACCATTTTAAATTGCTGAGTCATATGAGGCATGGGTTAGCTGTTAATATCCCAAACTTTTTGTTAAAATTTTTGGAACAATGTGCCCATGAAACCCAGAAGGGGAAGGATAACTCTATGCCCACCATGTGCTTATAAAACTATTGATTGAACACTCTTTGAGGGATGTGTCACCTCTTTCCTGGCAAGAATTTGTTGCCCAAAAGAGCCTGCAACTTCCAAAACCCCCTACGGCACTTGCTCCACGGCCTAAGAAAAAGAAAGAGAAAATAGCATATACCAGTAGGAAAGTAGGGCAAGGGTCATCTGCTCCTACAGCACCTAGTCCTGCAGCCTTCACACCAGAGTCCTCTGCCTGGGTGCAAACTAGGTCTGCCAGTAGGAGAGAAAAAGGAAAAACAAAGGCAGGAGAGTCATCTGGGGCGGAACAAACCCCAGAATCTGACCCTCATTCTCAGAAAAGCCAACGCTCTACTCCTGCAGCATCTTCTCCTGCAGCAATTTCTCCTACAGCAACGCATGTTGCCACCACAAGTTCACCATCATCTTCCAATAAGGCAAAGCCCTCTAGGAAATTCAAAAAGAAGAAAGCTACGAGAGCACCTTCGGCAGCTGCAACATTGCCAAGAAGAGTTTCAACAAGAAAACAATGTAAAGTCTCCCCTGCTTCACCTCAACCTGAAGTTATCATAATTTCAGAAGAATCTGTAGGTTTTGAACATAATGTCTCTCAGGATGTATCTGAGAATACTGCACAGAGTCCATTTGTTACTCCTGAAGAAGAACAAATTGAGACAAGGGAAGTTGAGCATAATGAAATGAGGGTACCAAGTCTCGATGACTTGGCTGCTGCGGCTATGTAGATTTTGGAGGACTCACAGTCTTCTCCACTACAGCAACAGGAATTCATCCTGCAGCAAGAGGAAGAACAGCATGGACAATTGGAAGTGGCCAATGAAGCTTCATTACCCCCTGAAACTTGTCAAGCCATGGTTGTCTACAAAAAGACATTTTTGATTGAATTCTTGGAAAATCTTAGAATCAAAAGGAGACCGGTCACATTGCAAACCTTGAGTTTCCGCCACCTAGCCAAGACTGAAATGCAACAAAGTCTTTGGGAGGAAGAAAATAAGAAACTGAAAAGAGACATTGAAAGGAAGAAACACAAAATCCAAGAAATGAAAAAGAAAATGGATGAAATGATGACAATAACTGGTAAGACTGTGGAGTGTAGACCACCGCCTAGAGTTTATGCTCTGTGTCTCAAGGAACAATTTTTGTGGTTCCAGTTAATGAGAATTTCCAGGAATCTACATCCTGTTCTTCACACTACTAAAGAATTCTATGATGCATACCAAGCGGCTCCTAATTGGCTAAGGAATTCTTTGTGCAAATTTTATTTACATAGCTTTATAATTCCCTCTAAAACAGTGTAGAATCCACTTTTGTACATTGGCGACATTCATTTAAGATCACTCGTGTCTTGGGCAGCAAACGAAGCTAATTATGGCAGGCAATTGGAAGCATATGAAGAAGCCGAAAGGGATGAGCCTATTCCATTGCGCCCTGAGAGTTCAAACCCCTATACAATGTTGAAAACCTGGCTTATTGTGGCATATGGCCATAATAATAATACAGTCAAGATGAAAATATTTCATCTTATAAAATAGGTGTATGATGAGTTTCAAGAACAGACATACTCATTTTGGAAGCTGTCATACTCCAGAATTGAGAAGAGATGGGAGAGATTGACTGCTGGGTTAAGAAGGTCTGAGCCTCACAGTCCCCTGAATTTTACGGTAGCTCTTAGAATATCAAACAGATACATACAGTTGGGCCTTCAAGAGAGGTTTGAATTGTGGTTGCCATGACATTTAGACCTCCTATAACAGTGTGTATGCTATCCCACCAAACTACAAATAATGTGAGAATGCAGAAGTTTGGTGAGTATGAAGAATGTGAGTTTGAAGAGTTTTTAATTTTACCCATTCGGAGCTTCATTTCGGGGAGTCAGCGCCTCAACCGATTCCGGAAGACCACCCGAAAGTTTAATCTTTGGAGACCAACATTAAAGTTGCATTGGGAACGATATTTAAAAATATGCTCATAATTTGGGTATCATGATGTACTTTTAATACCCTTACTTTTGTTGTTCATGGTTGTTTAACTCTTTAGAAACCTTTTATTGGGGGATATCCTGTGGCAATACACTTTTATATTCCTCCAGCCTATCATGTTGATATGTCTATATTTATTACCCTGTTTGACTTCCCAAATGACTGGTATAACGCATGTAGTTTTTGAATAATGAAGTAAATTTGATATGTGATTAATAAATGAATATTGTGTAGTTGCCATGCATGTTTTCTGTTGCCTGGTGTTTCGCAGGTTGTTGAAGAAAGTATGAATGAGTCAAGCGCATCTAATCTCGACCTTGCAATAAAGTCCATTTCCTGCACGACTTCGAGGAAGTTATTCTGGTGAAGACTCTTTAACCAAAATTGTTGGGAAGGAATTTAAATGTCGAATAATTTAGAAAGAGTGGAATGTTGAATTCTCTCTGAACCGTGTTGAGCGGATAAGTTCATTTATTTAGTTTGTTCCTCGATTCCAAGATACATTTACATCCACGTCTTTCTCTGTTAGGGTTAGTTAGTTAGTTGTTTTCTTGATTTAAATAAGTGTTCCTCTTGCACGAGTGAAAAATCATAACAAGATAGAAGGATATCATGTAAGAGTTAGTATGATAATAGGAGATAGAGTTTTGTGTTAGTTTTCATATGAGCAGAACAATGTATACCATTCTGAGTTTATGAATAA
>VDFB02270651.1:568417094-568606013 GCA_007258455.2 Sequoia sempervirens | reverse complement strand
TGAAGGACTTAAAGTCACAGTCAAGTATATCATCAAAAATCCCATAGTATCGATTTTCTGAGACTTCTAGATGTATGTCACTTTTAGATGAAACATTAGTCACCTGAAAGACTATAGTTATACTAGAATCACAAGTTTTCTTCATGTCATCCAATATTTTGATTCCAAATTTATGACCATTGCACCACATAGCCTTGTGGTGTTTCACCTGCAATATGTTAAACATGTAAAAAGTATTGCAATATCATCGGTTGATAAACATATTTATTCTTGGTTGAATGTATGCAAATAAAATAATCTCAACATATATATACATCAATATAATTGAAAATAATTAAATAATATGGGTGATTAATATATTTATGCGTACCTGTTTATCTCTTAAACCATATGCTAAATCAATTTCCCTTTGTGTAACATTGGAATCTCCATTACGATGAGCTTCTTTAACCAATGAAGCCACACCTTCCCATGTTAATGTGCAACCAGATTGTTGACATCGTTCAATCCATACCATCATCCAATCAAGATTTTTTGTGACATAAAAATGTAGTGCATCTCACTCTCGACCAATCGTATAAAAAAAAAATTCACAAACGACGTATAATTAGTTAAATACCACAGTATACGACCTTAATTTATAATTGATGTATATTGAAGATTAAAAATTAAATAAGTACAATATACATAAAAACCATATGTAAAATGTATTCCAATTAATCTTCATGACCATCTTATAATTACCTCACTTTCCTCAATCTACCTTTCCCATCAGGTACTCCCCTTCGAATTTGTTAATGGAGTTGGGATCCCAAATGAGATCTACATGGATCTTTGTTGCAAACTTAGGAAGATATTCACTAATGTACACCATGGTCTGGTATACCATATATCCCTCCACCATAGAACCCTTAGGATGTGCTCTTTTTCTAACCAAAGCCTTCAAAAATTTCAAGTGCCTCTCAACCATCCACATTGACCTTGTGTGTACAGGTCCACATAATTCAATCTCCTCAACCTGGTGTATGAGGTAGTGTTCTTGTACATTGAAAAATGTCGAAGGTAGACACTTTTTCATTTCACACATTAGATGAGGAATTTTTCTCTTCCAATAATTTATATCTTCTTTATGGATTTCTTTATATGATAGCCATCTACAAGTGATTCAAGGTGCAAATATATTAACGAGATTTAACAAAAAGATACAATATATTACATAATAAGTAAAAAAAATGGCAATTATAAGATGTATACAATAAATTGAACTGTAATCAATGGAAAATCCTAATTGTTAGAGGGGTTAGCACAATAACATTAAATCCATTGAAATAACAAAGTACAAAGGAAATAATATGAAAACAAAAAGGGACAATGTTACCCTAGGTCTTCATCTTTCATGCTTCACCTTTGTTACACCTCCTAGCTTGCAGTAAATAAAAGATGCCCTCAAATTTGTATGAGCAACTATGACAAATGACTAAGCCCTATGCAAGTGTTGAAGGATTTGTATGAAAGAAAATGACCTCACAATAAAACTAAAATGACAAAAATGGCTGCAAATGACAATGACTGCAAAGATAACAATAACCTAAGTTAAAATCTGAGCATGAGAGAGATAGAGAGCTAAGAGAGAGGTAAAAGCCTCCAAGAGGGCAAAATAAGAACAAAATTGCCATTTTATAAAAACTGTAATTTTGAATGTGTGGCCAAGATGAGAAGATGACAAAAACCCTAGAATCAATGATCAAGATTGAATGTTGCAATAAGAATTAGAGTTAGGTCAAAATTAGGGAAAATGATAAGGATGAATGGCCAAGATTGAATTATAAAAAATTCAATAAAGGGCTGAAATTAAATGAGATGTCAAGAGATAAGATTTGATTTGGAAGATAAGACTGGCACGGACAAAGAGGTTGCTGGAGAAATTAAATAATAAAATTTATTTACTCCAGGTGACCAGTAAATAATTAAATAATAAAGATATTATTTAATTATGGAGGAATCTGACAAAAGGAATCATTTTGAATTAAATAATGATTTAATTCAAAACTCAAGAGAATTGACTAAATTAAATAAATCAAATTTATTTATTTTAATGAGAGAAAAGGCTAATGAATAATTAAATAATTAAAATAATTATTTAATTATAGTGGAAAGTGGACAAAAATTAAATAAATTAGAATTTATTTAATTTTGGAAAGAAAGTGAACCTAATTAGTGACGTAATTAAATAAATAAAATTTATTTATTTAATAATCAAGAAGAAATAAATGACAAAGGGGAATTAAATAAATTTAAGAAATTTATTTAATTAAAGGAAGACCTAGGTAATTAATGAAGTATTAGATAAATAAATAACATTTATTTATTTAATAATCAAGGAGAAATGAATGACAAAAGGGGGATTAAATAAATTAAGAAATTTATTTAATTAAAGGAAGACTTAGATAATTAATGACATATTAGATAAATAAACAATATTTATTTATTTAATAATCATGAGGAATAAATGACATGAATTAATTAAATAATTATGAATTATTTAATCAATAGTCGAATGTGGACCAAGGACATAATTAAATGACTTAATTATGTTAGGATGAAAGTGGTAAAAATGAAGCTTGCAGGCCTAGGTCATTTTAGATGTCTACATTTGCCCCTCTTTGTCATAATGTAAACTGTGCATTGTGACGAAAATAGAATCAAAAATGCCCTATGCAAAATAAGATGAGGAAGAATGACGAGGAGGGTTATGGTATGCCCCCTCGAGAGGACAGACAGGTTCCAAGAACATGGGTGTGCTCTTGAAATTAATGAGAAGACTAGAATATGAAGAGACAAAGAAATGTTAGTGCAAAAGATATGGATGATGATATGGATGCAATGCCTATATGAGGAGTGAGAGAAGATGACAAGACTAAAGAAGATGCATGTTAGTTCCTAGACCAAATCCTTCAAAACATTGCCATAGGACTAATATTTATTGCTCTTAATCATTATTAGGTACATTATCATGATGTCCAACAAACACCATGATATGACGTAAATCAAGGTGTGCAAGGTCATACCATCACTTGAATTAAATAGTCACAAACAAGGAATGTCCATAACTCATACTAAAGGCAAAGTTGCCCAGATCTTTTGTCAAGACAATCCACAGACGGTGATCAAAGAAAATAAAATAGGTCAGGAGACATCATCGCACCTCTAAATCCTTCATGGGACATCCTCGAGGTAGCTAGTAACATGACCAAAAAGACAAGATAGTAAAAAATATAAGACAAAATAGCCAAGATAGCCAAAAGATAAGATAAGAAAGATCAGAAAGATTAACAGCCATGTAATTTTGTTTGCCAATGTTTGTTTGCCAAAGATTGAATTATTGTTTGATTTGATAGTTTTGACAGTTTAAGAGTTTTGCCAATTTGACGGTGTTGACGGTTTGACGGGGCCTATTGTTAGGAAGGACACATCCTGAAAAAGGCAAAGGACATTTTGACGAGGTCTAACTCCAAGAAGGACACATCTTGAAGAGGACCAAAGAGTGACAAAATTGACATTGTTTTGAGTAATGTGTTTTGGCAAGTTGATTGATGTTGACTGTATGATTGATTGGACTGTGCTGTCTAATTTTGACCAATTTTGACATTGACGTTTCAAATGACTGTCTTGTGTTTGATTTTGACTATCTGACTTATTTGACTAATGTGACGATTGTGACAAATGCCATGATTTTATTTTGACCAACCTAAAAGGACTGACCTAATGTCTCGGGGACTCATCGACTAATGGCCTTGCCTACGTAGCAAATGCGTAGAGACAACATAGTTCGACAATGACATGGATTAACTGACATGATTGACTTTGACTCCATTTTTAAGATTTTGACATTGATTTGAATGTTTTTGTGTTTTTCTCTAGACCTTTTATGATTTATTTATTTATTTATTTATTTTCAGGACATTTTATGATTTTTCGTCTTTTTTTTTTTTCAGGACATTTTATGATGTTTTTTGTCTTTTTGTCATTTTATGATTTTTTTGGATTTTTGACATTTTTGAGGTGTCAATGGATGAAAATTTGGGTAGCCTTTGTGCTAGATACCAATGACAAGGGGAAAACCAAGTCTAGGTGCAAGGAGATAAATGGGATTAATGGATGAAATGGATGTATGCATAAGAGAGCAAGGATGTGATCTCCAAAGACTATGTCGCATAGGAATGACATGCCCCATTCTAGGTACAAGACTTAGGATTTTTCGTGACAAAACTGATGACAATAGGATAATGATATGATTGGTTTAGATAGGATGAGGTATGTCAAGAGATACCCAAAAAACATGTTTCAACATTTTGCCCCTATATCTTCATCAAGATCAAAAGGAGAAGAGTGGATAAGTGGACCCAATATGATAGGTAGGTATGATGGCTAAAGATGGTAGGTAGGATGGAAATGATATGACATAAAAATGATAGGTTGGATAGATAAGACATTGTGCCCCCAAGTGTAAGTGACATAGAAGATCAACCTACACATGACGCATGTTTGCTAGGTTTTCATCATGGTACGTATCCAGGGTGCCTGTTTACCAGGTTTTCACCGTTGGACGAAGGGATTTCTCCTTACTTTTTTTTTTTGACTCTCTTTTTTTTCTTCTAATTTTCTTGACTTTTTGACTTTTGGATAGGAGGGACTCAAGTGTCTAGTTGCATGAAAGGTGATAGTCCCACTAGAAATGGATTTCATTGCATGGACCATGTCAAATTCCATAGATGTTGGTAAGGGATGACATGAAATGGAGATAGAGTAGGTAGATAATGGATTATGATGTGTATTATGGAGGAAAATAATGGATTATGATGCAGATTATGTAGGGACGATGATAGGGATTATATGGGACTTATGGAAAAGATGAATGAGGAGGCTTAGCCAAAAGCATGGACCATAGGAAGTTGATGGGGGAGATATGTAGGATAATGGGTGAAGGGCGAGGAGATGGAGGTCTATGGAATTGTTGTGAAATGGAAGGGAACCATGACCAATGGTTGCACACATTGTGATAAACGTTGAATCTTTTGATGTGGATGAGGTGTAGGAAGCAATGGAGATGTTTGCTTAGGATATGGGTGATGAAGTGCTTTAGGTACCCACATAGACTTAGTAATTTTATGACTGTTATTTTGCTTGTGGGTTTTAGGACTTTGATATTTGTGAATGGAATGTGCATTTTGGATGGGAGGGGATGGTTGGGATTTTTGTGACATGGATGTCTCATTCGACTTGATTTCTTTTGTCGTAGGTACCCAAACCATTTTGTTTTTAGACTTTTCTTTTGAAGGTATGGGCTTATATAGCTTTTTAGATGTACTTGGCTTTGATTTTTTGAAATTGTATTCTAAGGCATTAAGACCTTTAGAATTTTTGACTTTATAGAGGCATCCAAATTTTTATTTTTGAATCCCATGGGGTGGATGGAATGAGTGGAAGCTTTATGTTTACACAATGTGTGCATTTGTTGGTCATGAATAGGATATTTAAGGTATTTATGAATGATTGGAATATTAGGTGTTGGGAGTAATGGTGGCAAAGCGGATGGAGGGGTATTAGAAGTTGGAAGTAATGGTGGTAAATTGGATGGAGGAAGGTGTATGGTCACATGATTTTGACATTTGTAGGATGACGGTGGTGGAATGGCAACATATGTCTTAGGTGTATGGTAGGATTTATAATGGAAGGAGGTGGACTTAGGAGACATGGGGGAAGTACCGACATCTTGAGATTGATGTCCTTGGGGTATGCAATGGACAATGGGACTAGGTGTAGGTGGAACACTAGACACGAGTTCCTTATTGGAAAGACCAAGTGGATATGATGGAGGACTTGCAATGGGGTTGATAATGGGTGATAGGGGATCATTAGGATCTTGATTAGCATTGTGTTCACTTAGATCCAAGGTATTTGTTTGATCTTCTATACTAGCTTGGGAGGCAAGTGTCTCATCAAGGGAAGTGGATGCTTGAAGGTCATATATGGTGCTAGGTGGAGGTGAATTTGGAATATCTTGCTCATGGATAGGCTCTTCATCATTATGGATATCATCTTGATCATAAAAGAGACATAGATTATGGACAAGTTGGATGACAATGATTTGATCTTGATTAGGACTAGGGCTTGATGTTTCCACATGCTTAGGATTAGGCTCTTGACATACATCTTGGGTTGCTTGAATGGAGGTGCAAGGGGATGACTCTTGGAGAGACTTGACATGTTCTTGATGGTCAACAACATAGGAGCATGAAAGAGGGTGACTTGGACTTATGAGGGGAGACTCTTGACTTGGCTCAAGGGGTTGTGGATGACATGGTTGACTTGAAGGACTTGGCATGACATTTGAGGACTCTTTTGTATGTTCAAGTATATGTGTTGAATGACATGGTGGCAATTGATTCCTTTCTTGTAGCCTTTGGGTCACATCCTTTGTAGGTGGATTGGTGGATTTAGATAATGCCATCAATTTATGTTTTAAATATCTAAATGTAAGGGATTGATTTGATGGAGGATTAAATGATGGTGGGGGTAATGAAGAGTTTGATGGGTTAGAAGATGGAGTGGCCAATGGATTAGGACTAGGACATGGTGGATTAGGGATATTCATTTGATTGGATGGTGGTAAGGGTGCATGGACTAGATTGGTGTTCCCCTTGTCAAAGGTGGCATTAAGACTTAAAGGCTCTTGATGTTGTTGCCAAGGTGGACTTGGGATCCTATATTCTTGTTGTGATATGGGTGGACATGTTGATGTGGCATTGTCATAATAGATAGATGTGTTAGGTTGGCATGATGATGAAGGTGACAGATAGGATTGTGGTTGAATGTGTTGAGGTTGAAATGGCGTTTGGACTTGATAATGCGCTTGTTGGACTTGACAATTGGCCATGAGGTATTGGATTTGTGCTATGAGTTGTTGAATTTGTGGTGATTGGTTGGTTTGAAGTTTTTGGATAATGTTATGGGTGCTTTGAATGATTTGTTGGTCTAAAGGTGTTTGATTTGTTTGAGCTTTATGAAGCATGTGAATAAGCTCTAGTGCTATGTCTTCAAATGTTGTCATGGTGTAAAATGATGTTGATTGGATGAAAGAAATGACTATGATTAGGATATGATGTGGAATAACAAGATTAGATGACTTGGACAATGTGGCAAGTGTTTATTGGAAGTTTGACTTGGGCAATATCAAACACAAGATTTTACATGTAAATGCATAAACACACACACCAAGCACAATGATAAGTTTGTCTTCCAAGATTAAATGTTATGATTAATCAAGCACTTGAATACACAACAACAAGCCCTATGACTAGTCAAGTGGGGTATGGCCAATTAGGTCTCTAGCTAGATTGCACAAGGTTGACTAAGGAAGAATTTGAAAGAAAAATCCTGCCACACAGCCGAGAGAAAGGGGTAACCCACCCTTCACTTTCACTTCCCAAAGGTATAAAGTTCTTTGGGGCTTAGCCAAGAGTGACAAGATTTTAACTTCCAAACAAGCGTGTCTTTCGATTCACACTTCGATTGAGGTCGTCCCTAGGGGTGATGAAATCCCCTAGCAGGCCTCCTATGAAGGGTTTGACAAAATCAAATCAAGTGAGGTGTTTGTGATCACACACGCACTTGATTCACACTCACAACGATTAATTTCCCTTAGAAATGAAATGTTTGTATGCAAACAATAGAAGCACATGTTCTTTTTAACCCCAATTCAAATGTGTAGGAAGACAATGGTTAATTTTAGACCCAATTTTGATATGTGATTGAAGAAAAAATTCATTTTTAAGATCCCAAATCCAAATGTGTTTGTAAACAAGGATTAATTTTATGCCCCAAATTGAAATGTGTGACAAACAAGATTAAGAAATGGAAGATGGGATATGTGCACCTGATTATTCGCTTTCCAATTTGTTGTGTATGAATGATATTTCTGCCACTAAAACTCCTTATGATCACCTACAAAATCAAAAGAAATAATATCATAATGCAGCCATGAAAAAAATAAACTCATTAGAAAATTGCAATTTCAGATACATATTTTTCACATAGCCGAATTAGATTCGATTATTTGAAGACATTATTTATCTGAAAAATACAAAATCAAAGAAGAGACTGATATTAGTTTTCAGAGAGCTTTCCAAAAATGTAAAGAAGTCAGAAAAATTCCCTATTTTGCGCCCAATATTAATTTTATATTAAAAATCATTAAAAAATTATAAAAAATACAAAATAGCTCCAAAAATTTTGATATTTTTATTGGAGGCATCTTATGTCATCCCAAATTTGATTTTTTTTTTTTATCAGTATATCTGCAACCGTGATTAAGATCTAAGCAAATTTGTTTTAAACCCTAATTTCAAAAAATCTATTTTTTGACTAATAATTTCACATCAAAATTTAAAAACTAAAGAGTAGACCCCTATTAAATTTAAAAGATATTTCCAGAAATGTAAACATATCTGAAAAATTTGATTATTTACTCCTGAAATTAATTTTTTATTAAAAACAGAAAAATAATTATAAAAAATGAAAAACAGATCCAAAAAATCTGAATTTTGGAATGGTAGCTCTTGATAGTGTCCTCCACCTACAGAAAAAAAGTTGTGAGAAAATACAAAGCCGTGTGAAATATATGGTCGAATCCTTGGAAACTAGGGTTTTGTCCAGAAATGATGCCAAACCTGCAACAAAAAGCTAACAAAACCTGCAATAAAAAGATCCAACTCCAAGATTTCTCAAAATGTGTTAAAATATGTCGGGTTCACCAATGTAATCAAGGGAAAATCCTAATTGTTAGAGGGGTTAGCACAATAACATTAAATCCATTGAAATAACAAAGTACAAAGGAAATAATATGAAAACAAAAAGGGACAATGTTACCCTAGGTCTTCATCTTCCATGCTTCACCTTTGTTACACCTCCTAGCTTGGAGTAAATAAAAGATGCCCTCAGATTTGTATGAGAAACTATGACAAATGACTAAGCCCTATGCAAGTGTTGAAGGATTTGTATGAAAGAAAATGACCTCACAATAAAACTAAAATGACAAAAATGGCTGCAAATGACAATGACTGCAAAGATAACAATAACCTAAGTTAAAATCTGAGCATGAGAGAGATAGAGAGCTAAAAGAGAGGTAAAAGCCTCCAAGAGGGCAAAATAAGAACAAAATTGCCATTTTATAAAAATTACAATTTTGAATGTGTGGCCAAGATGAGAAGATGACAAAAACTCTAGAATCAATGATCAAGATTGAATGTTGCAATAAGAATTAGAGTTAGGTCAAAATTAGGGAAAATGATAAGGATGAATGACCAAGATTGAATTATAAAAAATTCAATAAAGGGCTGAAATTAAATGAGATGTCAAGAGATAAGATTTGATTTGGAAGATAAGACTGGCACGGACAAAGAGGTTGCTGGAGAAATTAAATAATAAAATTTATTTACTCGTGACAGTAAATAATTAAATAATAAAGATATTATTTAATTATGGAGGAATGTGACAAAAGGAATCATTTTGAATTAAATAATGATTTAATTCAAAACTCAAGAGAATTGACTAAATTAAATAAATCAAATTTATTTATTTTAATGAGAGAAAAGGCTAATGAATAATTAAATAATTAAAATAATTATTTAATTATAGTGGAAAGTGGACAAAAATTAAATAAATTAGAATTTATTTAATTTTGGAAAGAAAGTGAACCTAATTAGTGACGTAATTAAATAAATAAAATTTATTTATTTAATAATCAAGAAGAAATAAATGACAAAGGGGAATTAAATAAATTTAAGAAATTTATTTAATTAAAGGAAGACCTAGGTAATTAATGACGTATTAGATAAATAAATAACATTTATTTATTTAATAATCAAGGAGAAATGAATGACAAAAGGGGGATTAAATAAATTAAGAAATTTATTTAATTAAAGGAAGACTTAGATAATTAATGACGTATTAGATAAATAAACAATATTTATTTATTTAATAATCATGAGGAATAAATGACATGAATTAATTAAATAATTGTGAATTATTTAATCAATAGTCGAATTTGGACCAAGGACATAATTAAATGACTTAATTATGTTAGGACGAAAGTGGTAAAAATGAAGCTTGCAGGCCTAGGTCATTTTTAGATGTCTACATGAACAAATATCGCTACTTACCTCATGTATTTTCCAAGATCATATATAACTTGCTTGACATTGTTGTCAAAGTTGTCTGGGAGAGATAGAGGTAGAACATACTGCAACAATTATAAAATGATCTTTTCATTATTTTTCCAAAAGTAGTGAACATAATACATTGAAGAGTACATGTATTATACAAGTGTATATAATATACCAAAATAATTACCTTAATGAAGGTATGCCAATCATGCGTTTTCATCCCTGACCCAAATTCACCTTTCTTTGTTATTATATTGTTTAGGTTTGAAGCAAATCCTCTGGGAAATCAAATTTTTCGTATGACTTCTTTTATAGAATTGTTTTGCTGCTCTGTTAATAACCAAGGAAGGGCACTTATATTAATTTTGTCTCCATCGCTATTTAATTGAATGACATTTTTCATTGCATGATTGGATTCCTGAATGTTACTACAAATTTTGACAATTTTTTATTTTTCATGCCTTACATCCAATATTTTCTATAAGGTTTCTGTTATATTCTTTCTGATATGCATTGTATCAAACAAATGCAAAATTTGTAGCTACTCATAGTAGGGCAACCTACTAAATTGTATGGGATAACTTTTCAGTCCCTGTGGAAGACGACCATTAATGCCTTGACAACCTTCATGAAGCATATAAGTTAAACAAATTAATAATGACAATCATTGTCAATTACAACATGAGTAAACACAACACAATATAAAAATATAAATTTAAAACATATCATATATGATAGATAAACAATTTGATATGATGTATAACCTTGACAATTAATTCTATTATGTTCCAACTTCCATAGGTGAGGTGTCATTCTTCGTGGTTTTGATGTAGTCTCTTCTTTCCCATTGAAAAGATGTTTTTCAGTAGTTTGATACTTATGATTTCTATGGAGAAAGTTCCTATACTCATCAAACACCTGCTTTCCTAAACTTGTTGAACGACGAGATTTCATCTTTGGACCACAAATTGGACATGCAAATTTTCCCTTTGTTTGAAGACCTGCAAGATCATATATAATTGGATTAATATGTCAATTTTTATAATTATATATAATGAATAGATTATTTTAAAAACATGCATGATATCTACTTCATAAAATTAAATATTGTTAAAGTGCAGTCGAACGTTATAACATACCACAAAAATGTGTTAGCCCTGGGGCATCGTGAATTGTCCATACAAGTATTGCATGGAATTGAAATTGTCTTTGGCCTATTGGTCAAGAGACGTCATACATAGTGAGGCCATTCCATAACTTTAGTAACTCGTCGATAAGAGGCTCGATATATACATTCATATCTTTCACTTGGTACTTACCTAGTTGAATGAACATAAATATTACATAATTATTATAATCATTTTATTGCAATATATATAAATTAATGTACATGACGATTGAATGAAAAAAATATAAGTCATTATGCAACAAATAAGACAAATGAGATGCTACTACGTTAAAGAAAATTGATGCAAACAAATACTTGGAACAATCATTGACAACATTACGTTCTCCCTCTTTATTGACATCCATGGAGGAATGCTATTGCTGATAACAAAAACAGGCCACACTGAGTAAATAGATCTCAGCTCTCCAAATGGATTGACACCGTCCGCTCCCAATGAAAGCCTGAGATTATGAGGTTCTTTAAAATGTGGCCATTTTTCCTCCATGTCCCTAAATGCAGAACCATCCGTAGGCATTCGAAGAATGTCATCTCCACTTCTATTTCATGCATGGTAATCCATAAATTGCACTAAGATTTTGCACCTAAATAATCATTCCATACGTGGAATAATGAGAATATAACGAAAAACCTTGCGAGACACCTTTTTTGTCAGTTGATCTATTTGATATCTACTGATATGACATTCTGGGCATTCTGTTGCAAATTCTTGTTGTTTGTGATATATAATATGATCATTGGGACATGCATCTATTCCTTGATACTCCATTCTGATATCTTTCATAATGCCAGATAAATCTTTGTATGAGCAAGGTAAAATATTCAATGGTGGTAACAAAAATTCACCAATCAATCTACAAAAAAAAATTTGTTAATATAAAGAATATTAATGGTACATATTTCATCATTTATTTACTACTGATGAACTAACAACAATTAAAATAGATGAAAAAAGATGACATATATGACATACATTAACATCCGTGAGATTGCTCTATTTGATAAACCATTCATAGCCTTCAAGTTCAACAACAACAATACAGCAGAGAGAAGAGTTGTTTGGGAGCCTTCATAAAGGGGCTTGTATGCCTTCTCAAGTACAGGTAAATCATGAACATTATCAAAGTCATCTTGATCATCATGATTAGCTCTACCACTAAATGTGTCATGGATCAATGTATTTTTACCATCATCTTCAACTGTGTTTTCTAGCGCATGATCATCTTCTTCCATAAGATCATTAACTTCATCTTCGATATTCACAGCTCCATGTTCGTCTACTTGCAAAACTACATTCTCCAGGCCGTGATAATCCATATGATCTTCCCTAGGGCACCCCACCTTTATAATAATGATAAACAAAAATAAACCATGATCATGATCAAGTAATTATATATATATATATATATATATAAAATGTAAAACGATATAAACATTTACAAATTTAATCAATATAAACACATATAATGAACAACTTACCAATGGAAGATAATCATGCCCCTTCAACGTGACCATGTTGCCTACAATATTTCACTGTTGTGATTAAAATTCATCTCGTCTTTAAGCCCTTGCAACTATTGCAAGGACAATAACATTTTCCATCACCCTTTCTTTTCAATCTAGCCCACAATCTATCAAGTGTCTCTTCATTTTGTTCTAGACTAATATTATTTGACATAATTTTTCTTTACCAAGCTAGACTATTTAGATCTTCAAAAAATATCAAACTCACACTCCAATAATTTTTATTCATAGATAGGTAACAAAATCTAATAATTATGATATTTTACACCAAAAAAATTTGGCATGCAACCACCCCTGCAAAAGAGAAGATATAAAGTTAATGACCCCAAAAAACACTTTAAAATGCTAATTCCAAAACTTATTAAATTCTGATTTTACTATGATTTCCAACCGTTAGACTCCTAAAATCAGAATATTGAACTTGATCGCAAACTTCCTACAACGATGGAGGTAGTGAGCTAGTAAGAGCAAGTGACTCATTTCTAAGGAGTAACAAGTCGGAATCATCATTGCTAATGTCAATACGGTTTATCCTTTTAGTTAAAGATGCAATGTGTCACTTCTTATGATGAGCTTATCCCTAGGGCCCTGAACATTGAGAGAGCCCTAATCACACAAGGAAGAACACACTAGTAGAATTTGGCTAATAAATGACTAGGTGACTAAAAAATTTAGTCACAACAACTAAAAATGACTAAATTCTACTCATTTTTTGCAACTCAGCTATAAATGAGTAAATAAATTACTAGTTTGGTTGTTGATTAAAAATTATTTAGTCACACAAATAAAAATGACTAAATAGTTAGTCATTTATTTAGTCACAATCAATTTGAATAAATCATTTAAGGAATCAAGAATATAGCCTGCCAAAATACTCTAAAACTTTAATAAACATACCATAAAATTTTTGTCAAAATATTATTTTCAGGCGTAGCCCACCAGAATGGAGTTTTCATTTTAATAAACATACTCTAAACCTTTGTCAAAAAATTATTTTCAAGCATAGACCGCCAAAATGGAGAAGTGTTTCAATAAAGAATGACAGAGAACAGTGAGGAGATGTGCGTGAAAGGAGGCATAGGATTCAATGTTGCTTATCTCATTCTTGCTCTGCTCAACAAATCTTACATTGTTCCCACTACTATTTGTAATCTAGGTATTTACTTGACATATATTTGCATAATCTCAAATTCCTTCAGAGGCTTTTGAATTATCAATGTAACCTATATAGGGTCTGGAATGATTTCTTTTAATTAAATAAATAAATAAATGATGTATTTCTTTGTAATTAGATAATGTGGAGATCTCCTAAATCTGCCCTAGCACACTATCCTCTTTGGCACTGTATTCATTACTCCAGCTACTAGGGTTTTGCATGTGACATCTTTAATATCTTCATGACCGTAGCTTTTAAATAGATCTTAGTCTTTGCTTTAATCCTTTTCATGGTAACCCTTAAGTTTTATAATCCACCTTCAATCTCTTCTAAGCATGTTGTCTTAAGCTAGACTGCATAGTATGCATATAAAGCAAGTCCTTCATACCTGCCATTGTTCCAAACCACCACTCAGTGCCTTGATTAAAATGTTGCCTCCATAAGCACAATAACATGTTTTAAAATCATGGTTTCCAGTGATTGACCATTAAGGTCACCACTTTCATCAAGATACAATGATTATTTTGTCTTCAAACTCAAGGCATTATGCAAGATAACATTGTGAATTGTTTGTTGTGTATGATTTGATTTTCTTGCACATTTACTATTTTTCTAACTTCCTTTAAGACTAGGTATTGCACCCTTAGCTGCAATCTCAAACAAGTCGCTCACTATCACTTGAAGATTCCTTTCATGAGAATCCTTCTATAAAATCAAACTATACCCTATAGACTACCTACTTACTATAGGGGACTCATTGTTTCATGGTATTGTAGATCTTAAGATCCTTCAACCTTATTGACACTACTTCACAGTCCACAAGGTATTATTCACTATTCTCTCATCTTTGATGAGTCTCAAAACACTGCTCAAACATGCAATCCACTACCTCCATTATACATTAATGGCTAAGAAGAAACATTGAACCTATGATTACCACTGTTACTTCATTTGGACAGTCATTCCCTGATTGCATTTTCCTTATCTAACACTACCAAAAGCATTTGAAAAACCCTTAAGGTCAGCAAGGGGGTAAGGAAACTCACTGTTAAAATCTCCACTTTACTATGCAAGGTTTGAGCTTTATTATCTTGTCATTGCTCAACCTCTTTTTGACTGTCACATCTCAAGTGAGTGTCATTCTTTTTACCCTCGATTGCATTTACAAATGTCACTAAGCTACATAGTGTGTTTGTTATTGGCTACAATCTTTAGATTGCAAGATTTTGTTATTAGCTACAATGTCTCAACCTTTCTAGTATTGCAACCTCACTAATCCGCTAGAGTCATTGTTTATGTTTCTATGAAGGCCTAGGGTTTGTACCCTAATCATGCTCTTACCAATGCTTCTATTGGTATTAAAAAATAACCTTAAATATTGGGTCAAAAAATTAGTTGTCTTGACAAAGTTGTGGTATGATCTTGGATTGTATCCTAGAGTGTGTGGGAAGCTTGTGTTTGATCATTAAGGTATGTAAACCTGATCAGAGAAATGTATCCTATATAGCATGGGTCTTGCTTTAATACTTTCCATAATGGTTATTAGCAAATCACATTATTATAGTTTGTGGTAACCCAAGATTGCATTCAAGTATGTAACAAACTTGGTTTGTAGTTTAAGCTATACACTTTTAAGTAACATTCATAAGGTTTAGAAAATCTTGATCACTCTCTAGAATATCCCATTAAACATAGGTTGTGCTTGAATGCACTACATAATTGATATAACACAACCACTCTGCATATCAACCAGAGTTATAGGCCCTTTATTGCAGCAAGAGGTAATCACTCTTGGATCATGCTATAATTACATCATAACCTGTTAAACTTGAGAGAACTTGAATGCACCCAATGATGATTGACACCTACATTATACAACCTAAATTAACTACATTATATGAGTGCCTCCATTTCTATCACAACATAGCTACATTAAACTTGGGTCACACATGAATGCATCTTGTATTTGTTATAGCACAACTGTGCCACATGACCAATAGAGTTATGGATCACATAATTACAGTCACAAGAATCTGTTCCTTGGTTGTGATCTTATGGTGATTCCACACAAAAAATCTAGACATGAAATTATCAAAACCCAAAACCTCTAAAAATGAAATCTGATGAGATGTTGCTTTAAAATATGATTTTCAAACCTAGAACTACAAATCTAACTTCACAACTAAATTTTGCAAAAAGACAATCACTACCCTCAACTTGGCGATATCTTCTAGATTTTTTTTTCCCAAGAAAACCATCCTTAGTTCTCCACAAACTGTCTCTAGTAGAGCAAAACACTGTCGCAATAAATCAGCGAACTCACTTTTCTTTATGTCAGCCACAATTTGATTTTTTTCTTATTTTTCATGTTTGTCGAAATTTCGATGAAACCTAGGTTCATCGAAATTTTGACGAACATCGGGGATAAACTTATAAAAAATTGAAAATTACACATCAAATTTTACAAGCACCCAACGATACATCAAATTATACATATTTCGTCGAACATTTTCATTGGATTTTGTAGTCAAATGAGTTAGTGTGCTTTGAGCTTTAGTCAGAATATATACTACTATCCAAACTGCTTCTCTCTAGTACATATCTGACAGCTTTACTTGACTTAACATTATTCTAGCCACCTCCTATATAGTCTAATTATTCCTTTTAGTGACTTCATTTTGTTGAGGATTTCTAGGAGTAGAATATTATCTTTGAATCCCATGCATCTCATAGAATTCCTCATTTTTTTCAAAATAAAATTCTCCACCCCTGTCTACTCTTAAACACTTAATTGTTCTTTTAATCTCATTTTCAACCATTTCCTTAAATTCCTTAAACTTCTCAAAAGCTTTTGAATTCTCTTTCAAAAAAGTAATCCAAGTCATTCTAGAATAATCATTGATAAGAATCATAAATACCTATCATCCTAAATTCTTTTTTTCCTCATTGGTCCACATAGATCTATATGAATTAGATCCAATGGGTTTTCTATAGAATATTCCTTAGTAGGAAATATGGTCTTCATTTTCTTTCCCTCATGGCATGGTTTGCAACTGGTAGATGAAGGCTTCTTGATCTTTGGCATATCTCTTACCATTCCTTTTGAGCTAATCCTCACAAGATTATCAAAATTGATATGTACCAACCTTCTATGTTAAAGCTAACTCTCTTCTCTTTGAATGGAAAAACAATTTTTCACATTGACCTCATTGAGATGATACACATCACTATCAATCTTGCTTCCTTCCACAACTAGCTCATTGATACCAATTTTTTTGATTTCATAACCATTGGAAATGAATGGGAGATTATAACCTTTATCACACATTTGAATTACACTTAGAAGATTGTGTTTCAACCCTTTTACATACAAGGCATCATAAGTTTTTTTCTTTCCACCATGAAGATTGAAAGTACCTTTATGGGTAATCTTAGTAGCTGAGTTATTACCAAGAGTTATGACTCCTCTGTCAAACTTCTTGAAGTGCATGAACTTTCTCTTATCTCTAGTCATGTGACTTGAACATCTGTTGTAAATAATTCATAGATTCTTCTCTATATGAGCATGTAATGGAGTATGAGCTACCATAGATTTCTCTAATATTTTCTCTACTAGTTTCTTCTTCCACACCTTTCTGGTTTCACTACTTAGAATTAGTAAATTATTTCCTTTTGTATTTGACATGAGAGGATTCATAAAGTTGATTCTACAATTTCTTGTAATATACCAAAAATTGTTACACTTATGAAAAAAAATATTGAAATCAAACAATGGTGCAAAAACTTTTTTGCTAATAAAATTATTTCTTCTTGCCAAAATCTTCCTAGAATTCATAGCCTTATGACCAAATTGATTGCAATTAAAACTATAGTGTTGATAAATGTACTCCTTTACATTTTCACACTATATTTTCATCCCCTTAATTAATTGGACTTAATTAAGCTTCTAATTGCCTAAATTATGCATTCCTAAGCCTTATTATTTTTGTTTTCCAAAAGGGAAACTTATATTAAAAAATTTCCAACATTAATTTAAAAACCTTGAAAATTGTGTGTCCCGTATTTAGATCCTAGGACCCATTCACCCAAGGGTGAATGGGTCCTCCTTAAGTGCCAAGACCCAATTTAAAATATGTTTTTGGTGGCATTTTTTAATGATTCAAATTAAAGTTTCAATTGTTGGCTTTTGGAATCTAATTTTTGGGGAATTAGATAAACAACTATAAATACATAGCTACTTTATCAATTCAAACCTAAGCAACATCATCTAGAATTTAAGAAAAATTTAACAAGAGAAAATATTATTTTCAAGAGCATTGAAGAGTAGATTTCTCAAGAATCTAAAACAACATTCAAGATCATATCATCATGTCAAAGTTATGTGTGTTCATATTATGTTTTGGAGCTAACATTGTGATGTAGGTTTCAAGCATTCAAGCAAGAATTATTGAGCATCAAATCAAGCAATCATTCAAGACAATTCATGCAAGATCCAATTCTTAGAGAGATGTGTTAGACTTCACTCCTTTAAGGGAAACCATTAAGGGTTTGGTGAGTTGTGGCAGAGGATTGTTCATTCATCAAATTCTTTCCATTTCATCAATATTTCATTATCAAGGTTTAATTACCAAACTAGGGTTTGACCAAGGCAAACCGCTATTCACCAAAAAACAAACATTTTCCCCTCTCTTTGTGTGTACAAATTTGTAGGTGAAGGAGTAAAATTGGATCAAAAGAGAAATTTTGCAAAGTTTTCAAAGTTTTCATCAAAGTTGTCAAGCCACAAAAACTCACCTCCAAATTTTATTTTTAACTTTCTGATAGTGGAATATGGAGAAATCAAAAGCCTAGATCTGAGATCTAAGGATTGTACAATCATATTTTGGACCCCTATACAGAGACCCATTCATCCTAGGGTGAGTATCCTTGTAGGAAACTCAACAACCACTTTTGAAGTGATGTACACATTAGTCTTCCCTCCTTAGATCTTTTAGAAAGTTACTATTTCTATTTGTGCTATCCTTCAACTTTTCATTCCATGTTTTATATCGCATAATTGAGTTCATTAGGTATTTTATTTTCATATCCCCAAAGTGCATTTCAGTCATTTTTTGTCATAAAGAAAATAGAGAGCCCCATCCCTATAGAGTTGACTCACCTTAAGGTTGAAAGTCAATTCTATCCTTGGGAGATCTCCTTTTATTATGAAACTAGGAAAAATAAAGGTGTGTTAGGTCATCATTTCATTTTGGTGAACCCCTTTCACACCCCTTCCACCATTTTTTCTATGATTCGTATTGGTGAACCTGACATTCTTACACTATAATATTTCTAATTTGGTAGTCTTTCAAAAACCCTTGATCTAGGATTTACATTAGTTTGCATTGCATCTCATTTAGGGTTTTCAAAATTACATTAGTTTTCATTTCATTTAGGGTTTTAAAAGTGCATTTTTCATCCTTTAAAATCTAAAAAATGAAAAAATGTGTATACATATTGCATTTATTTCACATAATAGTCTACATATTAGTGCTTTTCAATTATTTACATAAAAAATTCAAACAAAATTTCATCTATAAAGATCATTTTTATTATTTGTCATCAAATTGTACTTCCATTTCATCATAAATTTTGAGTAATATGTAACTAAAAGTATATGTTTGCAACTTGGAACAACCTTAAGCATT
Source organism: Sequoia sempervirens (assembly GCA_007258455.2). NCBI lineage: Eukaryota > Viridiplantae > Streptophyta > Pinopsida > Cupressales > Cupressaceae > Sequoia > Sequoia sempervirens. The sequence goes on along the minus strand of VDFB02270651.1, from coordinate 568,586,237 downwards.
AACTCAGAAACTCAAAACTTAATTTTTCAAACCCCTGTGCAAGGACCCATTCTCCCTAGGGTGAATTTGTCCTTATACAAACCATTTTCCAAATTTGTGGGTATTAATTTGTCTTTGTTTGCTTTATTTCTAGTTGTTAGTAGATCTCAGTTTCAGTCTCCGGAATTACAATTTTCTAAAATTGTTTGTATTCATGTTAATTGGTCAAAAGAAGTGCATGATTCAAACATAAAATTTGCATTCAAAAGACAACTTCTTGCATTCAAAAAATGAAAAATTCTTTCATGTCATATCTGAAAATTGCTATATCTTTTTACATACTTGCATTGTGCTTCCCATTTTTGGGTGTTTATTACCTTTTTTTAGTTTTTTTTGTCCATTTTGGGTACACTTTTGGTTTATTGAAACTTGTATGAGTATTACAACCTAGTGTCCTATTGCTAATACTTTAGTGAGATGCAATTCAAGACTCATGGCATCCCATGTCAAAACATCCGTTGTGGATCTTGGGTTTTCTAACTCTTTCCTCATAGTGTTGACACTAGTCAACCCATGTTGGAATCTATACCTGAAATAAGATATCCTATGAACTCCAACCTCATTGATTTTCAAACCATTGTTGTTAATGTTCCTCAAGAGAACTTACAAAAAATGGATAAGGCCTTAGAAAAACTTCAAAACCTTGTGAGTGTTGAATATATCATTGGTACTACAGTTCCTATCATAGATAACATGAGGAGAATGCTTGATAATGAATTGGGATTATAAATTATGCATAGCCTAGCTCATATAATTGATGCATTCCTTAACATCACTTTGCCCCATCTTCACTCATCTTTCCATCTCCCTATCATTTGTGGGAATGATTCCGTAAATGAAGATGCAATAATTGATAACCCTAATCTTCCTAATACCTACCCTCCTTGTAAAGGGGATTCCTTGATGTTAGAAGATCCAATTGTTAACCATCATGAGAATCCTACTTATCTCCCTCCCACTACCTCTCCTACTAGGAAAGGTGTCCTCTTTTATAAAATTGTTTCCAAAGACCAATTGAGGAATTGTGAAGGGGATAAGGTTTCCTTAGATCCTCCACCTTAAAATCAACCAATTGTCCAAACAAAGAAAAAATAGCATAAGCATTACAAATCTAATAAACATAAGGTCCATGGTCCTATTGAACATTTACATGATCTATTAAAGCTATCCAAGACTGAGCATGATTTCTATACACTTTTACATTAGGGATTAATTGAGTTACCACCTTAACCTAAACAATTAAGAAAGAAAAAACTTGATAAAAACAAACCATATTGTGCATATCATAGAATATTTGGACATCACACCAATGATTTCCATGATTTACAAGTTGTATTAATAAAATTTAAACCCTCGAGGGATCCAACTTGATTAGAATGCACACACTATGCTCCTTTCCATGTGATAGTTGTAGAATCATAGCATACTCACTATTGCATGTATTACATTTCATGAAAACCGTTTCTATATTACAAGGAGCACATTATCATCACCTATCTTGGCTCATAATTGTCCTAAATTTTGGGGGAAATTAATTAGATAGAATTGTCCTAGTACGACACTCATTGTTGCCCCTTTGGCTAGTCATCTGCCTTCCACATGTGAAAAACAATATTGGGATGTGAACGACTCACCTTAGGTTGGCTCACATGTTTCATACTAGCTCTATGTCTATTCATGTTGTTTGTATGATTGCATGTGCATAATGTGATCCCTCGTACTATGTTTATTGGCATGTCTTTATGTTTGTGTTCCTACTTTCGATGACCCTTGTAACTCCATTGGTGTAAGGACACAAAGGAAGTGAATCAATTGTGACATTCTTCTATTTTTCATAACCATTATCTTTTATTTTTTCTTGTGTTTATTTTTGGGATGATTCAAAGCATGTTGGATAGGACAATTGAGAGGGGGGGTGAATCAGTTGTCACATATTATAACCTTAAATTCAATTACTAGAACTAACACATAAATTGATTAAGTGATTAACCATCAAATGCAAATGCACAAACATAATAACACTAGATTTGTGTGGAAAACCCAATGAGGGAAAAACAACGGTGATGGATTAACTCACACTATAGAGAATATCAAAATCAATTACAAAAAGGCTCACTGCTTGAGATAAGGGTCACTGCCTAAAATAAGGACTCACTATCCAAAATCACTATCCACAGGGCTACAAATTGAAGGGCTCACTGCCACAGAGATACAAAGAATACAAAGAATACTTGTTATAGAGAGACAAAAATCCCAATGCAATGAATATTCCACCACAATCACTTATCAACTTGCATGAATGATAGAGTTATCCTTCTGTTCACTACATCCAAAAACTTGGCGTTTAAACTTTGCACTGAACAACCACACACTTAACTCACACACTTTAATAATAGCATCAAATTTGTGTATTCTCTTTCACTATTGATGTAGAGGGTCTAGGAATTTGAAACAAACACAAAGATTACAAGGGACTTAATGATGCAATCTCAACCCTTCTTTAGGCACCCTGGTGGAGACAGACCTCAATAATGCACCAAATGACTTATTTTCCTTCCTTATGGACCCAAACCCTAGGAATACTCTTAAAAGGCTCAAAAAAACTTTTCTTCAATGATTTCAAAGCCAAACCCTTTTTCTTAGACACAAAACCAATTTTTCACCTTAACTAGGCTTCTAGCCCAACTAGGCCTCTAGCGAAGGATTTTTGACTTTGCACTCAAAATTTCCAAAGGAACCTCCAAAATAATGATTGAACCAGATGGGGTTTGTGATGGTACTTAACATAATATATTCTTGATGGAACTTGTTTTGGAGCACACCAATCAAAAATCTGTTGTTTCCTCCAATTTAGGCCTAATTAGCCCTCTTTTTCAAAGAAACCCCTCTTTAAACTCAACCCCTGACCATGAAACTTTCAAAAATCCCTTAAAATGACTCAAAACCAAGGATTCCAAGTTTTTAGGCTTCTATGACACCCCTAACATGCTCAAACACAAAACCCTCCTTAACTTGCCTCAAAACTAGGGCTTCTTGAAAACTAACCTTCCAATCACTTCCAGAACTTTCTCATTGACTCTACACCATTAAGAAAACATATTTAGTCTATCCCAACTCAAAAAATTCCCCTCATTAAGGCAGATCTTCTGCTGCTATACCCTAGCCTCCAACTTCAAGCACTTTTCATAGTCAAATCTTGGTGTACACCATTTGATTCCTCTTTCCTACACTTTAGATTGTTAGATTGATATGATAAAAGTTAATTTTGATCCATTTAATTGGTATCAATCATATATTCCCATGAAATGGATCATTCATCATAAAAACCCTCAAAACTAGTGCAAATTTTGTGTTTCCTTGAGGACAGCCAATATAAAATGAAAAGAAATTAATTATTACTGATTTTAGAGCCTTCAATGGTGTTAAAATATGTAGAAAAAAACTCCTAAAGCATCCTACTAGACATAACTTCAATACAAATCAAGTATTCATCAAAAGAACACAATAAAATGCAAGAAAACTGTGTTTTTCACTATTTCCAGAAAATAGTCCGTACAGTACTTGCTCCAAATGCCCAACCTTCATACAATTGATTCTTTTGGGGTTATAGACCCATTCCCCAACTGACCAAACCGTTTTGGATTGATTACAATGCATACTTACCTCTAAAACACCTAAAACTCATTTTTCCGCCTAAAGTGGATTTTCAAAAATTTGAATTTCCAATTTGCAATTTATTAAACTCTACTATCTAAAAACCATTGGATCCTTAATATCCAACTTTATTTGACTCAATAAAATCATAATAAACCTATCTAACCTCCTAGAGCATTATTTTTCCATTTACAAAGCATTTTGGTCCTAGGGTCCTTATCAGGACCCTTAGGCCAGTTGACTCCTTTCAAGTTCTTTCCCATTTCAAAAGCCATTATAGGCTTCAAAAGATTATAATTGATGTTTTTATTTGCTTGACAGGTCCTCCTGACCCTTGCACACTCCTGACCCCTGAAGTGTTCCTTGAAGGGCTTGGGTGCTCCTGCACCATTCTCCCCAAGAAAGAAAAAATTCTTGACCCAAGAAGTATCCCACGTTTCCCCCCCCCCCAAAAGACTCCTTGCTCCTGGATGTTTGCACCTTTAAATGATAGGGCATATAGTCTCCCAAATTCACTGTCTTCCTCTTCTTCCAATCTGCACTCTTGACAGAATCAAAACATGGATTAGTGTGTCCTCTTTGCTATTTGATCTCAGTTTGTATTTGAGCCTTGATTTTTCCTTCATTCCACTGACTTCTTGGTGAAAGAACTCCATCTCTATTACCCTCAACTATAGGGAATTCAATATTCCCCACCTTAATACTATCCAAGTCCCACAAATTTTTCTTTTTAGGACTATATCCTTCACAACCCTGCTGCAACTTGTCTTTTTTCAACCTACTAATGTCTTCCCCTATCTTACCCTGCTTATTCACCTACAAACTCTTCTCAAAATAGATCATAAAAATTTCATTTGATTTCTCTAAAGGAAAAGGCACTAATTTGTATCTAACATCTCCTTTGTGAACCAAATATGTGTTATGAAAACCATCATGCAATGTCCTTCTAGCATACTGCCATGGTCTCCCCAAGATGATATGACCACAAGTCATTGGAATGACATCACAAAGCACCCTGTCATGATAAGATCCAATTGAAAAATTAACAAAAGCTCTCTTACCAATCTCTACATGCTACATTTGAGTGACCCAAGTGGCCTTGTAGGGAGTAGGGTGATCAAAAGTTTCAATCCCTAACTTGGTTACCATATCAACTGAAACTAAATTGCCATGTGACCCTGAATCTATGAGTAATCTGCATATTTTACCATGACTGAGACAATTAGTCTTAAAGATAGTTACCTTTGGCTCTTGATGAAGTCTTCTCCTTGCTTGATCATAAGAAACTCACCATCAGTCATAGGTTCTGCCATGAATGTTTTTGGTTCCTCCTTCTTGTCTTCTTCTTCTTATACCAAGTTAGCTCTCCTATCTCTGCCCCTATTAGCTTGTTCCCATTTAGGACACTTGAAGGAAGGATTCCCTGGTTCATTGCAATTGAAACACCTACCTATGAATGGTCCTCTACCTTGTCCAAATCTGCCTCCTCCTCTAGGAGTGTATCCACCTCTTTGATCATAAAATACCTCTTTACCTTTGTCATTGCTACTTTTTCCTTATTCTCTATTACCTCTGCCCTTGTTTGAACTACCTCCTCTTCCACCATTGCTTGATCTTTCTTGCTTCCTCTTCACCTTTTCCTCAGCTCTAATGGCCAATTGAAAACATTCTCCTAATGTCCTTGGCAATTGCAAAGCAATCTCATCTTGTAGATTATACCTCAAGCCATTGATATACCTGGCTACTTTCTCATCTTCTTCCTCATATCCTCGTCTGATACTACACTTGTGAACTTGCTCAGTATAGGACATCACATCCATGTCCTTTTGTCTTAAATTCTGCCTCATCCTCTTCACATGAATTGTGTAATCAAATGGTAGGAATTGTTCCTTGACCAAACTCTTCATCCTTGCCTATGTAGAGAATTTTTCCAATCCTCTAGCCATCCTATCATTCTGAAAACTAGTCCACCATGTCAATGTTGTTCCTCTCAACTTAGTTTTGGCAAACTTAACCTTCCTCTCTTCATCCATCTCCTCAAACTCAAAATAGTTCTCTAAGGCATCAAGCCATCCTAACACGTCCTCACTATCCATCTTCCCTTGATAGATAGGCAAGTCTATGTGACTCTTTCCTCCATGACCTTGTACTACCTTCAACAATCTCAGTAACCTCCTTTCCTCAAGGTCCTCTGTCTCATCTACTTGTTGTTCCTGATTTACCCCCACATGCTCTTCTTCTTCATCATTGTTTTCTTGGTCTTCTTGGTCTTCTCTCCTCCTACTCCTCTCAAGGTTATTTATCCTTGCTTGCATAGTATCTCTCTCCCTTCTCCATTTCCTTTCTTCTCTTGCTCTTGTTGCTTCTTGTTCTCTTCTTTCCCTTCTCTCCCTTTCCAATATTTCCCTTAACTCCAACTCTCTTGCCAATTGATTTTTAGGTGCCATTGCTGATTTTTCAATCCATAAAGGACCTACTTACTGCTTTGATACCACTCTGATGTAGAGGGTCTAGGACTTTTAAACAAACACAAAGATTTCAAGGAACTTAATGATGCAATCTCAACCCTTCTTCAAGCACCCTGGTGGAGACAAACCTCAATAATGCACCAAATGACTTATTTTCCTTCCTTATGGAACCAAACCCTAGGAATACTCTTAAAAGACTCAAAAAAACTTGTCTTGAATGATTTCAAAGCCCAACCCTTTGTCTTAGACACAAAACCAATTTTTCACCTTAACTAGGCTTCTAGCTCAACTAGGCCTCTAGCGAAGGATTTTTGACTTTGCACTCAAACTTTCCAAAGGAACCTTCAAAATAATGATTGAACCAGATGTGGTTTGTGATTATACATAACATACTAGATTCTTGATGGCACTTGTTTTGGAGCACACCAATCAAAAATATGTTGTTTCCTCCAATTTAGGCCTAATTAGCCCTCTTTTTCAAAGAAACCCCTCTTTAAACTCAACCCCTGACCATGAAACTTTCAAAAATCCCTTAAAATGACTCAAAACCAAGGATTCCAAGTTTTTAGGCTTCTATGACACCCCTAACATGCTCAAACACAAAACCCTCCTTAACTTGCCTCAAAACTAGGGCTTCTTGAAAACTAACCTTCCAATCACTTCCAGAACTTTCTCATTGACTCTACACCATTAGGACAACATATTTAGTCTATCCCAACTCAAAAACATGCCCCTTATTTAGGCAGATCTTCTGCTGTTATACCCTAGCCTCCAACTTCAAGCACTTTTCATAGTCAAATCTTGGTGTACACCGTTTGATTCCTCTTTCCTACACTTTAGATTGTTATATTGATATGATACAAGTTAATTATGATCCATTTCATTTGTCTTAGTCATATATTCCCATGAAATGAATCATTCATCATGAAAAACCCTCAAAACTAGTGCAAGTTTTGTGTTTCCTTGAGGATAGTCAATATAAAATGCAAAGAAATTAATTATTACTACTTTCAGAGCCTTCAATGGTGTTAAAATATGTAGACACAAACTCCTAAAGCATCCTACTAGACATAACTTCAATACAAATCAAGTATTCATCAAAAGAACACAATAAAATGCAAGAAAACTGTGTTTTTCACTATTTCTAGAAAATAGTCTGTACAGTACTTGCTCCAAACACCCAACCTTCGTACAATTGATTATTTTGGGGTTATAGACCCATTCCCAAACTGACCAAACCGTTTTTTATTGATTACAATGCATAATTACCTCTAAAACACCTAAAACTCATTTTCCTGCCTAAAGTGGATTTTCAAAAATTTGAATTTCCAATTTGCAATTTATTAAACTCTACTATCTAAAAACCATTGGATCCTTAATATCCAACTTTATTTGACTCAATAAAATCATAATAAACCTATCTAACCTCCTAGATCATTATTTTCCATTTACAAAGCATTTTGGTTCTAGGGTCCTTATCAGGACCCTTAGGCCAGTTGACTCCTTTCAAGTTCTTTCCCATTTAAAAAGCCATTATAGGCTTCAAAAGATTATAATTGATGTTTTGATTTTCTTGATAGGTCCTCCTGACCCCTGCACACTCCTAACCCCTGAAGTGTTCCTTGAAGGGCTTGGGTGCTCCTATACCAACTATCTTCCTTCTTTTCTTATGTACAATTTTCATCGTTAGCACATTCTGTATTTATACTATCTCCAACCTTGAAAAGATGCAAAGTCGACCATCCAAATTCAAATTCAAATTAGGTTGGCACCAAACATCCTAGGGTGGAATTAGAATGAGGGTGACCCAATTCACACACTTCACCGGGACCTATAATAGATCCAACATGCTTCATCAACTTCAAAAGTAGTGCTTGACACATAGTCGGCCATACTAGTGTAAAACACATAGATCAATTAAGCTCGATACTTCCAAATCCCAAAACCAACTTCAATAGAACCAGGGCAGCACAACTCTTGAACCATATGCCATAAGACTTCATCAAAGAGAAATACAGACCAACAAAAAATATCCTAGACCTCAATCAACGCATAGAAAAAACATAGTTCATAAGCACCAGAACTAGCAACCTTCTTTTAATAAAATTTTCTCAATATCCTCGACATATCCAATCAACAACAACTAGTAGATAACCAGCTGAGAGGTTGACATCAATGAAAACACTTAATTCTTCTTCCATTCTTGTAACAATCTCCCCCTTTTTCATTGATGGCAACACATGATGTGAAAAACCATCAAAGACACCATACCTATTCTGAAAATACTTCTCAAGATTTTTCCTTTCTACTTCTCCCCTTTTAGAAGATCATCTTCCTCATTACCTGCTTTCTCTTATTAACTTTCTTTTCCTTTTGACATGCTCTCTCTCCCCCTTTGACATCAATGGAAAAGGAAAAAGATATGTCCATTGAAACTTCCTTTGACATGAAAACAAAATACTCATAATGACAATACTTAGAAAATATGGCTGCTCCCCTTGAGGGGTAGCCACCCAAAAAAACATCAGCCCAAAGAGATAGAACTATGAATCCACTAGACTGATGCATCTCCAAATGCATCTTAGTTTGTAAAAGGAGGGAAAATAACCCCTAGCTTATCCCAGAGATACTCAAAAGTATCTTTAGGAAGAGCCTTTGTAAATATATCTACAATCTGATCCTTTGTCGAAACATACTCAAGCTTGACTTCATTCTCCATGACCACCTCTCTTAAGAAATGAAACTTGATAGATATATGCTTCATTCTCGAGTGCATTACAGGATTCTTCGAAATGTTAATTGCACTTGTGTTATCATATAAGATAGAAATAGGATCATCATGTAGCACTGTGATGTCTTTCAATGTCTGTTTCATCCATAAAACTTGTGTACAACATGATGCAACAACAATATACTCAATTTCATCAGTAGACAAAGAGACTGATTTTTTTTTTTACTCAACCATGCCACCAATCTATATCCAAGAAAGAATGCACCACCACTTATACTTTTTTTGTCATCTATACTTCTAACCCAATTTGCATTTGTATAAGCACTGAGTGTGAAATTAGTACCTTTAGGATACTATAATCCATAATCTAAAGTGTCTTTCAAATATTTGAATATTCTTTTAACTGCAGTAACATGTGTTTCCTTCAGATCTTCTTGAAATCTAGCTACAAGAAAAACCACATGCATAATATCCGGTCTAGTAGTAGTCAAATACAGTAGTCCATCGATCATACATCTATACTTGCTCTAATCAGTCTTAGGTGAATCATCATCTTTTCCCAACTTGCATCTAGTCACCATAGGAGTACTTACCGGTTTGGAACCATCCATCCAAAATTTTCTCAACATTTCTCTCACATACATAGATTATGAAATGAAAATTCCTTTCTCTGTTTGATTAATTTGTAGCCCAAGAAAGAAATTCATCTCACCAAACATAGAAATTTCAAATTCTTTCTGCATTTCTTCTGCAAACATCTTGCACATCTTTTCATTTCCTCCAAATATAATGTCATCAACATATACAACTACAATCAAGATTTTATCATTTTCAGTCTTGAAATACAAATTATTGTATATCGTACCTTTGTTAAATCCTTGTTGATTCGAGTACTTATCTAACCTTGCATACCAGGCTCTATGAGCTTGCTTCAGGCCATATAAAGATTTCTTCAATCTGCACACCATATCCGGTTCATCTGTTAACCAAAATCCTTCAAGTTCTTCCATGTAGACCTCTTCATCTAGTTCACCATTCAAAAATTTGACTTGACATCCATCTAATAGACTTTGAAATATTTATAAGCACCTAATTCCAAGAAAATACTTATAGCTTTCATTCTTGCTATTGGGGAAAAATTCTCCTAAAAATATATACCTTCCACTTGTGAGTAGCCTTTACATGCAAGCCTTGCTTTGTTTATGACAACTTTCCCATTCTCATTCAACTTGTTTCTGAATACCCATTTTGATCCAATGATATTTTTTTCTGCCAGTCTTGGGACCAATTCCCAAGTTTGATTCTTTTCAATCTACAAAGGTTCTTCTTTCATTGCTTCCTTCCAATGTTCATCCTCACAGGCTACATTTACTGACTTCACTCAATTTCAAAGAATAAGCACAAATTTACTTCAACAACTTTGCGTCTAGTCAACACACCTTTTGTCTTGTCTCTGATAATCTAACTTTTTGAATGATTCCTCTGTACATATTTCAGTGTTCTAGGGGACATTATAGTAGCATCATTTTCTCTTTCATTCTGCTCATTCTGCTCATGTCTATCCCATTCTTCCATAATTTCTTCTATTCTCACACAGTCATGTTCATCAGACACATATCCATCAATATCAATAAAATTCTTCACTATCTCATCAACCTTCACATTCGAGCTCTCTAAAATCTTCCTCAATATTTTGTTGAAGCATCTATATGCCTTGCTTTTAGTAGAGTAACCAAGAAATATTCCTTCATCACTTCTTGCATCAAACTTTCCCAATGTTTCCTCATCTCTTCTGATATAGCATTTGCTTTCGAATACCTTGAAATATTTAACTGTTAGAATTCTTCCGTTCCATAGCTCATAGGGAGTCTTTGTACTTTTTAACTTTCCTAAACTTGATTGAATACATACACAGCAGTGTGAATAGCTTCTTTCTAGTAAAATTTTGGTAATCCGGCTTCAATGATCTTTGACCTAGCAACTTCTTGAACTATTTTTTTTTTCCTTTCAACAACTCCATTCTACTGAGGATTTATCGGAGCAGATAATTGTCTCTTTATTCCATTCACTTCAAAAAACATATTAAACTCATGGGAGGTGAATTCACCACCTCTGTTAGATCTCAAGCATTTAATCTTCAAATTCACTTTATTTTCAACCATATCCTTGAATGCTTTGAATCTATCTAATGCTTCTGATTTTTCTCTTAAAAATGTAACCCATGCATATCTATAATAATAATCAATTAAAAGCATAAAGTAACTTTCACCATGTAGACTTTGCACTCTCATGGGACCACAAATATCTGTATGAACCAAATCCAACAATCTAGTAGTAGATTGTTCTCTTAATCTGTAATGATTTCTTGTTTGCTTCCCGAACTGGAAATTCCTACAGATAGCATTTACAAGCGTTGTAATTCTCAGTAGATCTCTCATGGATTGAATAGTACTAATCCTTGCCAAGTTATCAAAATTCATGTGACACATTCTCCTGTGCCATAACTAGTTGTTATTTATCCGAGTCATAAAATATCATCCATCATCACCTTTAAGCTGATAAATATACCCTTCAGATTTATTTCCTATAGCAATCAAAGTTTTTGATCCTTTTCAGATCTCACACTTCTCATCCTTTTAAACACAAGATCATATCCCTTTCTGCACATTTGACCAATGCTCAATATATTATGCCTTAAACCCTTAACATAGTAGACATTGTCAGTATGATGCTTTCCATCAGAACTTACTGAACATATCCCACAAATTTTAGCACCAGTATCATCTCCAAACATAACTAGACCTCCATCATATTTTTCAAGTTTCACAAACTTACTCTTGTCACCAGTCATGTGATGTGAACAACCACTATCAACTACCCAAAAATTCTTTTCCTATTTAGCATGTAGGGCAAAGATAACTATACCTTCATTTCTCTCCTTCTCCTTCTCTTTCTCCTTCTCTAGAGGATTTTCCTTTGATTGTCTTTCTGAATTAGTAGAAGTAGGTTCATCTTTAATCACCAAGAACAAGCATTCATTGTCATTTGGATTTTCATATTCTAAATCTTCATCTAAAATACTAGCATTCTCATTAAAATAGTAAGCTTTGTTAATCTTCTTTCCTTTTCTTTCTTTCTCATATCTTTTTTATTCTTTTTAACTCTTTCTGGACACTTTGCAACATAGTGACCAGTTTCTCCTCAACTAAAGCATTTAAAGGGAAATTTTCCTTCATGCTTACCAGAGCCTTTTTTCAATATTCTTACAAAGTTAGCCTCAATTTCTTCAGAGTTCTCTTCATCTGGATCTTCAGTTTTTGTAGCTTTAAAAGTATTCTTTGTTTTTCCTCTACTTCTTAGATTTGGCTTCCTCATTTCATAAGATGTCAAAAATCCTAACAATAGATCCTTAGTACAAGTCTTGTAATCTATAGTTTTCTCAATAGAACTCACCTTTTCACTGTAATCATCAAGAAGAGTTTTGAGAATCTTCTTTACAATTCTAGTTTCATCTACAGTAGCGCCAAGAGATCGCATTGCAGCCACTACCTCATCCAATCTCTGTACATAGGATTTAACATTATCATCTTCAGACATATGTAGAAGATCAAACTATGTTTCTAAATTCTATATTTTTTCCTCTTTCACCGTTTCATCACCATTGTGCACTCTTTCTAAAGCATCCCAAACTTCCTTAGCTATCTTTAAATTCTGAACCTTAATCAACTCAGAATGTACCAAACTATTCTTCAAGATGAACTTTTCCTTGTTATTCACTTCATGTGCTCTAATTTCTTCAGGTGTACTCAGACCATTTGTAGGAGGAGTGCAGGGATTCTTATAAGCTTTCTCTACATCAAATCCACAATACTCTAGATATTCTTCCATCAATACTTTCTAGATACCATAATTAGTTTCATCAAACCTCGGATAATCAAAGACCATTTTTTTAGCCATCCCAAACCTTCCTCAAGCAGTTAAGCTCTTCACCAAGGAACCAAGCTCTAATACCAATTGTTGGATAGGACAACTAAGAGGGGGGGTGAATCAGTTGTTATAGATTATAACATTAAATTCAATTACCAGAACTAACACATAAACTAATTAAGTGATTAACCTTCAAATGCAAATGTACAAACACAATAACACAAGATTTGTGTGTAAAACCCAATGAGGGAAAAACCATAGTGATGGATTAACTCACACTATAGAGAATATCAAAACCGATTACAAAAAGGCTCACTACCTGAGATAAGGCTCACTGCTTGAAATAAGGATTGCTGCCTGAAATAAGGACTCACTCTCTAGACTCACTGTCCACAGGGCTACAACTCAGAGGGCTCACTGCCACAAAGAAGGAAAAGAATACTTGTTACAAAGAGACAACAATCCCAATGCAACGAAGATTCCACCACAATCACTTATCAACTCGCATGAATGATAGAGTTAGCCTTTTGTTCACTGCATTCAGAAACTCAGTGTTTAAGCTCTGTAGTAAACAACCACACACTTAACTCACACTTTAAGAATAGAATCAAAGTCATTTCTTCTCTTTCACTTATCTTCCTTCTTTTCTTATGTACAATTTTCATCGTTAGCACATTCTATATTTATACTATCTCCAACATTGAAAAGATACAAAGTTGGCCATCCAACTTCAAATTCAAATTAGGTCAGTGCCAAACATCCTAGGGTGGAATTAGAATAAGGATGACCCAAAACACATGCTTCATTGGGACCCATAATCGCTCCAACATGCTTCATCAACTTCAAAAGTAGTGCTTGACACACGGTCCGCCATAGTAGTGTAAAACACATAGATCAATTAAGCTTGATACTTCCAAATGCCAAAACCAACTTTAATAGAACTAGTGCAACACAACTCTTGAACCATACTCTGTAAGACTTCATCAAAGAGAAATCTAGACCAGCAACAAATATCTTGGACCTCAATCAACATAGAAAAAACATAGTTCACAAGCATCAGAACCAACAACCTTCTTTTAATACATTTTTTTCAATATCCTCAACATATGCAATCAACAACAAGTAGTAGATAACCAACTAATAGGTTGACATCAATGAAAACAATTCATTCTTCCATTCTTCCAACAAAGCATCGAGACATTTAGGTCTCTTCCATGTTGACCCAAAAGGATTCTCCTTTTTTCCACTCTCTATGTGTCATTCTTCCTTTGTGCTCATTGTTCCATGAGTTATTTTGGGAATGATGACCATTATAAGCGTGATTATATAATTGAAGAAAATACACCTTATGTTTTATCTTAGGATTACATATGGGGGTAACCTCTTTTTCATGGTGTAGCTTTATTTGGAAAAATATGTCTAGCATAGTGCTTTCTAAACAAGCTCTCATGTCTATTTTATCTATTGGATTTATCATATTCTACTTTAATGTAATTGATCACATCGTGGTGTTTAGAAATTCTTTTAAAGTGGGGGGCATTATGCCTCCTCATTGTTTCTTTCTTGATATCGTGACCTCTTGTTCAAAGTGTGGTCTTCTTATTTTACATGATGTGTCTTCTTGTTGGTGACTTTGGGATTGATGTCCTTCAAGAGCATGACCTTTCTTGGAATATGGTATTCCTCTTAGTGGTAATGTTATAGCTTGTATTCCCTAAGGTGTGAATCTTTTATCTCTTGGCTAGTCCTCTCTTGATGGTGATATTGAACGTGATGTTCCCTAAAGTGAGACCTTTCGTGAACTAAGCAAAACCCCTTTGAATATCATAAAACACAACTCTTGGCCACTAAGCATAACACAAATTTCTTTGTGATACCTTTATTTCATGAGTATCTACCATAAAACAACTTGCTAGCCTTGTGATTATCATATGTGGCACCTTATCAAAGTTATTAGGGAGTATAACTTTGGTATGGTTATGGGTGCACACCTAGTCTATATCAAACTACACCATACCATTGTGTGTTTCTCATTTTTCCTTGGGGCTCACCTAGTGTATATCGGACTGCACTAGCCCTTGTGAACATATTTTTCATGGCCACTTAGCATAACAAAACTTTCTTGCATGTGGAGCCATGTGAGCATGTTTTCTGGACTTAGCATAACACAACTTGCTATTACATATTTTCTTTGCAATTATTTTAGTGTTGTATCTTGTGTCAATGCTGCATTCGTATGTATCTTTGTGCCTTTGTTGGTTTGTAATGGGATCTTTGATCATAGGGGATTGATCATCCTCGATATTTTTTGTCTCATCTTTCTAAGAATGGTAAAATTAGACCTCTCTTGATTTATTTTCTTAAATTATGCATTCCTAAGTGTTATTATTCCTATTTTCCAAAATGGAAACTTATATTAAAAAATTTCCAACATTAATTTAAACACTTTTAAAATTGTGTGTCCTGAGTTAAGGTCCCAGGACCCATTCACCCAACTTGGGTCCTCCTTAAGTGCCAAGACCCAATTTAAAATATGTTTTTGCTAACATTTTAATGATTCAAATTCAAGTTTCAATTGTTGGATTTTGGAATATAATTGTTGAGGAATTAGATGAACACCTATAAATACATAGTTATTTTGTCAACTCAAACCTAACCAACATCATCTAGCATTTAAGGAAAATTTCACAAGAGAAAATATTATTGTCAAGAGCATTGAAGAGAAGATTTATCAAGCATCTACAATAGCATTCAAGATCATATCATCATGTCAAAGTTATATGTGTTCAAATTATTTTTTAGATCTAACATTGTGATGTAGGTTTCAAGAATTCAAGCATGAAATCAAGCAATCATTCAAGCCAATTCATGTCAAATTCAATCCTTAGAGAGATGTGTTAGACTTCAATCTTGTGAGGGTAGCCATTAAGGGTTTGACGAGTTGTGGCATAACATTTTTCATTAATCAAATTATTTATATTTCATCATTATTTCATTATCAAGGTTTAAATAAAAAACTGGGGTTTGACCAAGGCACACCCATATTCACCCAAAAACAAACATTTTTCCCTCTTTTTATGTGTGCAGATTTGCAGCTGAAGAAGGACTAAAATTGGATCAAAAGAGAAATTTTGAAAAGTTGTCAAATTTGTCATCAAATTTTTCAAGCCACAAAAACTCACCTACAAATTTTATAATTTTCAAATTTTCGATAGTCAAATTTGGAGAAATCAAAATCCTAGATCTGAGATCCAAGGATTGTAAAATCATATTTTGGACCCCTATACAGAGACCCATTCACCCTAGGGTGAATTTGTCCTTGTAGGACATTCAATAAACACTTTTGAAGCCATGTATACATTAGTTTTTCCTTCTCATATCTTTTAGAAAGTTACTATTTCTATTTGTGCTATCCTTTAACTTTACATTTCATGTTTTATATCGAATAATTGAGTTCATTAGGTATTTTATTTTCATCTCCTCAAAGTGCATTTTAGTCATTTTCTATCATAAAGAAAATAGAGAGCCCCATCCCCATAGAGTTAACTCACCTCAAGGTTTAAAGTCAATTCTATCCTTGGGAGATCTCCTTTTTTTATGAAACTAGAAAAAATAACGGTGTGTTAGGTCATCATTTCATTTTTGTGAACCCCTTTCACACCCCTTCCACCATTTCTTTTATGTTTCAAAAACAATAACTAGAAAAAGAATAATTGAACTTGGTATTGTATCCTTGTCCTCTTGAATCTTGTCTTCTAGATCTTCTATTTTATTTTTGCACTTGGATGAAGCCATCATCCACCATCTTGCTTTCCTTAGTTGTCACAAATTGTTTAGATTTTGAACTTTCAGAGCCATTCTCTTCCAAAATCTCACCAACTGACTTAATAGACTACCCAATCACCTTATTCTTTTGTATATCAATAAAACCAATACCAATTTTAATGTGGTAATCTTTGAATTTCTATTATTTAATCCAACATCTCAGTGCTCTTCCCAAAATTCAAATTTATTTGATTTTTTTCCTTTTCCAGATCTTTCCTTAATGACACAATATCTACCTCAAGTTTTTCATAGTCCTTATCTCTTTTCAGAAACCTTTCAGTCATAACTTCTTCAATCCTCTTTGCTTTTTCCACTTGAATCTTCAAGTCAATGACCATCTTCTCCACCTTCTCAATTTTTTGAGATAATTTATCTTTAACCTTTATTTCTGCAACAATTCTCTTCTTGAGTCTCTTGATTTATTTTCCAATGTAAAGAAATTCTTCCACTAGATCTACCTCATTGTCATCATCATTTCTAGACTTCATTCTAGCATTACCTTCAGTAGTTTCCATAGCTATGAATACTATATTTTCTCCTTCATTCTTGGAAGTGTCTTGGCCATCATCATTAGATGAATAGTCTTCCTCATTGATGAAGAAACTCTTTTGGTTCTTCTAAAACTTTTTCCCTTTTGGAAATGAATTTTTTTTATTCTTTTGATCATCATTGTTAGAATATTTGTATGGACACTTAGCCATCAAATGTCCTACATCACCACACTTTAAAAAATTCAAAGAAAAGTTACCTTTATACTTTCTCGAACCCCTCTATAAATTTTTGAAAAATTTTCCTTCCTCCATATCCAACTCATCTTCCAAATCAAGATCATCTTGTTTCTTGGACACTTTAAATGTTGCTTCTTTCATTCCAGGTCTGTAACTATCAATCCTCATCTCATAGGAAACCAAAATTTTGTGTAACTCATCCATAGTTAGAAATCTTTAGCTTCTTCAAATGCAAAAACTTTGGCATCAAATCTTTGAGGAAGTTATCTAAGTACCTTTTTCATAATTATACCTTCTTTCATTTCATCACCAAGACCTCTGATAAAGTTGACAACCTCATCAACCTAAAGCAAGAAAGTAGCAATATTTTCATACTTTCAAATTGACCTCTATAGCTATGAAGATTTTCTTATTTGGCCTTTTCATCTCCTTCATAAATTTTGTGTAACTTAACTCTATTGGACACCCATAATACTAAGAGGGGGGGTGAATCAATATTCTATTAAACCAATTATCAAAACATATTTAACTACAACAATGAATGAGTACATGAATAAAGCCACAACACAACATAGAACATGAATACCAAGATTTTTACATGGAAAACCCAAGGAGGGAGAAACCATGGTGAGGATTAACTCACAATATATTATAACTAGTTATAAGATATTACAGGGCTCACTACTAGGACTTACTTTCCTTAAAAGGCTCTCATCTTGAAAACAAATGCAAGAAAAAAATGGCCACACAACCAAGGTGAGAAATGATACAAAATGCACCTTGTTCTAAATTCAATTCCAATGAAGTTCTGAATATAGTATACTACTCTGCTTAGTAGTCGCTCAACTACATAGTAATTTTTCCCTTATTTTGATTTCACAAATTTGCAAGTCCACGCAATATCATATTTCAAACACACCATACCACCTTTTTTCCACACCCTTATGCAACATAAAACTATTCCACATATATACCCTATTGCATCTGCATACATTAATTAGGTCGGCCTAATTAGATGTAGCCCCATTTCAATTCAAAAATACTTTGTTGGCTTCGTACATGGAGAAAAAAAATTTCATGCTAAAAAAAAACATGCAAAACTTTGAATTAAGGTTTGCACAAATCTAAAAAAAATCCCTTTAACATCCGCAATACATATTAATCTTTATAGCACAACTTCAAGCATTAGGTCAACCAGGGATTAGACTCAACCACAAAATAAGCCAATCCATCCAGCATCGATCATTTGTCTAATCATATAAGAAATCACCATCTAGAATATGTGTAGTGCTAACACCTATAAATCATTTCCCAAAATTGTAGAGTTTGAAACCAAACACCAGAGGAATGTGGGCCATATAACTCTTATTAACTTGTATTATAGAAGCTAGATTACAATTTTTTGAACTTCTATCACTTGTAACTTTCAGTCAAATTGACCAAATTTTCTAAAATATTGAGCATAGATGTATTTGGTAGTCCCAAATAGCATACTATAACTGCATAAGACAATCTTAAAACATGAGCAAATCTGGACCGAGTTATTGGATCAAGATGAGAAATAAAATTATTTTACAAGATCAATCAACATTGTCAACAAAAATTTGTTGGCATCAATGACAACACATCAAGGGGTTCCTTCTTCATTCTTTCAACAATATAGCCATTTTTCATTGATGGAAACATGTGAAAAAAATGAATTTCAACAAATTCAACTTCAAGTAAAAACTTCTCAAAACTTCTCCCCCAAACACAATATCTAAATTTCTCCAAACTTCCAAAACTTCTTCAACTTCTCAATACTTCTCCCCCTTTGACATCAAGGAAAAAGGAAGTGCCAAAAGACAACTAAAATGGAATGACTAGCTCCCCCTAAGGGAATTATCCCAAAATTACATTTAATCATATGTACAAAAAAGAAAAATGAAAGCAATAAAAAAATATACAGGGTGAAATATGTTCACCCAGAAGAGGAATCTCCTTCAAGTTCCTTGAGAATGTTTTCCCAAGAAAAATTCCCTTCATCCAAACTTTTCTTAGCTGTAACAAGTGCCTTATGCATTAATTCCAACTCCACCAAGCTTTCCTCTCCTTCTTTTGGAGTAGTCAAATAAGCATTTATCTTTTCAATTTTTTCAGCTTCAGCGAGAGCACTTTCTATTAGTATGTGTTTGTACTTTACTAGGTCTCCAAGCTATCTAAATTTCCTTATAACATTCTCTTTATGTTTTTTAAGTTTGAAATTACAATCTAGGAGGCATAGTTTATGTCTTTTGTAAGATCATATGTATCGGAGGCATTGGTCAATTGTGACTCAATTGAGTCCATTAGGTCCTTAATGCCTTGAGTAGCATCTGACCATCTCATGCACTGTAAGAATAGAGTTTGAGCCTCATCTTCACATTCCTTTACTTCTTCCAGGAATTTGATAACCTTTCTATGTATAGTTGCACATCTGTCTTGAATTTCAAGCAATTTTTTCTTTGTAATCCTTGACTCAACTTCTTTTGTAGCCTACTCCTTTAGGCTAGAAGTATATTCCCTGAATGAGTCAAATGGAAATTTCAAATTCTCAACAAGTGTTAAATAATCATCAACAGCGGTACCAAGGGTTGCATCCTATAAAAATTTGACAGAATCATTGATTAGCTCAGTTCCCTTCTGATGAGTTTCTATGATTTCTTTTCTCCCAGAGGTGAGAAAAGAACCTCCAATCTTTGTTCTTTGAATAGGTGGGATTTTATTCAGATCG
Organism: Sequoia sempervirens; assembly: GCA_007258455.2. Classification (NCBI taxonomy): domain Eukaryota; kingdom Viridiplantae; phylum Streptophyta; class Pinopsida; order Cupressales; family Cupressaceae; genus Sequoia; species Sequoia sempervirens. The sequence goes on along the minus strand of VDFB02270651.1, from coordinate 568,566,113 downwards.
ACATAGCCTTGTTGTGATGGGATTTGAACCAACTAGGGAGGAATGATTGGTTGAATCCTTATTTTCTTTGTCAAACAACCCTTAAGAAGTTTTTGGAGGATTCTCTAAGTGACTTTGATGGCTCTATGGTCTTCTAGGATTCGTCATTTCTTTCAACTGCATATTCCTCTTTGTTTTCTTCTTTCTCTTCTTCTTATTTTCTCGAGGTGCTTTCCTTTTTCCTCTCTTTCTTTTCATCCTCCTTGTCTTTATCATCCTTATCATCATTATTCTTTTTATCTTTACCTTTTTCTTGTTCTCCATCTTTATTTCCATCACCTTCATTTTTGATATCCTCCTTATGTTTGTCATGTTGATCTTCAGTATTATCATTGACATCATTCCTATTATGATCTTCATTATTTTCTTCGGTTGTATTCTCAATGTCTTCTGAAGGAGTAGATGTCTCTAGAGGAGCATGTGTATCATCAATCGTACTCCTTGGTACATCCAAGTGTGGAGTCTCATCTCCAAAATAAGCATTTACCTCTTCTTCTACTACATTTTGAAAAATAGGTAAATCAGATATGGGAAGAATATTTTCCTCTTCAATAGTAGCATTATCTTTACCAAGCTACTTGAATTGAGCTATATCTGATGCATGACCAGTAATCACCCCATAATGCAATGACATGTTTCTTATTGTGTCAAAAGTTTCTTGTTTCAACTTTTCTATGCTATCCTTCTCTATGGTCATAAGAATAGTGTCTCTTTGTTTTACCTTGAATTGTTGTGTGTATGCTTCTAGTAGGGTGGCCTTATCATCCTCAGAAAAAGAGGATCCAATCTTGTTCAAAGCATCAGTTTTGATCTTATTGTCTTATTTGACCGCTTTATGTCTTCTTTTCACCAAGGCTTTCCATACAACATTAGTTACCTTCTCCTTCATGTTGTCCATAATTTCATCCATAATGATCATATACTGAACAAAAGAATCTATAATAGTCTTTTGATCTTCTTCATCAACTTCATCATATAATTTGGCAATGGATTTTAATAATCCTTCATGTTCTAATATATTGTTAACCAATGATTCCAACTTAATAGGTGGGCAAGCACTTATCAGAGGAATCTTGGGCTTCTTCTTCTCAGCCTTTGATGTGCCTTCATCTATTTTATTTTCCTCTTTCCTTTTGTGCATATGAATTGTGAAAGCTTCTTTCTCCTTTTCCATCTCCTCTTCTTCAGATGAATCCATGATATTGACTTTGGCCCTCTTTGATTTAGTACTAGCCTCTTGTGAGGCATCTTCACAATAGGTGGAAACACTACTTCTTCTTTTCCTTTTCAATTGTTCTTCTTCTTCTAAACAAAGTTTAATTTCTTCTTCCACAACATTACTTAAGTTATGATTTCTTGATGCTTTTTGTTTCTTTCTTCTTCCGAAGGTAGCAGGAGGTGTTACCTGTGGTACATTCTTCCTCTTGGAGGTCTGGGTGCTGGGTCTAGAGGGTGATGGTACATCAACTACAACCAGAGAATTGGGCTCTACTTTCTTCCCTTTAGCAGCAACTACGATAGGTGGTTTTGGTATTGTAGAGGTAGGGGAGGAAGTTGATATTTTTAATCTTCATGGTTCAGAGGACTCAATAATTATCTCAACTACTTTAGCTTTTCTTTCTGCTACAACTTCCCTCAATTTGTTAAAATATTCATTCAAGAAGTCATAAATTTTAAAGATTTTATCCACTTGTTTGTTCACCCATTTTTTTATAGAAGGTGTTGAGGTCTCCATGTATACTACAATAGACTTCTCATATGTGCCATGTCTAGGAAAAGAGGGGTCTTTAGGGCTGCTTAACAATATTTCTATGTGTCTCTTAGCCTCTTTCTCATCAATTTCATATCCTAGAGGTTCAATCCATATGGTTATAGGTTCTACCACCTCTATTATCCATTCACTAGTGGAGAAAAGAAAGGTTATGTCATTTGTATACTTCTCCACTAAACTCTTAGGAATTATTTCTCTCTCATACATGTTCCTTTGAAATATAGAGAAAAATATAGTCAATACATTAGCCTATGCATTGTAATCTCTAATGTTGTGCAAATAGTCAAAAATTTGGTGTGCAATTGGTCTGCTTCTATCCCATGTAATTTTCTTGCTTCCAAGTAACTCTCTCATAAAGTAGATAAGTAAGAAAACAATCAACATTCCATACTTGAAAGCATATTTCTTTGTTTTGGTTTGAACCAAGTTCTCTAGAAGTTGTTACCAAAGCAACTCACAAAAATCATAATCCTTCCCATTTACCACCATGTCATGAGCAACATATATTACAATTGCATATACTGAGTTTTCTCTTTTTTAGAAATAAATTGTGAGAAAAATCATGATAGATACATACTTTAATGTAGGATTAATGATTGATTTAGTTGTTAGTGCTCTCTTGTCAAATGTGACACCAGTTAGTTGTATAACCACATCATTCTTAATATAATTCTACACAGGTATAGGTCTAGTATCACATAATCCCTTCACAAACTTAATTGCATCCTTTGAAATTAATCCAAGAATATCATTCCACATGAATTTTTCATGCATTCTACTCAAGGCTATCTTCAAATTCTTTGCATCCAAATTACTGCTAAAGTTGGGAGACTACTTCCAAATGTCTATCTTCTTTTGCGCTAGGTTTTCATATTTTGGTTTCACCAAAAAATTATCTCTAATTAACTCTTTAGACCATAAATCCTTGAGCACCTAATGATCATATTCTTCCAATTTTCAACATATATAGATTCTTATGTCTTTAGTGGGAAAAACCTTAGTTGGGATCTTCAAAAATGTACCTTCGAGGTCACTCTCAAACACTTTCCATGAAAACCTCTTGAACTTCAATCTTGGTATTTCATTAATCTCTACTATAGTTAGTGTAGCCATAACCTCAATTCTACCTTCAAATGTTTGTATAACCACTTCTAATACAAACCCACAAAGAAAAGATAGTAGTAAGTACCTTTTTTGCACTTCAAAAGGAACTAGGGTTTGAACCAATTTGCTTCAAATCTCCTTCAGTCACTCCTCAATCCACTCTGCTTTCTTTCAAATGTGCAAGAATGAAAAAATCAACTAGATAATTTGCTTTATACCTCATCGATCTACCCTAAATTTGCATTTAATGCCTCAAATTCCTAAAAGTTGGCAAGCACATCATTTGAAGTAATATTAACCCTAAAAGTCTCTATAATAACTCAAATTTTCATATTTTCTACCAAAGTTTATTCTAAAAGCTTAAGCATACCATTCTTCACCATATATCTTTGTGTCATTGATTGACACCTCATGATTCTAGGGGGTTGTTAGATTTTCCTATTACTGCTCCCCTAAGCTTGTCATGGGATTAGTTTTAAGAAGAAATATCTACACCAGATGTAGGTACATATGAATTTGATTCATGCTTGTTCCCAGGCTCATCCTTTTTCTTCCAAATCTTCTCTATTTCCTTCTTGACTTCAATAGGATCAACTTTCTTCACTGTGTTATTCCTCTATTCTAGATTATTCTTCCTTCCATTCTTGCTTCTGCATAATCTTGAAATGTGTCTAGGCTTGTTGCAATTATAGCACGCAACATTTTCTGACCAAATTGTCTTCTATTCATTCTTGATCTGCACTAGTTATCCTTATGTCCAAATACATTGCATGTATAATAGTAGCCATTGAAATATTGAAACATTCTACCAATATTAAATCTATTCAAAATCTGACTTCTACACTTAGTAGCTCTATGTCCAAATTTCTTGCATGCAAAACATTGCCTAAAAAAGGATCCAACATTCTGATTCATTCTACTTCTACATTCTATAGTCTTATGCCCAAATTTATTGCATGAAAAACAAATACCATTGAAAGATGGGTACCTTTGAGCATTTGGTTATCTAATAGGAGGTCTTTCAGTATAGCTTCTTTGGTTCTTGAACTGTCTATCATTTCCTTGAGTCTGCTTTTGAATGTCAACCTTGTTAGATATCTAATTTATCTTTGGACTTCATCCTTCTTCAACTCCCAAACCACTTTTATTCTTAAAATGTTTTTGAATTACAATTAATTCATCAATCATTGTGGTACTTGTTTTGAATTTATCCTCGTGAGCTCTTGCTTTCTCTAGATCAGATCTTAGGGTTTCCACTTCTTGTTCAAGCTTTGTGCATTCATCAGCCTTGCTTTGTATTTTAGCATTTAGACAATCCTTAATTCTCTTCTTTTCTTACATTTGCACTTTTATTCTGGTGATTTCTTCATTTTCCTTCTTCAGTTGTTCATTAAATTCTCTATGTATTTCTTTGAATTTCTTGATTTTTTATCCTAGCTTTTTGATGCATTTAGTTGCTTCTCCTAGGATTTCGTTCAAAATTTTGTTCTCACTTTCAACTTTGCCAAGATCTTCAAGAGCAGCCTCAAGTTCTTCTTTGTCAATCATGCAGTCATCTTCTTCATGTTCAATTGCAGGAATTTATTTTCAAGGAATATGGTACCTTTTATCAGTCATGTGTTCAAACTCAAATATATTCCTCAAGCTGTTAGAATTTTCAAAAGGAAGTAGGCTCTAATACCAATTGTTGAACACCCAAAATATTGAGAGGGGGCTGAATTAGTATTCTATTAAACCATTTAGTCATAATCCAACCAATTATCAAAACATATTTAATTGTAGCAATGAATAGTACATGAAGAAATTCACAACACAACATAACACATGAACACCAAGATTTTTATGTGGAAAACCAAAGGAGGGAAGAACCATAGTGAGGATTAACTCACAATATATTATAACCGGCTATAAGATATTATAGGGCTCACTGCCAAGAATCACTATCCTTAAAAGGATCACAAGCTGAAAATAGATACAAGAAAAAAATAGCCACACCGTCAAAGTGTGAACTGATACAAAATGCACCTTCCTTGTGCTGAATTTAGTTCCAATGAACTTTTGAATACAGGATACTGCTCTACTCCATAATCACTCAACATACATAGTAATTTTTCCCATATTTTGATTTCACAAATTCTCGAGTCCATACAATATCATATTTTTGATGCAATAGCATCTAAGGTGTAAGAGAAATCTTGCATCACCTGAAAAAAGTTTGTTTCTTTTCATTAAGGGCTAAATTCAAAGGGGTTACTATTTTTAGTAAGTTTACATTTATGCACGGTTGGACACAAAATCTTACACAAACCTCCAGAATGGTAAATTGAAGCCAATGGAAAATAAATCACTTCAATACCATTTTTCATTTGAGAGATTAAAATTTCAATTTACGAAAATCTTATTAAAATCTTCGAAGTCAATTTTAAGGCACTTTGAGGCTCCAAATGGGCCTGAAAAATTGGCAAAAAATGAAAGTGGTTTGATTTCAATGAAGGGAGGTCCTCACTACAACCAACACAATTTCAACCAATACAACAACTTATCAAGTCACCAATCCTTCAAATTATCTCTATCACAACAATCCTTCACTATTCCTTGTAGTAGTCCATCATGACTAAATAGGGTATATCTTTTAGATAAGGTCCTCTCAGACTAGTACCAACACCTTTTTAAAAACCCATTAGGGCACACAACAACATATCACAAGCCCTCATATTGTTACTTTTGAACAACTTCTTCAAAACCTAGTTTCTATGCCGACTAGACCCCAAATTAGGTTTATTTTACAAAGAGACTTGTCTCCAAACTCCTCCTAAACCTATGAACTCACTTGGGAAGCATTGCACAAGTAAAAAAACCTAATATTTCACAATTTCCATTAGGAGAACTGGTCTCCAACACACCAATCCACAAAACCCTCCTTTTAGGCAATAAACATAGGGTTTTATTGAAAAACACACTTCCAGTCCTTCTCTAATCTTTCCACCACTTCAAAAACCTCCAAATACCTCTGCACATACTCAAACATTCAACAAATAGTGCTTCCCCAACCAATTTCACTCATTTCCATACTCTAACCACACAATTTCACAAGGAAAAATCACTTTTCACTTCTAGGGAATCTTGCACTCACAGACCTTCCTAGCATTCATTCCTACCAATTTCTACCCATTCCACTAACATACAGTGCCTACAAAAGGTGGAATGGGTCCATTTTTAAATGTAAAACAACAAAACCCTTATGACTAGTTTAAATAGGTAGATTTTAGTGAAAACCTCCTAACTTTCACAAAGTTCAATGAAACTCCACCAAATTGAAGGTTTTGAAAGTGCATTCACCCTATTACAACTTCCAAATCAAATCATAGCAAGATAGGGCCTATACGGGCTGTACAAATCTCTACAAATTCACTATACAGAAAGAAAACTATAGAATTTAAGGAAAACAGTGATTTTATTTATCAAGATCTTCTATAAACTTCACAACCAACCCATACAACGAGGATTAGACTCAACCAAAAAATAAGCCAATCCATCCAACATCAATCATCTATCTAATCAAATAAGCAATCACCATCTATAATATGTGTAGTGCTAACACCTATAAATCATTTCCAAAACTTGTAGTCTAAAACCAAACATTGGAGGAATGCGGACCATAAAACTCTTACTAACTTGTATTGTATAAGCCAAAATACAATTTTTCGAACTTCTGTCACTTGTAACTTTCAGCCAAATTGACCAAAATTGTTGAAATCTTGAGCATAGATGTATTTGGCAGTCCCAAAAAACATACCATAACCACATAAGTTGATCTTAAAATATGCGTGAATCTGAACCAAGTTACTGAATCAAGATGACACAAGAAACTATTTTACCAGATCAGTCAACACTATCAAAAAACATTGTTGGCATCAATGACAACACGTCAAAGGGTCCCTTCTTCATTCTTTCAACTAACTCACACTTCCTTCGTTATCCTACAATGCATACTCTTTACAAACTCAGTGCTAGATAAACCACATAGAATATAATTTCTTACCTTGGAATTATTTTCACAAGCCTTCTTTCCAACCTAATCTCTTTTAGGACTATGAAAAATTCCATAACCATTTACAACTGATTGCCAAACCTCAAATCCTAGGGCCATCAAATATGCTTCCATCCTTACACTCCAAAAAGCATAATTGGATCTATCAAACTATACCATAGAAAAAAGGCAACTTGCTTGATTTGGAGAATAATTGATGATAAATTGGACTTAATAAGGCCTTGATTTGGTGTTGTGAGGTTTTTTTCACATCCACACTAGGTCTTGGACCCTTTCAAATGCATTTATCAATGTCTTGTAAAGGTGTTGTAAAGTGTTGTAAAAGAATTTCACGCCTCTCTTGACTTAATGAATCCATTTCCCCTTAATTCAACATTATAAAATGCATTTAAATGGATCTTCACATCAATCTAGAAGGCTTGTGAACTAAATTTAACCTTAGTCTAGTGTTGTAATGTGTCTTACACATTCATATTGGATGTTGTGCCTTTCTAGGTTGTGTTGACCTCATTTTAATGTTGTAAAGTGTATTTAATCACACTTTCACATTGAATTCTATGTCCCAAGCCCTAATTGACCTTTACATCATCATTAATAGGCCCCTATTACCCCATATTGTGCATCTTGAGGCATAAATTGATCAAATACCCGACAAAGTCATCATACAAACTTTATTTCCTTACTTCCTAGCATCCTAGCTATCAAATGGACCCCTCTAAGACTAATTCACCATATGTGGCAAATGAGTCCCTTCCAGGTGGGACTGATTCACCCAAGGTGGTGAATGAGTTCCATTTGCACTATTTTTAACTTTTGAGCAGGAAATTTTGGAATTTAAGTTTTGTTTTTCTTCATGTAGGCCTTGGGGATCCAATTTATGAGAAAATGAGATGAATTTCCTATAAAATCAAGTCTCTAAACCCTAATTTACATCTCTCAACTCATTCACACATCTCTCATCATTCATTCATCATTTATCTTCTCCTTCAAGTCAAGAAAGTTATGGTTTTTACATTCTAAGTCATCAAGATAGCTTCCAAAGACATTAAAGGGAAGATTCTTCATGCTTTTCTACAAAAAATAAAAATATATCATCATGAAAAGGAAATAACTCCATTATTGCATGCTTCATTATATTCTTTCAACATTTTGGTTTAATTACCTACAAAGGGGTTTGACCAAGGCAAACCCCCATGGCCTAACATTCAACATTTTTCTCTCTTGTCTTGTGTGTTTGCAGATTTGGACATCTTGGAGGCTTGGAAATCATTGAAGATTAAGTTGAAAATTTATTCAAGTCATCTCTTCATTGGATAAGAGAAAACATCAACAAAAAGTCACCTTTAGACTCAAATTTGACAGTTTCAGAACCAGACACTTGGAGAAGTAGAAAGTGCAGACCGAAGGCTCCTGTTTCCACCTTTGAATCTTCAGAAATTCAAAAGTGGACTCATTTTCCATGAGTGTAAAATGAGTCCCACTTCCAAGCTTGTTTTTGGTTTTCTACATTTTTGGATACCCATTTGTCTGAAACGGGCTCCGAAATAGTTTCCCAGAACTGGGACTAATTCACCCATAATTGAAAATGAGTCCCACCAGGCCTAAAAATAAGGATCAAAATAATTTTAAAATCCATTTCAAGTCTCTATCAAGTCTACAGGTGCACTTCTTCAATTTCATTCATTTATGTTGTAGTTTACCTTTATTTCTAGGTGTTTTTGCATTACACAATGTGTTTTCAAATATTCTTCATTCTCTTAGTTTTCATTCATTAATCAATAAACTTCATTAGTTTATTGCACTTATATAATTGAATTTAGGCATATTTCCCTCATACATACATTAATTTGAGTGAACCATATCAATTCTAGAGTTCTATCTCTCTCCTTTTAGGTGAAAAACCCTAAGAGTGCAAGAGAAGTGCATAGAACACAACAAAAATTGATGGTTCACAAATAGTGGTGCCTTATTTGAAGACACACCTTTTTGAGCAACTGAGTGTGACATCCTAGATCTACCTCAAGTTGTTAAACTTCTTCCAATGAACCTTGATCTTATACCAATTGAAGAGCACACAATATACTAAGAGGGGGGGTGAACTAGTATATCCAAATTTCAACTTTATTTAAAATTAAAAACATGAATCCAAAAAGTTCAAAGTAGCAATCACTTATCTATTTAGTGTTTCCTAATCATTTTTTCAAAATCATTGTGGGTTTAAAAATATCATTTTACTCCCCTTTTGTGACTCAAATTATTCTTGTAGTGCATGCAAAGTGTATCTTTTTAGATTTTGATACTTCTTTCCATCATCAATTTCTTTAAATATCTATAAAATTAGTATTGAATTACTATCTTATTTATGAGTAGTATAAGCATCAAGTCTTACCATAGTGGTAAATTTGAATATAATAATAGGGTCATTACATGTAGTATTATAGAAGGGTTCAAAAGCTAGGCATTGAGCCTACTTCAAATCACACAAATTGAAAGCATAATGTTTGATAAATGCTCTATAAAGGAGAGTGTATAATATAAAGTTTATATCAAATCTTCTAGGAATGACAAGAGTATTTTAAGACTTGTTTATTTAGTGTTTGCTAAGAATATTTGCAAAATATTTGTAGGGTTTAAAAAATTTAGGTCAAGTATATAATTTTAGTCCTTTACGACTAAAATTAATCATGTAGTGCATGTAAAGTGTGTCTTTTTAGATTTTGATATTTTTTTATCATTGATTTTTGTAAATGTCTATGGAATGAAAATTGAATTACTATATTATTTATGAGTAGTCTAACCATCAAGTATTTCTATAGTGTTAAATTTTAAGATAATAATAGTATCATTATATGTAGTATTAGAGAAAGGTTCGGAGGTTACACATTGAGCCTACTACAAATAACACAAATTGAAATAATAATGTTTTAAAATCACTTTGTAAAGGAGAGTGTATAATATAAAGTACATTTTGAATCTCTTGAGAATGATAGGAGCATTATTAGACTTGTTTATTTAGTGTTTCCTAAGCATATTTTAAAACTCATTGTAGGTTTAAAAAAATCAAGACCTATTATAGCATTTTACTCCCTTGTTTATGACTAGAATTAGTAATGTAGTGCATGTAAAGTGTATCTTTTTATATTTTGATACTTCTTTCCTTAATTGCTTTTTTAAAATGTTTATGCAATCAAAATTGAATTGTACTATCTTATTTATGAGTATTCTAACCATAAATTATTGCTATCTATTTATCTTGTTACTTTATGTTCATACTTGATTTATTAATTAAATTAAGCTCATTTAATTCTTTATTGATAGAATTAATATTTCTTACAGTTTATTGTGGTTTTTATTATTATGGTTTCTATGCTAAAATGGTTTAATTATTCCTCATGTGTCATAGAATTGTATTCTTTATCATATCCATGAAGGGCCTTTGATAAGTTGTATAAGGAAGTAGAATGGAGAGAGAACACTCATTCTTGATATAGAACTATGCTAATTGAAATTCCTTATTATTGCTAAATGTGTAAGATTATTAAGTGAAATGTTTAAAGAATGGTGAAACATGTTGCACTTATGTGGATCTTTAGTTATGGATAAATTTTATGGTTGGTATGTATGATATTCTTTGATGATAGTAAATGATGTAAAATTAACTTAATATATAAGCTAAAATATTACTATATGTCTATCTAGTCTTAAACAAATGCCTATTTAAAATATTGAGTGGATTGTATCTTGATTTTAATAATCGTTGGGTGATTACTTAGTTTACCAATTATAATTATCTCAATCATAATTCTATTTATGCTAATGTTCTAACCTTGAAAGAAGAAGTGTGATGTATTTTTAGAAACAAAGATAATATCATCAAGAACAAAAAAGAGCATTTGAAGTGTAACAAAAAAAATAGGGTGCCCCACATTTGAGGAGATGGAGCATGAGGATAGGGTTCCTATTTCAGAATTGTTTCATTCAAGGAAACCCTAGAGATCTCAATTTAATGATAGAATGAGAGAAAGTTATGCTTTATGGTTTGTATGATGTCTAGGCTAAGTGCAATTATAGATTTCAGATGAAATTCAATGATGAAAGATGCAAAAATGCAACCTATATGGACTTTCACTAATGTAATATTTAGAAACCCTAGATGTAAATCAACTAATGAAAAAAAATATCCTAATGCAGAGTTAATGTAATCTAGATCTAGGACTATTATGCACTAAAAATCAGAAAAGAGGTGTTCACATTGGGTTCACCAAAATGTAACAACAAAAATAGGGTGCCCACCTTTGAGGAGATGGAGCACGAAGATAGGATTCCTATTTCACTATTGTTTCATTCAAGGAAACCCTAGAGATCTCAATCCAATGATAGAATGAGAGAGAGATCTTACAATATGGTGTCCTAGAGTATGTTTTGAGACTAAAAAGGAGTTCATCACCAAGCTAGGGCTTTGAAAGATAAGTAACATGCAAGACCTAATGATGAAACCTAATACTTTGTAGAACTCAAGTGAATGAACTAGAAATGAATACAAATTTAAATAGTGAATTGGGAAATCAGAGAAGTGCACCTGGAAACTTGAATGTACTCAAAATAAGCTTTGAAATTTTGAAATTACAGAATTTATGGCACACTGGGACTCATACACTAGGTTGGGCATATCATTCCAAGACTAGGGTTTTTGGGATGAAAAAAGAATCTAGTGATGACAAGCCCAGATCTTCAAAATGTTGGAAAATTCACTGTACTAGGGTCCTCATACGCCACTTGTGGTGTATCAGTCTTGTCCTACTTTTTTAGAAAGTCTAAGGTTGAATATGCTCTTCTATCCTTGCTTTGTCTTTTCAACCTAATTTCTAGATCTAAACCTGTAAAAGGACCTACAAAATAGAATATAATGTTGGTTTTCTTATGGGGGCTTTGCCTTGGTCAAAACCCTAGTTCAATAATTAAACCTTGATAGAAATAATGGATCTTGAAAGTAAATGTGTATATAAACCCTAATCTTAAGTGTATCTAAGATTAGGAAATCTATAATGCAACACAACTCTATTCTAATGTGCTAGAATGAGGTAAATGGAGGATGGAATCACTTAGGAAACAAGTCATTAGGCTTGGTTTGATGGCTAGTTGCATCTCTACAACCTAGAATCCATCATGATTCACCATAGGCAACCATCATCAATCCTTGATAATGCTAGATCTTGAATGAAAGTGAGCTTGAAGATCTGAAAAAACACAATTATGCTGCTCCAAGATTTCAACTTGCTTTCTCTTGAAAACTTGAATGCTCTTGTGAAAGTATGCTTGAATTCTTGTGAATTCTTAGACCTTGAATTGCTTTCTCTCAATGATAATAATGACTTGAAAGCTTGTTTATATAGGACATGTTGGAAGAATGAAGAATAATGATCATCTCTACATTTTTGTGTTGTCACTGATGTCACCATGTTGTGATTGCATGTCTAAGTTAGTGCTTGATCTAGTATTTTGGTCTGGTATTTGAACCGGTTCTCAAGTTGCACCCTCCAGTATTCTAGTCCACAATCCTCCGCAGTTGACAGTTGCTACTTGTGGTTTTGGGAAACTGTTTATGGTTGCTAAAGGAATGTATGTTCAGAATTCCTTGTGCTCCAATGCTCATATGGCATATCGACATTATTTTGTTGATTGCTTTTTGTAGTGAAGTCTATTTCTGGCTGACTTCTTGGATTAGTCGTGATATGGTGAATTAATTTTGTTATGTAAATATATGTGCGACCTATCTTAGGTCTATGCCAAAATGATGTAGCATATTAAGCATATTAATTTCCATTTGAGAAGATTTTTGTGAATGCTTGAAGCCGACAGGTTAGTATTTTTTGGTAAGCAAGGAAATGCATCTAATTCTAGGCCGACCTAATTGATGCTTGCAGATAGATCGAGTATATATATGTGTTGAATGGTCTTTGAAGTGTGTGTGTCTGTGTGTGTAATCGATGAAGCAGTAGTGAATGCAAAAGTGAAAAAGAGTGAAAATGATGAAGTTTGTTAAGTCAGTCTATTGAGCATCACTGAAATTGCATCAACACTTGTTAGGTGCACTATTTTCATTTCATTTTGGCTATGAACCCCAAAAAAAAATTGTGAATCTTTTTGTAGGTAGTGAGCCTCCCTTGTAAGTAGTAAGATTTTGTATCTGGACAATGAGTCCTATTTAGGGTAGTGAGCCCTTGGCAGTTAGCCTTATATATTCAATTTTGCAACTACTTTATATTGTGAGTTAATCCTCACCATGGTTTTTCCCTCATTGGGTGTTCCACGTAAAAATCTGGTGTTCATTCTGTTGATTTTACTTTTTGTTATCTATATTTCATGTTCATACTTAATAACATAATAGTGTGGTTGTGGAATTGATAAGTCTCAAAGTTTTAAGTTTAATTTTGTGACAACTAATTCACCCCCCGCTCTCAATTGTTCTACGCCTTTAAATAGGAAATAAACCTAATTTACTACTTATTAGATCTCAAAAACTGACATCAACCAAAATTTTAAATTAAAAGCTTGAATTTCCCACTCAAACCCTAAAAAGGAGCCACACAAGACTCATACGCCACTTGTGGCAGATGGGTCCCACCTATGGGGACTCATATACCCAAGGTGGCGTATGAGTCCCACCCTAGTTTTTTGGGGTGGGCCAATTATGGGTTGTTAGAAAATTTGATGCTTTTATTGATTTTGTTAGGATTTCAGTTGAAATAAGCCTTGAGATTTGAAATAAAGGGTCATAAATTTAAGGGTAATAAAATAGGTCTAGATTAAGTGATAGATTATAACATCTTCGAGAAGGGAGTATAATTTCCATCATTACATCTAGTCCCCACTTTAGCACCCATGTGACTCTACATGCATATGCAAGCTAAAGGAATCCGAACAATAAACTTCATTTCATAAAAGGATACTCATATGGATTTATTCGCAATACAAGAGAATGAAGCCCCCATTGTAGCTATCTGCAAACCACAATGTTAGGAACCACATCTTGCAACACCAATTCATTAGTTATTCAAAAATCCTCTTATCTAACTTCTGATAAAAATAAAATTCGAGGGTAGATGTATGCCCCCTTGATCTTGGTTGCTTTATGGAGGTGGAATCAAGGTAGCAGTCTAACCACATCGAATTAGATAAGTCGTATCATAGGGTATTTCCAAGTACTATACCATATAGTGACAAACATTTAGTGAGAATGAGAGTGGAACCATGATTCAAACACCATAGATAGCGTCGAAAATAGAGTTTTCTAGCCCCTAGTATGCTAGTTTGAATGAAAAAGCACTTTTTAACCCTAATATGCTAAAGACCTAGTTAAAACATAAATGCGTAAAAGTGAAGCAATTTGTAATCATTTTGTCTTTTACCTTCTTGTAGTTTGACTTATTTGGATATTGAGTGAAAATGTCGAGTGTTCGAGAGTATGTGCCCCCGAGACTTGATAGCCTGCATGAGGAGGTAGTGTGGGACAATCTTCAACATCAAGTGAATGAATCCTTCTATGCCTTAGCTTTGTTTTTACACATTTATTTTATGTTTTTATGAATTTCTAGATAGAATTAGGACCTTGGAAGAATATTTTGCAAAGCATACCTTTTTTTCACGAAGTTTCCCCTTTTTTCGCAAAGTGTCCCACTTTTTCGCAAAGTGTCCCACTTTTTCGTGAAGTGTCCCACTTTTTCACAAAGTGTCCTATTTCTTCACGAAGTGTCCCAAATAGGAAATAAGGTGTCTAGGACACTTAGAAAAGTATCCTAGAGAAAATTTAACACACTTTTTGACTATTGATGTATAGATTTAAGAGTTTAGAATACTTATAGGAGATGTTTTTTCTTTTTTGTTAGATTCCACCTTGGTCACAATAGCATCTTGGTGGAAGCCTATTATATCATCTATGAGACCTTTTCTTGAAATAATCAAAGGTAGATACTCATATTTTATAGACCACTGGGATTTAATGGGTGTGCCTCATGCCTCCCATGACGTACGATGACTCCATGTTGATGGTGCTAGTAGAGAGATGGGATACCAATACCTACACATTTCACCTACCAGCAATTGAGATGATGATTACCCCGAAGGATGTACATCACATCCTTTGAGTTTCCATTTGAGGTGAGACCATGCAATTCGCAAGGGATCATACACATGCATAGATGTGAGCAGATATAGGATTTTTCCTAGGAGGACTGGTTTGAGAGGAGATCGTAGGGCCACGTAAATTGAGTTAGCATGGCTACTCTATGCATGACCACCACTATTGAGATGGATCATGATGTTCATAGTAGTAATAATAATCATCCTCGATGGCTGAGGAGCACATCTAGATGGAGGCCTTGTTCACATGATATAGCAGATGGAGCACCATAGGACCATATATGCTTGGGGCCGTAGCATTCTTGCACATTTATATTATGATCTAGGGGGGTTCATGTACTATGAGGTGGATAGCATGGTATATTGTATGCTACTACAGGTGTGGTGTTTAGAGTATATTGCATGCACCAGAATAACAAGGTTCCCTTTCATATCCACCCTCGGATACCCAAGTGCATTCAATTATCCACTGAGACGGGCATGGCAGTATGGGGATTTACATTTTTGGAGAGTCCAATTCAACCACTTGGATCAAGAGATCTTGTGGAGACCATACCAGCTAATACCACAATCACCAGATGAGAATCGATAGTTGAGGAGGATGCAGATGGATATATTTCTATTGGGTTGAAGTGATTACATAGTAAGACTATTCTACTACGATCGTTTTATGCAGCAGTTTGGGTAGATACAAGTACCACCAATAGCGTGACCCTTTTATATGCAATCAGTGCAGAGTGCTTAGAGGCTCAAAGATACAAGATGATTCACCTATGATGATGTCATCTTTAGTGACTCAAATGATGATGATCATGATATGCCTCTAGTCTCCGATGTTGATGATGTTGGTGCTACAGATGCATACGAGAAATGGTGGGCAACAACATGACCAACTCTTGTGTTTCCCATGAATCATCCTATAGGCTTTGTAGGACCACTCCTAGATCATAGGGATGAGGAGGAGGAGACAGGTGAGGAAACAAGGCTCAAGATTGTAGACCTATTTACAAATGAGATATATGAGGACTATGACAATGAGGCAGACCCAAATTATGAGGGAGAGGAGGAGACGAGGACAAGGAGGATGAGGAGGATTAGTTGATGAGTGAGAGTAGTGACATGAAAGATGAGGGTCTAGTTGTCGATGAGTGGAGAGATCCAACTCCCACTCATGTTACCAGATCATAGTTGGAAGCCACGATACACACCAACACTTACGAGCATAGAGAGGCTAGAACATCCTCCATGCCTCCTACACAAGATGAGGTTGTCTTTACATATAGCTGACCAAATATCTAGGTGATTTCATTTTATTTATTGTTATACTTATGCTTATGTTCATGCTTTTAGTTTATATACATATATCATGATGCATACTAATTATCTTTATGATTCCTATCTTGGAGGTTCTATGAGATATTTTTAGGATCTCTACCGACAGGTAGCTATAAAGATAGTTCCTCCTTCAATCTTTGATTAGGCTATCGGTACAAACTACATGCCCCCACCCATCATGGAGTAGGACCTAGAGTTGTTTGAGCCTTATGTAAAATTGAGAGCAACATACAAGGGTGCTACGAGGCACACTAATTGATTCAAGGCTACCTATGAGGAGATTGAATCATCTCGAGGTCCAGTGGAGGTCAAGAGACTTCATATAGAGGTATCCAGGCTATAGGAAGACAAAGACCGCATAGAGCGAGAGTGCCTAGAGGCCATTGGATGGGAGACCGTGGTTGTTGGATGAGTACAGGGTCTATAGTATGCCTTGGATTCTCTTATTAGTTCACAATCATGATCACATACTATCGTCTCTCGACAGACTATCTCTAGATAGATGTGATCACCAAATCTCGAGGGGTCTGGTAGCCATAGGCCACCCTAGCATTGTATATTTGCTGACATGTACTCGAAACTTTGTGATATATATATATGATCATTTTACATTTGGTTGTTTGTTTATGCTTATGTTTTTTTAAGTTAAATAGAAATTTGATTTATCAAATAATCTTTGTAAGACTATTTAATAAATGTCTCCATGATTTAACATGTTCTATGTGATCTAATTAAAACTATTCTAGTTTCTTTT
The DNA here is from genome assembly GCA_007258455.2 of Sequoia sempervirens. Taxonomy (NCBI): domain Eukaryota; kingdom Viridiplantae; phylum Streptophyta; class Pinopsida; order Cupressales; family Cupressaceae; genus Sequoia; species Sequoia sempervirens. The sequence continues at coordinate 568,548,920 of VDFB02270651.1, read as the reverse complement.
AGATGTGACATTATGATTGAGTATGTTATGCTAAATTAAATGCACCTATGATCTAATTGTAGAACATTAAACGCATATAAGGATCTAATCTAACACAACACACAAGATGGACTTGAATAGTATGAAACCTAAAGTAACCACCTAAAACTTAATAATTTCTTTAGTATTCAAGACACACAAATAATTGTTTGTCAAGAATGAAGCAATGTGAGAGCACATAGAATGTCATCTACTGACTCTAACACCACTGCTTTATCATTCACACTATTTAAGAAGGTTAGATATAGTACTAGCACAAATGTGTGATGTTAATAGGTTCCTTAAGAGGTGTACCATCCATTTCTATAACATATATGCTTTAGACCCATAAATTTCATCAACTATATAAGGTCCTAACCAATTAGAGCTAAAATTTCCTTTTTCTATCGAGGTAGCATTGATGTTACATTGATTCTCGCACAACACCAAATCACCTTTATTGAATGAATGAGGTATGAAATTATCATTGTAACTATGTTGCATTCTTCTAGAATAAACTTGAAGGTACTCAAGAGTGTTAATGCATTGTTCGTCAAGCATCTCAAGCTAATGCAAATGTTGCTCCTTATAGGTGTTGTCATCAATAAGTCCTTGGAGAGTGATTCTTAATGAAGGAATCTCTAACTCCAAGGGCATTATCACCTCAGTTTCATAAACAAGGTTATAAGGGGTATTCCTAGTTTATGCTCTAGCATTTGTATGATAAGCCCATAACACATAAGTTAGCTACATGCACCATTCCTTATTATGTTTGCTTACTATTTTATTTAATATTTTCTTGAGGGTTCTATTGGTTGATTCAGCTTGGCCATTAGATTGTGGGTAGTATGATGTTGAAAAGAAATGTTGTATGTTAAAAATTTCTAAGAACTTCTTCACATCCTTATTCTTAAAAGGTGTCCCATTGTTAGAAACTAATGCAGAAGGAAGTACAAAGTGAGCAATAATGTGTTCCAATATGAAATGACATATTACATCAGAGGTTATTGAACGAAGGGGAATTGCTTCCACCCATTTCATGAAAAAATCTATTGCAGTAATTATAAATGCATGTCCAGTGGAAGAGGGAGGTGAAATGTTTCCAATAATATCCAGGCCCCATACTGAGAAAGGCCAAATAGGAACTTGTGCGTGAAGCTCGAAAGCAGGAGCATGAATCAATTTGCTATGTTATTGACATTTATGAAATTTCTTAACATATGCAAAGAAATATTTTTCCATATTCTTCCAATAGTATCCTATATGGATTAAATTTTGAACTAATGATCTTCCTCCAAAATGTCCCCCACAAGCACTTGCATGGGGTGCTATGGGGATTTTGGATTGTTTAAGGCATATAAGAAAGATACCATCAAAGGACCTCCAATACAACATGTCTGCAAGAATTATATATTTAGACGCAAGCTTTTTAAGGTGAGATCAATTATTCTCAGTTCTTACCTTATTAAATATCGGTGCATACCATTCACTAGAGCTTTCCATGGTGGTTGATAATACTTATTCTCCCTTAGATTCTATCGATGGTTTCGTAATTGTATGCATGATAAATACAAAATATTTTGAAGGATATTGAGGATATATCAAAGAAGCCGCACTTTCCATTGCATCCACATGTCAATTATCTTTACATAGGATTTTATCAATGGTGAATGAATCAAATCTTTCTAACAAAGTTATTGTGAGATCCTTATATTTCAATAATTTATCATGCTTTGCTTGATACATTTTGTTTATTTATTTAATGACTAATTGTGAATCACCAAATATTTTAACATTTTGAGCTCCCAAAGTCAAAGTGATGCATAATCCAACAATTAATGCTTCATACTATGTTGTGTTGTTTGTGCATATGAAGTTTAAGTGATATGACAAGGGAATAGGCTCTCTTGTGGGTGGGGTTATTATAACCCCTACACCAGAGCCAATTTTGTACTTAGACTTGTCAAAGTATAATTACCACATTTCTTCATCTTTCTAAATAATTAACACATTCTCATCAGGAAACACTTCTATATTAGGTAATGCTAGGGGGAAGGGTCATCCGCTAAGTGGTCAATCAAGGCTTGTCCTTTAATTACTTTTTGTGAAACAAACTTAAGGTCAAACTTAATCAACAACATAACCCACTTAGCTAAGCATCTAAATAAATCTGTTTTGGTGAAAAAATGTTTCAAAGGATAAAATTTTGTCATCACATGTATTTCAGAATTTAGTAAGTAATGTCTCAATTTACTAGTAGTGAATACAAGGGAGAAGCATTATTTCTCTATCATTGTGTATCATGTCTCATAATCAATCAGATTTCAACGAATGTAATAAACATGATGTTCTTTACCATTTTCATCCTATTGGGCCAACAATGTTGCGAGAGCATGAGCTGATGCTGATGTATAAAGGATAATCGGTTTGTCTTGCATAGAAGTTTGTAAAATAGGTGGAGTGGTAAGATAATCTTTCAAACTCTCAAAATCCTATTTAAAATCCTCATTCCAATTAAACTAAACCTATTTATTAAGAAGATGTGTAAAGGGTAATGTTTGGTCCTCTAGGGATGCAACAAAATGACAGATAGTCTAACTTCTTTCTTGTAAAGTACGTAATTGAGAAATGTTTCTAGAAGGTGGCATGTTAAATATAACATCAATTAAATTCTTTGTTTCCACCTCAATGCATCTGTGAGATATGATAAAACCTAAAAATTTTCCACTATCTATGCCAAAGACACACTTTTTTGGATTCAATCTCATGTTATATTTTCGCATTCGCTCAAAGATCTTTCAAAGGATACTCACATTGTCTTGTCAAGTCAAATATTTGGCTATAATTTCATCAACATAGTCTTCCAAAATATTATGTATGTAAATCATGAAATATCAATGTCATGGCATGTTGATATGTTGCGCTTGCATTCTTTAATCCAAAGGGAATCATTACCAAACAAAATGTTCCCCAAGCTGTGGTAAATATTGTTTCATATTGATCTTGAGGGTTTCAATAAATATTTGATTACATCCAAAAAATCCATCCATGAACAACAACAAAGCATTCCCTATAGTCAAGTCTACTATCATGTCAATATTAGGAAGGGGAAAGTCATCTTTTAAAGATACTTTATTTAAATCGTGAAAGTACATACACATCCTAATATGATTATCAGGTTTTGTGACTGCGACAATGTTCAAGATCTAAGGAGAATAATCTATAGGACGTATAAAGCCAACTTCAAGGAGTTTCTCAATCTCGGCCTTAACTAGCAAGGCTACCTTAGGGTTCATCTTTTGTATATTTTGTTTAATGGGTTTAGCATTTTCGATGAGGACTATACTGTGTGTTATGATCTTAGCGTCAATTCTCGGCATATCCGAATAAGTCCAAGCAAAATTTTTAGGAAATTCATGAAGTAAAGTTGCATGATCTTCTTGTTCATCTTCATCTAGGAACTTTCCTATCTTAATTACTTCCTCCTTATTGTTAATATCCATCGGTATGCCAATTGTATCTCCCAAAGGAAGCACATTTTGTTTCAAAAATTTAGGATTGTATTCTTCATTGTCTTTATCAATCTCAATATTTTTCTTTTCTCCGTCTTCTTGTCTAGCATTAATCACAACACATGTAACTTATTTATTTTTAGGAGTAAATGGTTTATCATAAACTCCTAACATTTCTTTCAAGGCTTGATCATCTTCGAAGAACTACAATGATACTTCACAAGTTGTATCAATTAATTTTAGATGTTTCATGGTGAGAGTTGTTTTAGCATTACACATGATGGTGTTGATATTTAGTGAGGTTCTTTTAGCTGCTTGTGTTATCTTAGAAGGGAAATATACCAAACCACTTTTTGCTTCTTGTGTGCTAGGCTCTATAGGAACACAAATTCCTTGTTCTTTCCTTCCACATCCTTCTCCACTATAACCAAGTTCTTTCATGAACTCATAACATTTCACATAAAGTGTCTCCATTTCTTTCGAGTTTGGTGGTTGTTGATAGTCAATCTAATAAAATTTTCTTGTATAACTTGTCTCTTCTTCTAGAGTAGATGAGGTAGATGCTTGTGAGTTTTCTTCTAAATTATGTGTTGACATCACTATTGGTTGCTTTTGCTTTTTGGTTTCTTTTGTTGTGATCATGTATTCTCCCATAAATGAAGGCACGAAGTCTAAGGAACCCCAATCATCTTTGAACAACTTCATCACTTTTTCCATCTCATTTTTCTTTTCCTTCAATGGCTCTATCTTCAAAGTTGGAATTAGTGTGTTTAGAGGATTTGTCTTTCCCTTTTCAACTTGTAAGAAAATTTTGAGCTTGAGGTCTATTTCAACTTGGTATACTTTATTGTTATAGACACACTTCAAGAAATTATGAAGATTCGAAAGCACCGCATGCATCTCATGAATCCAAGGTCTCCCTAAAAGAAGGTTGTATGAAATTATATCATGAGGCATGACATGAATAGGAGTTTATAAGGTAGCCTTTCCAACCATAATAGGAAAATTAATCACACCAAGTGGTTGCTTTCCTACATTATCAAATCCTTGAATTGACAAGGAATCAGGTTGAATTCTTGATTTATCCATGCCAAGTCTATCTAGAAGGTTCACACTACACTCAGGGATAGTCATGGAAAAAGGGTGGTTGAGGGTGGTCTTGATGCTAGTAATGCATAGAAAAAAGGAAATATGGTGGGTAGTTTGGCTCAAGCCACTACTAAGGAGACCCAACCTATTCAAAAGGGACCCATGTCATTCAATGAGAAACTCCACTTCTTGGCTAAGGAGTGGCAAACAATTAATGGTCTTAAGCTTTTGGGAGACCAATAGCAGTTTAAGACCCCTATTGGTTTTGTTCTATGTGTTGTTTTCATTTCTTTTGTTGGTCAATTAGTTGTTATTTCTACTTTTTTTTCTTTCTGGGCATTTCACTTCTTCTGAGCCCCTCGTTTGGCCTCCATGGCCGTTTTATAATGGGTACATGCTCTCCTTGTTTTAATCTAATCAAAACATTTCCAACTAAAATAGATATATTTTGGTCAAACATATAGACTACCTGGATTCACTCTAGCTAAGATAGATACGAGCCATAACTTTTTTCAATTTGAAGTATCTGTAAAATTTATATGCAACACTACTTTGGGGTCAATTTATTGAAAATATAAAATTATTTGAATAATTTGAAAATATATTAAAATAACCTTTTGTAGATATATAAGATTAGTTTTTAGAATTTTATCTATCTATTGATCTATCTATCTATCTATCTATCTATATAACACTAGGTTATCAACACCAAAATAGTCAAAATAGAAGGTTGATTACCTTGTCAATAAAAAATGAGAGAAATATGATGTATTAGAGAAAAGATTTTATTTTAAGATGATGTAATTTATTTTAATTTTGGATAAATAGTTAAGACAAAATGTGACATCCCATGGAGATAGTAATGATTTATGTACATGCATAATTTAAGATTTGTTGAATTGTTTTTTATCAAAATGGGAAAAAAATAAATCCATGCATTAAAGTTTCAAGTTAAAAATAGATAAATAAATTGAATGAAGAAAAATAAAATTTACTATATAAAAAGTGACATCCCATATAACTTCATTTTTCAACATTTTATTGTTAACTAAATTATATGTCAATTTTATAATATTCAATTTTTTTTATTTTTTTTTCTAGAAAAAATACCAACATAAAATACAATAAAAATATATAAGTTTCATTAGTTTACACCATTTAAAAATTTAAAACATATATACTACTTTATAGTGATTCTAAAAGTGTGACACACCATTGTATTTTTACCCATTAATAAGAAGCAACTTTATTGATACCTACTCCATATAAAAGTACAAATAAACATGAATTATTTACTTTTAATGAAGAACAAAAAAACCTCCCAATATGATATATGAATAAAAAAAATACCTTCTACCATAATATCTCATTCTGATTATTTTGAATTTCTTGATCTAAAGATACTGATCTAGAAGAATAAATATGTTCAAAATATCCTCTAAATTTTTGGAAAAAAATCACTGTGAAAATGGAGATAAAAAACAAGGAAATTAGATGAAAATTGGTAAGAAAATTCCAATAGGTCTTCAATTAACCATGAAAAATGTCATCAAAGAATTGAAAAAATTAAAATACATTATTCCATCAAAATCTCCTTAGTGATATGCATTCATTGTAATTACTAGTGACTCACATTTCTTTGGTTTCTCAACTGAACTAGGGGATCCAATAGGTTCTTCATCCATCTAAGTCATTCTTCCAGTATTCTCATTCCTTTTACTAGTACTTCCCTTATGACATTAAAATGCTCTTTGTCCTTCACCTCCACACTTGAAAAAGGTTCCTCTGAATTATCTCTTCTTATATATTCCTTCACCTTTCCTATATCCATCATTGTGGTAGGATTGTTGACTCCTTTGTCACTATGGTAGAAATTTTGGTCCTCTCCTCCTTTGTGGTATGAATTATTGTCCTTCTCTTCACTATGATAGGGTTTTCCATCCTTGTTTTTTCTTCGCAAATGGTCTTCTCTCTCTAGATTATGATCCACTTCTCTAGAATCTTCCTCTTGCACTTCTATGTCTTTGTTCAAACTTCTAGTTCAACTTTTCTTCTACCTTCAACACAAATTGGTATTCCTCTTCAATTGATGTCATCTTCACCAGGCTCAACTCTTCTTGGATGTTTATTCTTAGTCCATTGATGTACCACACAACCTTTTCATTGCTTTCTTCACCATGTCTAGCTCTTATGATCATCTTATAGAATTCTTCAGTATAATCCTTCATAGATTTATCTTAATTTCCTTAGGTTCTACAATATTTTCAATAATTCAAGCTCATAAACAATAAGTATAAATTGATTCTTCAACTTTTTCACCATTCTATCCCACTTTGTGATTTTCTCCTTTCCTTTTCTATTCCTATCCAATTGAACTTCTTTCCACCATATAGAAACATTTCCTTTTAAATTATTTTTGTGTATCTCACTCTCTCCAGATCTTCAACCTCTTTAACTTCTTCATAATCAAATTATTCTTTCATATCATTGATCGAATCAATCAATTCCTTAAGGTTTAAATTTCTCATGTAATTTTGAATTTTAATTCTAGGTCTCTTACCAATCTTGGAAATAGCTTTCAACATCTTTAATTGATCTAAATCTTTTTCTTCTAGGATTTCTTCATTTTGATATGCAATATGATCAAATTCATCATCACTTTCATTCACATGTCTAGGGTTTAGACCTCTGCTTCTATCTTCTTCTACAACATCCAGCTGGACTCTCATTGATCTCATTATTTCAAACATTTTATTTATTCATCCAAAAAAAAAATCCGTAATAGGCACTCTCTTTGGTGGCATCTCTCCCCTTGGATTTGGTGTAACTACCTCAATTCAATGATCTGGCTACAAGGGTTTCAATTGCCTCACAGTCGATGCTCGGTTGAAAACATATGTAGTCTACCTTAGGTCAGTGATCTATTCACCATAATGAATTCCATCTCGAGCCTCAAAAACTAACTCTGATACCACTTGGTGCAGTCATATATGGAGGGTCCATAAAGGACTATCCAACCATGCAACCTAGAGTTAAACACAATAGAAATAACACAATAAATGCTCAACAAACAAGAATTATAATTGATTTAATAACTTCGAGTCTTACATGCAACATATGCCTCGTATTCAAAATGATTAGGGCCTACAGGCCTACTGCAAGGGCATTACAAGATATTAAAATTGGTACAAGGCCTTATTACAGTCCAACTAGGACCACTTGAAATATTATTCTATCTATGAACTACCTTACTAACTTCCTTCCTTCTAATGGGTTACAAATGATCTTAAATATGAATCTCCAACTATAATTATGATCCACATCGGCCTCAAGGGTTTACAAGCCTAATGAAAAATCAAATGTGTAGGTCAGCCAAGAACATGAAAGATAACCCATCGGGGAATAGGAATGTATTGTGGATCTCCAAGAAAGTTCTCGTAGACCTAAAATATCTTGAATGGTGTTCCACTAAGCTTTGTACATTCTAGAAAAGGTTCACACAACTATTTTGAGCCAAATTGGCCCTAAATGCTCTATCTAAGAATTGACAGTTAAATTTGAAGAGCAATAACTTTCTACAAACAAATGCAAATCATTAGAAATATGGATATGTTTTAGATGACCTCATGTAAAATTTATATCCTACTCCATGAGTTGAGAAATGATAATATAGTAAAATTCATAAGAAACTGATGAGACAACTACAAACTGAACTAAAATAAAAGAAATATTTTTGATTGATACAAGATTGCTTTACAACTAGGGATGCTCTTGAATCAAATTTTGTTCTAATTTTATGGGTGTGTTTGTAACTTTATGCTCATATGATGGAGGGTTGGTTCATGTGATTTCCTTGTGATTATTATTGATAGGTGTTTCCATGTGCATTGGTTGAGGTATGCTTTGTGACTTACTTTCAAGATGTAAGAGGGTGAAAATTTAGAGTGGTGGTATGGTAGGATGTTGTTGGTATGGGGTAGTAGGGCATTGTATTGAAGGTTCAAAGTTTGCATTATTATCAAGGTTGCATAAGGAATTTCGTATGAATTCATGTGTGCTCTCTTCATCTTAACCTAGGGCCTCAAAAAGACTTGAAATATGAGATGAAGTACCAATCAACCAAAGATTTCAAGGACATCAAGATTTTACCAAAACACATATCCATAATGAAATTTTTCAATGAGGTTCAAACTGTTAATCTACAAGTGGTGAACAATCAAAAAACTTCAGGCATAGGATCCTAAGAGTATTCTATCATAGAAAGTTGACCTACACCTAGATAATAGGACAAAGTCATCCAGCGGCGTCTGAGTCTTCAACAAGGGTTCTAAAAATTCAAAAGTTTGATTGGTTTTTACACTATTTAATGATTTTGATTCTACTTGCAAATAGTTGTAATAGTAAGTAATTTCCCATAATTTTCTTAATATATGCCAATTTGATTCAAAATGCAAGTATACAAGAATGTTGAATATGTTTGAACAAGTTATGAATGCAAAATTGAGATCTAAAATGCAATAATTGACTGGTTCTAAAATGTAGATTCCTAGAAATTATGATTTTGATATGATTTTGAAATATAAACAATGCACTTTCTTTCACCTTTATGAATTATATGCAATATGCCTAAAAAATGCAATTACTAATTCCAAAACAAATATCTATATGTACTAACAGACTGAGTAGACTGGGACAAATAACTGTGAAAAAGTTTACCGAGACACTTGCACAAGGATAGGGTCACCTGGGGGTGTCTATGTCCTTGGTAGGAGTTTCGAAAATTGAAAATTTTCATATTTAAGTTGCTTGTTAAGTTTTTTTTTTTTTGTTTGGAAAGTGATTTCACAGTTACCATTTTTCTAGAATTTATTAATGTGAGTGAAATCCAATTGTATGACAATGTTTGAATAACAAATCACAATTTTTAAAGCAATTTTGAATGCAAATATGATCTAAATGATTGAAAAAAACCCTAGTACAAGTTATAATGTAAGCTATGATGCAATATTTTTGGATTTTATGACTTTTTATGATGCAAATATGAAACCCTAAATAAAGGATGCAAAACAATGCAATATAAACCCTAGATCTAGGATGAGTGAATGCAATTTTCAAAAAAATTATGATGTTAAAATTTCAAGTTCACCAAAATGTAATAAAGGAAAAAAGGTGGGGTTTCTAATGTTTAATATGAAAACCTAGGGTTAATTTCCTTTTCCCAAATTACATTAGAAGGGGAGATCAACAAGATGGATAGATTGAATATCAACAACAAAGGTGAGCCAATCAGACATGGATCTCTCTTTCTTAAAGGTTTGTAAATGGATTCAAAATGATTTGAAATTATTGGCCTAATTTCATTATATGATCTAATAAGACTAATGAAATATTCTGAAAATACACAGATGCAAATAATAAACTACATGCAGATCTGAGGGGCACTGAAGATTGTGCACCTATCATAAAAAGTTAGATCCAACCTGTAGAGGAGGAAACAAACATCAAGGGGCATATGTTTCCCTAATAGGTGGTCTTGAAAATAATTTATGGGTCCTTTGATGCTAGATCTAATCTTTTATTTCTTAGTTGCAGAGTTGTCAAAATATTGTCAGGTAATTTTATAAATGAGTTTTTGTATCTTGATAACTTTTATGGCTTTGAATGTAACAATTAAAAAAAAAAATTTAATCCTGAGATCTATGTATTCACAAAGAGAAGATATGTTGGGCCATTTTAGGGGCTTGCCCCAGTCAAACCCTGTGCAAGTGTTTCCACTTCCATAACGAGAATGTCAATGATAGGAATGGTAATTGAAAAGAAGGAATGATGAAACCACAAAATGTTGCAACTCACCACCATTCAATGAATTATTTGAAGGAATGAAATCATATACATCACATCAAATATTTTGATCTTGCTTTCTTGAATGATTGAATACTTTGGAGACCTGCAACAAGGGTTAGCCTTCACAAAACATTGGTGCAGAGCACCTTGTTGCTCCATTTTGTGAATTTGGTCTAGATAGGTTGTTTGAGTCAATTTATTGGAAAATAAGGCCATGTTAAGCCATCATCTAATGCTTGTTTTATTTTTGATTTAGTGTGGGGTCATTTGAGTCAATTATGTAAAAAATTGCAAAATTGTCAAAAATGTTGTCAAGCAAAAATGTAAAAATTGCTCTCTTGTGGAAGCCCAACAGTCACGGGCAGTTGAAAGGCAATTTTAGGCATTGTAAGGATTTTTTTGATGTTTATATATGTTTTTAACTCAAATATGATGGTTTTTGAAGGATTTGAAGAAGAAATTCAATCAAATATCTCTATTTTATAATCATTTTATGTGTATTTTCATCATCTCCAGCCTGTGTACGGCTCTGTATAGGCCTATGTCAGTTTGAATTTATTTGGGATTGTTTCATACATGTTATAAATTCACTTTAGGGTTGGTTTGAGTGAATTTTATTGAACTTGAGGCATCTAGTGTGCATTTTGCTTGAACCAGCCTGAAATAGGGCTTCAAGGGTTTGAGGGTTAAAATGTGTTAAAAAGGCCATTCCACCTATTGTACATGTTGTAGTTTAGTGGAATGGGCCTGGTTAGGGTATCATTATTTTTAGGAATAGGTATCTTGGTGTGGTAAATAAATTTGAAAGGTTTTACAATGCTACCCTTGTGGAAAATGCAAGATTTTAGGCCTAAAAGACATGACTGGAGGTAGTAGACTAAAGAACTTGAACTGAGGAAGGTTGGAGAAATTTGGTTTGGGTGATATTTGGGGTGGTTTGATGAGTTTGAAATTTGGAAAATATGGGAGGGGTCAAATGTGAGATGTGGCATGAAGCCCCAGTTGAACAAAGGGTGAAAATAGGTGAATTTGAGTGGTTCTAAGAAGAAAGTGTGTGAGATCTTTGGGGGCAGCATAATTTGGTGATCAATTAAGCTTATGCAAGTAGAATAAGGAATTTTGGAAGTGGTTTCAAGGTTGTGAGAGGTATGGAGTTTGGTTTTCCAATAAACCCTTGCTTAGGTGGTGAAGAATGAGGGTTTCCTAAAAGAGGGTCATAGAGAGTGAGTTTTGACCAATAGGTTGGATAATTTGGTGTTTTGGAGGTAGGTTGAAGACTGTCTAATGATTTTGTGTGTTTGCAGCAAGAATTGAGAGGTTTTCCTTTGGAAAAGTGGGCTAATTGCTGCCCTTTTCAACACTAAAGGTCAGTTTAGAGGAAGTTGGTCCAAAGAGACCTATGGTGAATTCTTGACATGTTGTGATTGGGAATATTTGGTGCTTAAAAAGGTGTAAATATTGTGAGTTTTTCAATTTTATTGAGAGATAAGACCAATAGTTAAGGTCTTGAAACCTACAAGGCAAGTAGGTTGGTTGCAAAGAAGTTAACCCTAGAGAGGGTTTTGAAGATTGCAAAGGTGATTGAAAGGACTCAAGTTGTGTTGATTATGTTAATGACTTCCTTTTCATTGCATCAAACATGAAAATGAACGCACATAAAATTTTACATGGTGTTGGATCTTGAATTGCTGCTATAATGCTTTGAAATGCTACTCTTGACTTGCTCTTGACAATAGTATTTGCTCATAAATATACTTAGTGCTAGATATTTAGTGCTAGATAGATTTCAAAATGATAAAATAACTAGGTATTTATATGCAATTGTGCTAATTTCTTGAAAATTAGATTTCAAAAGCTAACACTTGAAATTTGAATTTTGAATGTTAAAATGCCACTAACAACATATTAAAAATTAGTCCTCGAAAAGATAGGTCGACCCATACACCCATGATAATACGGGTCCTGGCCTTATATAGTAGGACATTTAGTATCAAGATCAATACATTAATTATTTTTATTTATTCAATGCTTGCAATCCTTTTGAAATTGGTAAAAATAGGCTTTAGAATGCATACTTTTAGGAAATTAGGAACTTAATTAGATCCAATAATTTAGGGGGAGGAAACATAGTGTGAAATTGTTAAGGGTGAAAATTTCTGACACTACAATCATTAAAAAAAATCATTCCTTTATTACCTAAGAATTTTGATCATGATGATGGTAGCTTCATGTAATGAAAGAAATTGTACTCCCTTCTTGGAGATGGTACAATTTCTCACTTAATATGGACCTATTTTAGTACCCTTGCATTTGTGACCCTTTAAAACATCATTAATAGGCCCCTAAGACCCTTTATTTCAGATCTCATGGCTTATTTCAACTAAAATCCTGATAAAATCAATAAAAGCATTAAATTTTCTAACAACCCATCATTGACCCACCCTGAAAAACTAGGGTGGGACTCATATGCCACCTTGGGCGTATGAGTCCCCCTAGGTGGGACCCATACACCACAAGTGGCGTATGGGTCCTATGTGGACCCTTTCTAGGATTTGAGTGGGAAATTCAAGTTTTAATTCAAAAATTTGGTTGATGTCAGCTTTTGAGATCTAATAAATGGTAAATTAGGTGTATTGCCTATGTAAACAAGATTTCAAGTCATTATTTTCATCTAGAGAAAGCAATTCAAGGTCTAAGCATTCAGAAGCACTCAAGCATACTTACACAAGAGCATTCAAGTTTTCAAGAGCAAGGTAGAAGTCTTGGAGCAACATAATTGTGTTTTTGTAGGTCTTCAAGCTCACTTTCATTGAAGATCTAACATTGTCAAGGATTGATGATGGTTATCTATGGTTCAAATCATGATGGATTCTAGGTTGGGGAGATGCAACTAGCCATCAAACCAAGATTAATGAATTCCTTCCTAAGTGATTCTATCCTCCATTATCACTCTAATTTTAGCCTAAAGGAAGGTACATACATCATTATGGCTTATTAGGGTGATTAGACATCTCCCAAAGTGAGTCATTCATATTCGTGTTTCATTCATGCACCTCATTCTAGCATATTAGAATAGGATTGTGTTGCATTGCAGATTTCGTAATCTTAGATACACTTAAGATTAGGGTTTATATACACATTTACTTTCAAGATCCATTATTTCTATCAAGGTTTAATTACTGAACTAGGGGTTTGGCTAAGGAAAACCCCCGATAAGCAAATCAACATTATATTCTATTTTTAAAGTCTTTTTAGAGGTTCAAATATGAAAATTAGGTTGAAAAGATAAAGTAGGGATAGAAGAGAAGATTCAACCTTTGACTTTCCAAAAAAATAGGATGAAAAGTTAATACACCATAAGTGGCATATGAGTCCCAGTACATCAATTTTTTTAGATTTCTGAAGATCCAGGCCTATCATCACTAGATTCTTGTTTCAGCCTAGAAACCCTAGTCTAGGACTGATATGCCCAACCCAGCGTATGAGTCCCAGTATGCCCTAAATTATGTGTTTTCAAAATTTCAAAGCTTATTCTAAGTACATTCAAGTTTCCAAGAACACTTCTTTGATTTCCCAATTCACTGTTCTAATTTATATTCATTTCTACGTCATTAATTTGAGTTTTACAAAGTATTAGGTTTCATCATTAGTTCTTGCATGTTACTTATCTTTCCAAGGCCTAGCTTGGTGGTGAACCCCTTTTTAGTCTCAAAACATGCCCTAGGACACCTTATTGCAAGATCTCTTCCTCCCATTCTATCATTGGATTGAGATCTCTAGGGTTTCCTTGAATGAAACAATAGTGAAATAGGAACATTATCCTCATTCTCCATCTCCTCAAAGGTGGGGCACCCTATTTCTGTTGTTACATTTTGGTGAACCCAATGTGAACACCTCTTTTCTGATTTTGAGTGCATCATATTCCTAGATCTAGATTACATTAAATTTGCATTAGGATTTTTTTTTGCATTAGTTGATTTGTATCTAGGGTTTCTAAATCTTGCATTAGTGAAAGTGCATATAGGTTGCATTTTTGCATCTTGCATCATTGAATTTCATTTGAAATTTGTAATTACACTTAGCCTAGACATCATACAAACTAGAAAGCATAACTTTCACTCATAATTTTTTGAAATTTGTGCAAAAACCCTAATCTAGGACTCATACACCCCTCTAGGTGGTTTAGTCCTAGTATAGGTGGTTTTTCCTTATTTTTGGGTATTCTATCATGATTGTTATTTAGCATTCAGATCCCTAAAAATACCTTGATTGGGACTCATATACCCCTCTAGGTGATTTAGTCTCGTTTCAAATTTTAGACTGCATTTTCCAACATTAAAAGTTTGTTTTTGTGCTTTTGTTTGCTGTTGTTAGTTTTATGTTTCAGTTTATTGAGTTTTTGTTCAATGCATTTCATTAGATCTAGCTTAATTTAGATTCATTGCAATTGTGGATAGAATTATATTACTGTACTTTTTATTTTCAGCATTAGTTCATAGTTTAATTAGAATAGATTAAATTTGGAATTCATTAGAAAAAAAACCAAAAACACTTAAAAATTGATGAACCACTTGGAGAAAGCATAGTTATTTGAGCATGTCAAATATTTTTTTCCAAGTTAACCTAACCCTCAAGCCTTTTAGTAGTGATGAATTTGACATGTTAGATGAAGCCCTTAAGGATTTCATCTCACAATGTTCATCCACTAAGGCTTGCTACAACAAGTCAAAACCAAGAGAAGTTAACGTGATTCAACCCCAACTTATCCTTTACCCACCTTCACACAAAAATAAAACTCAAAACAAGCCTATTTTCACCCTTGAACCACCTAAGAACAATGTTTTGCATCAATCAAGTTACAATGTCATTTCTCATACATATAACACTAAAAATAATCCACAACCAAGAAAAACAATCTTGACATCCTTACCTTTTCCTAACTTTGTCTTGCCTAGTGCCCCTTGTTTTCCTTCGAATAGTCGAAAGGAGTATGATCTTGATGAGAAACTTAAGAATACTCCCATGAAAATATCCCTATGGGATCTTATTCAAAAATTCATCTATCACACTATGCTTCAATCAACCTTGCAAAATGTTGTACTTCCTTCTAATACAAATACAAGTGATGTAGTAGCTTTAATTCAAGGAATGAATACGGTTAACATAGATATTACTTTTCATCAACATGAGCTACCACCCTTGGAGATGAGAAAGAGAAATGATTCCTTCATGATAGTAGATGTCTATAATATGAAAATAATAAAAAGAACCCTAGACCTAGATGGTAACGATGCTATTCTTCACAGTCTCCTTTCTATAATCAATAATCTCTTGGAGACATTGCATTGTTTTGTCCTGGTTGTTGTGAATAGTGAAAATTTCCTCCTACAATTTCATTTTTCCCTCCTCCTTACCCACCAAGGCTCTGACCTCCTCCACCTCCTCATCCCAATTAGCCTATCTTCCAAAATATTTGGCAAGGGAGGAAAGCATATCCCAACACCCACCATCCTTGAACTTGCTCAACCATGGAGACTATTGGTTGAGAACCTTGTTTTCTAGCACCTAGATTTTTTCCTTCGCCATAATAAGTTGACCCTGAAGCCACTTTAGAATGTTGTTTTGGATGTTGATATTCATTGAAATATCATTCATTTTATGCCAAATAGGAACACAAGAGGCATACATTTCATCTAAATTGAGATCAGTAGAGGTCCCTTCTAGATTAATGTAGAGTTTAGGGGATTTTTTGGGGCTAGAAGGGTTAATGAATGGGGGAGTGTGTGAAAGACTTGTCAGGGGTAGGTTTCCAAGACTCATTGTCTGATTTAGATGAATTATCAAAGCCAAAGGTAGAAATAGGGGTGGGTTCGAGGAAAGAAACACTTTTAATGGGGTTGGGAGGGGTTTTCTCATTGACAAGGGTTTTTCCTCAAGCCCTGGTGATTCTACGAGTAGTGGGTGAGGTTTCTTTCATAGAAAAAATAGAAATAGGGCCCTTGGGGGGTCGATAAGATTGTGAATGACCAAAATGTTCCTCTTGATAGTGACCAGGGAAGGGAAAGAGCGATCTGATGATGAAAAAGGTGGAAAATTAAACCATGGTGAATGGGGATATTTTTACTTTTACCTTGGAAATTATTAATGGAATATTCAAGAGAATATAAAATCTAGAAAGAAAAATTCATCTTGACATTATAGCAAAAATGGCTTAAGTTGGAAATGTTTAAATTCATTTGTGTTGATAATATAATTAAAAATGTGACACAACTTTGTATTTTTACCTCAATACATCAATTGACATTTCACTCATTTAAAATATTTTCTTCCTATAGCTATTCTTTATGTTTATCTTATCACAAGTAAAACCTTTTCCATGAACATTCAAGATTTTATATTTATTATGTTTAGTTATTCTCACTTCTTCAATATAAGAGATTTATAGAATTAAAGGGATACACCTATATAAATTTGAGCATAATATCTTTTACCATTAATTTCAACTAAAATAAAATGAGACAACCTCTCATTAATCAACATTATAATATATTCTAGCTTGGGCTATGGTTCAAGAATAAATAAATTCTTCATAACCAATTTGCAATTTTGTGGATCAAGAACCTAGAATAATTCTAGTTCGAAGAGAAAGTCTTCATCTTCTTCAATCTAAATTTTTTTATTCCTTTTGTGCTAGGAATGCATATCTTGAGACAAAACAAATAGGATTTTTTATCTTCTTTTGGTTCAAATACCATATCTTTTATCCATTTCTTTGGAAATTTTACATAGAAATGACAGTCACTAGATTAGTGGTCATAGATCATTTGGAGCCAAGATTATTAGTGTGAAATCAAGAAAATAGGGGGTTTTCCAAAAATGGAAAGGTAAGTCCAAAGGATAATAATAGACCCTATCTTCCTACATTCATTAGGAAATGAGATCCCCACAATAAATTGATTAAAAACCCTTAGGTGAATCAACCCAATGTGAGAATCTTCAGATTTCCTTATGCTTGAAGGATGGGGTCAAGGTCAAACAAAACTTTCAGGAGAAAAACTTCAAATAGAAAATCAACTCCAAAATACAATCTATGACTTGGATCTTGTAGATTAACCTTAATATTTGTAGAACTAGAAAACCAAATGCTAATATGAGAAGGGCAGAGATGTGTTTACTAGTCACCAAGAGGTAGTTTTTGAAGGCTGACTGGTACTCATTTTCCCATAGGTGAATGGGTCTTTGTAGGACTTTTCAAAATTAATTTCTAGGTCTTCTACTCCTATGTCTGCACTTTCAGATTCTCCAGGTTTCACAATTAGATAGTTGAAAATAAATTCAAGATTTGAGTTTCTATGAGATGACAATAAAGGTGACAACAAATACAACTTTTTCAATTTTTTCCTTTTGAGATCTTCAACTTTTCTTGAACCTATGAACCTACAAATCTGCAACACACAAAGAGAGGGAAAAATGTTTATTTTTGGGTGAATGGGGGGCGGGGGGGTTTTCCTTGGTCAAACTCCATTTTGGTAATTAAACCTTGAAATGAAATGAAATAACATGAATGTAATGATGAATGAACAACTCAATATTACCACTCATCAAACCCTTGAATGAACCTTAGAAAGACTAAAATATTGATGTGGATCTTGCATGACATGGCTTCAATGGATGTGGATCTTGATACTTGAATCTTTCTTTGAATCTTTGACTTGAATGCTTGGATTAGATCTTAAAACCTACATCACAATGTTAACTCCAAAAACATGCATGAATGAACATAATTTTAACATGATGCTTGAGATATTTAGTGTTGTAATAAATGAATAAGAAATCTGATCTTGAATGCTCTTGACAATAATATTTGCTCTTGTGAAATTTCTCTTGAAAAATTCTTGTAAATCTAGGATTAATTTGATGAAATAACCTTGTATTTATAGACATTTATCCTTAGTTTTCCAAAAATTAAACATTACAAGTCAACCTTTAAAATTTGAATTTGGGATGATAGAAAGACCACCAAAACATGTTTTAAAAATTGGTTCAAAGGTCTAGGGAGGATCCATTCACCCATGGGCGAATGGGTCCTAGGTCCCTATTCTTGGAACACACATTGCTCAAGGTAATTTATCATATGTTGGCATTAAGTATTGTCTGGTTTCCCCTTGGAAAAATGTAATTTAGTAGGCTTGTAGGTGCATAATAGGACTCATTAAGGCATAATTAAGCTCAATTTAATTAATATGTGTTGAAAGGTGCAAGACAACTAAGAGGGGGGGGTGAAAAGTTGTCACCGATCTAAATCACAAATCTCAAACAATTATTAACTTACCATCCACTTTATTTTGTTATTAAGTATGAACATGAAATGAAAATAACAAAAAGAAATATTAACACAGGAAACATCAGATTTATGTGGAAAACCTAATAAGGGAAAAACCATGGTGAGGATTAACTCACAATATAAAGTAATTCCAAAACCCATTACAAAGAGGCTCATTGCCAAAGAGCTCACTGCCCAAGATACAAGGCTCACTGCCTATAGATAGGACTCACTATCCAAAAGGGAGGCTCACTGCCTACAAATACAAAAGATAACCAAAAAATCCACCATAGAAAATTACACACATTTGCAGCCTTAATCAGAGAATTGTGCATCTGCAGCCTTAATCAGAGAATTGCAAACACCATAAGCTCACTGCTTTCATGAATCTGACACATTAAATTACTGCTTCCATAATTCACTTTCACACACTCTTGCTTCTCACACTTTTGGCATTCTTGATACATCAATCCATAACATCTCAACTTGTATTTATACCATCTTCAACCTTAGAAAATTTCTCCAAGGTCGACTACACATGCTTCAATTTACAAATTCAAATTAGGCTGGTAACTCAACATTCCCATAGTGGAAGAGAATGAGAGAAAACCAAACCAACACTTAACCAAGACCCAAAACAATGTCTCAGATCAATCACACACTTCCTTAATTGATACTTTATCCTTCGCATGTTGGAGTATGGACAGACACTAAGAGGGGGGAGGGGTGAATCAGTGTCTGATAGATAGACTAAAAATTAAACCTTTTCAACTTTCAACAAAGACTTTTATCTCAGATATCCTTTATGTTGATAAAGAGGTAAAGAGGTAAGATATGATAAAACCAACCCAGTCCATTTAGACAACTTATGCCAATATAACTTGCATGAGATATCTTGCATTTGCAAAATATGTGACTGACATTTGTTTAACAATCAAAGCATGATGAAAAAACATGTGCAACTCATATGACTATGTATGTAAATACCAACATCATTGAATCAATTTAAGACCACCAGATTTCAGCTTTATGAGACACTACAACAACTGTCTAATAGAATAACATATGATACATTAAAACAACAAAGAGCCTTAGTACATTATAATAGATTGAAACACACTTGAACTATGAGTCAATGAAAGAACATGTGATGTGATAGACTAAATTCTTTTCATCAAAACATGCATAACAACTTTGGTGAAATAGAGCTTTTAAACCAGTTTGCAACATATGACTTTGACAGTGCTTGTAACAGCTGAGTACAATAACATTGCAAAAATAAGAATTGATAATAGACTATAATGCATTTGATAACTTATGAAAATTAGATAGAAATGAAAATCTATCACACAAGGACTTATCACATAACACACTTTCATATCAAAGCAATGAGACAAAAAAAATACACAAAATTTGACGAGTGGAAAACCATCTTGGGGTAGAAAAACCACTCCAGAAATGATGCCTTACTGGCTTACTTCAAAAACATTGTTTACAATGCCTTACTGGAAATTTTTTAGAGCACCCACTCTAGGAGCACCAACCCCTTACTAATTTAGGAACACCCATTCCAAGAAGCACCAACCCCTTACAAATTTAGGAACACCCATTCCAAGGAGCACCAACCCCTTCTATAAATTAGAATAATAAATATCAGAGGGTTTCTTTGTTACAATTTAACCCACATATTTATTTCAAACTTATACACCAAATATCCTAAAGATTCATTGTTTGAATCTCTAAAATACTAGATGTATTAGTTAAAATTTTTGCATCATGTTTACAATAATTTCTATTGTAGAATGTGTGCACAAACTTCTCAAAAATGCCAACCACAAAACTCATGTTCCATCTCTATTTTTATATACAAATGATCTCATGAATCTTCAACAT
Organism: Sequoia sempervirens; assembly: GCA_007258455.2. Lineage (NCBI taxonomy): Eukaryota > Viridiplantae > Streptophyta > Pinopsida > Cupressales > Cupressaceae > Sequoia > Sequoia sempervirens. The sequence continues at coordinate 568,528,241 of VDFB02270651.1, read as the reverse complement.
AAATTCAAGATTACAATAATTGTTTTCTTCAACCGATTGCTTTTTAACCCTTTATTTGTTTGCAAAGAAATAACCAAGGGTTTCTAATCAAACTAATCACTGAACCTTCATTGTTAATACCTTAACAAAAATCATGATAAAGCTCATAAAAAAATGTTTCAATTGTAATACCTGTTTAGGGAGGAATGAAAGCAAATAAAAACTAGAGGAACCATTTCAAAACCTCCAAACTAAAAATCTCCATCTATTGTCTTCCAAATTCCTCAGTCAACACTCTATCTTCTTCCACTGTCGAGCTCAAAAACCTACTATCACAACTTCATGGTGGTGGCTAGGGTTTCACAATTTTACACAATGAAACAATAATGACTTTTCCCTATACTTTCCTCAAGTCTTTCGAATAATTTTCAAACAAAAATAATCATTTGAAATCCAAACATAATGATGCCTTTAGAATTTTCTAGGTATGACCAAAAACTATGCATCAAAACCATATTGTTGTCGCTGCCAAGTGACTTTATAAAAAGTCAAAAACTTTATAATTATAACAGCCAATGTCACATGTGAAATGTGACCGAAATATAAACACCAAATAGAACCTCCACTTAAGCTTTTAAAAATAATTTAAGACTTCAAAATTCCTACTCCCCAATACTTAGCATGCTCGATAAGGGCTTTTAAACATAGAACAAATATATATATTAAGTGTTAGTTCCTTTGCACTGTTTTAAACATTGATCACATTTATCTTAAGTGCTCGATACCTCTAGGTCACATTATCTTAAGTGCCTGATACCTTCATGGTATAGAATATAAAACATTCAATATCTTCATCATAGGCCACACTATAAAATCAATTAATGAAATCCTTTAGATCATGTACAATGTAAAATGAAGTTCAAACTACCTAAAGCCATATGCTTCACAATGTTTTAAATCTGAAGACCTGTAAACTGCATTTGCTTGCAACTTGTATGATCAATATATGACTTCACATCATATTTGAACCGTCAGCCACATAGAAATAAATGTGCACAAATATATATAAGCAAATGTAAACCTTGCCAAAGTATAAGCCAGAGTATGTATGCCACTGTCCATGGAGTCAAAAATGTCTGATCAAAACCAATGTTATCATGTAAAGTCTTGCCTTGTAGCTTCCTGAAAGATAATCACTGTAAGTACCAACATGTATATATTAAAATTATCAAGAGCCCATAGCTAGGTGAGTCATGATATAAAATGATCATATGCCATCAAGATAAGATCATGGACAAGTATGTATCCAAACCAATTGATCATATGTGATCATATGCCATCAAGATAAGATCATGGACAAGTATGTATCCAAACCAGAGTTATAGTTTTGCCACAGTGTTACCAAAATGTCAAAGACATAGTACATGTTAGAGATACTAGCATCCACCAGTACAAAAACAACAATATATGACTAAATAAACTACTAAAAACTATATATAAATGACTAATTTTGGTCACGTGACCATTAGTAGTTTATTACCGGTCATTTATAACGTGACCAAATTTATGACTAAACTATTTTAGTCATTTATCTAGTCAGTGATTTAGTCATTGATTTGGTCATTGATTTAGTCATTGATTTAGTCGTTAATTTAGTCATTGATTGTTGTTAACTGGTCATTTATTTAGTCATGGTAGTGATTTATTTAGTCATATATTTAGTCATTAATTTAGTCATTGATTGTTGTTAACTGTTCATTTATTTAGTCATGGTAGTCATTTATTTAGTCATATATTTAATCATTACTTTAGTCATATATTTAGTCATTAATTTAGTCATATATTTCGTCATTAATTTAGTCATTAAGTTAGTCATATATTTAGTCATTAATTTAGTCATGACTTTAGTCATTACTTTAGTCATATATTTAGTCATTACTTTAGTCATATATTTAGTTATTTTTATTTACTGGTTTCCATTAATTGGTAGTAAATATAGTCATTAAATGAATAATTTATTAAATACCATAAATTTTATAATGCAAAACTAACATAATATTAAACTTGAACTAAAACATAAAAACAAATAAAAATATTACATATACAAACAAGCTACAACATGCTAGAATTAAAAGATTGATTCAACATCATAATAAATAAAGGTAATCTGCAATAAAAAAATTAATGCAAATATATATATCAAGTTATAAGATGTCAAAGTTGTCTAAGAGTTTCCAACTCTTTCAAATACACCATGATAATTAAGATCCTTGAACAACACATTCAAAATATTGCATAAAGCAGTGAGCTAAGATGTCTAACAACTAGTACATGATAAACATATTCAACTATGTCATTTTTTGCAAATATTTTAGTGGCCACCGTGTGAAGGTTCCCTCTTTCTTGTTCAGACGAACAACTCCATCTGTTTTGTCTTCATAAACAAGGGGTATGTTATTTGTGACCTTTAAAATGTTTACATTTGCATCTCCTATTCCTTTCAAGTTGACTCCATGTACAATGAATAGGGAGTGAATTTTCCCAATTCCCACAACATCACCATCAAACGGATCCAACACCCTAACTTCATCCCTTTCTTTGAGTTTATCAATACATTTCTGCAAAAAGAAAAACAATAACACATTATATTACATAGGTAATGATTACCTTTGTTTGCATAATAAAAAAACCATTACTTACTTAAATAGGACTTGCATGTGTGTGTTAAAATAATTGCAAAAGGAAATTTTCAAAAATAATTTCAATGATACCTTATGAATGTTTTACCCTGAAAATTACCTTAGCAGTCTCACATTTTTGTTGATGAAGAGGCCTGGTAGTCATGCAATCATACCTCTTAGATATGTATTGGCATTTCAAACACTTTATCTCGAGTACCAAAAAAATAGCAATACATCACATTTTACATCTAAATGCCTTAAATTTTTCTTGTAGTTTTGTCCTAGACATTTTCTACAAGAAAGAATAACAATTCATGCAAAGAAATGTTGTTCTCATTTTTTAACCACTAAAACATGATTTCAAAACAACCCTTAGAGATTCAAGTGTCATTACTTTTGACTGAAGATAGCCCCCAAATGTCTATTGGATAAGTGTTGTATCTTGCAATAGTGGATCAACTACCCTCCCTCCATCAACTTCAACAAGATACACTGATTGCATTACATCAATGGAAAACTTGGAAACATAAACCATATAAGATCATCTAAAAATATGCAGCAAGGATTTACACAAAGAACTTCTAGAAACAAAATGACAAAGGGCCAAAAAAAAATCAGCATAACCATGATGAATATATAAAAGTAGAAAAAAAGTAAAAAAACCCAAGAGACAAATGGGAACTAGCTGAGCCCTGACAAGCCATTTTAAACATTGGCATCTTAAAACTCAATTTACCTTAAAAATTCATGAGCATCTTCTTCTTTCCCATACCCAAGGTGGTTGCCAATGTTCTGCATTTGTGATAATATTCTGATGGGTTAAATAGGACCCTTTCCATCCCTCATCCTAGAAGCAAGGTGTTGAAGCTCACACATGAAGCACCAATCATTTCTCTCACTTCTCTGACCTGAATTCAACAACATACCAAATGACAATCCTGTGAATATTCATAAGATCAAATGGCTAATATACAGAAGTAAAAATTTCACTTAAAATCAACATATATGAATGACTTGATGGAGAAAAGTTAACATTCAATTTTTTGAATGAGATCATTGGAGTAGATATGCAGTAACATGCCTTGGAAATATCAGACATTGTAGCACAACATTAGTATAGTAGCTGGATAAAGTCACATAAAAAGTCACTCATATGTAAATTGTTAGAAATAAATCATTCATTTTTATTTAAGATCATGCACCACATGGGCATAGCAGGTAGATGGAGTCACCTGAAAATTTATTCAAATTAAGATTGCAGGAAATAAATAGTTTGCTTTCAAAAAATAAAAATAAATAATTTTCTTTGATATATAAAGCTCATCTATGAGTGAAAGAAAGCACCAAAACCAATTAATAACTTCCTTCATGTGGTGGTCTAATTGAATCATCAAGAGTGAAAAAAATCTCTCCAACAAAATCAAATTGAAAGCTGCATATATTATTCCCATATCGAAAGTTGCATGAAGTAGAAATTTGTGTTAATCTTAGAAAGTCAATAAAAGTGAATTTTTTCAAAAATAAAAAATTGAGCTGAAATCTCAAATCCCTGAGCATTGTTGAATCATAAAATGAAAATCTTAACAAAGGTAAGAAAAAAGCGGTGTGTGTACAATTTAGGCACATAGTTGAATTTCCTACACTTGATTATCAAGTAAATATACTATTAGAATTTACTTGTGCCTCAAGCAATATGAATGCACATCCCCTTATGATATATATTGGGAACAAAAGACAAAAAAAATCTATAATAATTCATGGCCTTGAGAAATACAAATTAAAGTAACATCAACCATCAAGTAAAACACATACAAGTCACTAAGGTAATCCAACATTCTAAAGGTCCATGGCCTTGCCTGAGATTTACCAAGCAAACAAAAAAAGATGGAGCTTGGTAATAAGATTCTTGCACAAATGCTTGAAAAAAATGAGCGTAAGCTACACAGTGCTTGTAAAGCTTGAAGCAAAGCATTTTCATTACTACTTGTGCAATAAAACAGCCAAAAAGTACTTGCAAATTATACTATTTACAGTCTAACCTCATTCATTAAAGAGATCAAACATCAAGTTTCCAAAAATTCTGTGTTGAAGATAGATGACCTCAAAATTTACCTCTAATTGAGTCTTCCATTGATTAAGAACAGGAAAACAGATGATGTTCAGAGAGAAAGATGTTTAAGAGACAGGTAGGTCTTGCTACATGAGGAGGTCCAATGAGGATGTTAATAGTTTCAGACAATAGGGAATGCAATGAAAAGAAGCAAAAGAGGTGAAAGGACCAAATAATAGGCTAATAGAATTTATATTGGACATCATATGCTTGTAGAGCTCTAAATATTCTAACAAGTTCACATAAGATTTAAGCAATCCAAGATGGGCATCAAAAACAAAAGTGGTCAAGGGAAATTCAATGCCATATTCATTTGGGGGCCAAACCATGGATGTCATATTTATCCATACCCACAAAATTTTTGATTTGGGAATTCATATTCCAAAGTAGTAAATTGATGTTGTTAGCATAAGAGAATTAAGGCCCAACGATAAAAAAAATTTCACTCTTACACTAAAAAGGTATAAACTTTACATTGAATATTTTAATTGAGGACCTGCTGTTGCAACCATATCACATGCCTTAATATCTATAATCTACACCTTCATTCAAACTTATGTGTTGTTGAAATTTTATACATAAAGGTCAACACATGGATAAACACAAATATATCATGTCTTTAGGTGAACCAAAACACATGATATGTCTGTGCATTGACAACTTAAGACTCAAAGAATGATGCTAGCAAAGATAAACTAATATGTTAGGATTTTATTGGCTCTAGAAACTACCATACCTATTTCCACAATTGATGAGACCACAAGGTGACATTAATTCAAGCTTGTCCCAATTGAAAAGTTTGACAAAGAGTTCATATGGAAAGAGTGTCTAAAAAACAAAAGTTGTGTGAGAAAAATAAATATAAGGTGCAAAATTACATAACAAGAAAAAATTAAACATACTTGTTCCAGGTGTGTTAACATAAATTATAAAATTTGATTCAATTCAAGACCTCTTTTGTATGTCAATAAGTAATAATTGCTAAAAAAATGTATCACACAAACCTAAGTAAAAAATTGTAGCATTGCAAATAATGAAACCAACCATAACTTGAAAACAATAAATTAGCATATTTGAAAACTACCTCACTTGATTTTCATGAGCTGTCATTAATCATTTTTCTTGAAGATTGCTTCAAGGTTTTTGAAGATTTTAGCTGTAGTGCAACTTTTTTGACAGATGCTTTCAAGGCATTACCAGTAGGAAGAGATGAAACGACAGTATGGAATATGTTAGAAGATATTATATCATAGTTTTCATTCTTTTGGAGTGATACACTACAAACAAGAGCTCTTTCCTTAAGTGGAGAAGAATGTTGAAAAGCATATCTAATAGACCTCCTGCCTGTACCACTTATTTTTGAAGCCCTTTGGTTCTTAATTTTAGATGTTGCTATTCTAGTATTCATAACCTTTGACATACTATCTAGAGAAATGAAGGATGTGGAGCTTGAAGAATCATCTTTGGCTTGCAATGAACTCTTTGGACTTGATGCCAAAGGAACAAGATTCTTCTGGCTAGAGAAGTTGGTAAGTGATTCTCCAGAATTTGAGGCATTATTGATAGGGATTTGCCTCATTTGGCTATCCACCACTTTCTTACTGGTGATGTAAGATTGATTGCAAGGGATAAATGTATCCCCCATATGGATATTAGTTCTGGATGTAGAATTAAAGGAGGAGCTTGAATTCAAAGAGGTTGAATCCTTCTGGCCAGAGGAGCTGGGGAGTAGAATTCTATAATCTAAGATATTCTTCATAGAACGTTTGCCTATTAGATCACCCATGACATTTTTACTGGTGCTAGGAGATTGATTAAGAGACTTGGAGGAATCCACCATATGGCCATTAATGTTGGAGGCTGAATTAAAGGATCTAGATGGATTCACCACATGTGCACTAGAGGTAGAAGAATTCTTAACCGTATTGAAAGTGATGTTATCATGTACAGGCTCCTCAGATACAAGAGGATTGTTTCTAGCAATTGGAAGATCAGGTTCATCCATGGAAATACAAAGATTCAGTGTACAACTTGTAGAGTTGTGTTTCTTATGTTCAAAACTGCTAGAGCCCCAAACATGGTCCAAAGCAATTCTAGATGTAGGAAGCTCATTCCTCTCATTCTTAGAAATAGGGAAATCACTTGTAGAAACCTTGGAAGACAATTATTTGCAGAAGTTGAGGATCTTATGTTTCTCACACTAAATTTTTGAGTTGAGACATCAGTAATAAAACCTTCAGAGCTAGGTTTATCAAAGTTGGTAGTACCTAATAGATATTAATTTCCCTTGTAACATTTGGAGGTGTTTCCATAACCAACATCTGAAAATAAAACAACAAATTATTCAATCACAAAAAATCTACAATAGCTATCCATGTCATGACTTATAATGTATGAGATCTAATGAACAACATTTTGAGTACAAGTATTAAACTATATATTTCTAGTAGGCCTTGGTATTTTGATAGGAAGACCAAGCATGATGGGGAGAAGAACACATACTCCATTGTATTGATGGTGGGTGAGAAGGAGTTCATGAAGACCTTGAAGGAAGGAGGAGGAAGAGGATTCTTCCTGATTATGAAGCCAAAAAGTGAAGCAGATCTGCCCATAAAGAAGAAGGAAGATGCACCAAAGTAAGTCCAAGAGTTGTTGGAAAGGTACAAGGACATAACAGTGAATGAATTACCTAGTTCCCTACCTCCCATTAGGGATATAAGCCACCATATTGATCTGATTCCAAGGGCTACATTGCCCAATAAGGCTGCATACAAGATGACACCTACTCAAAATGAGGAGATTGCAAGACAAATGCAAGCGTCGATGGATAAAGGGCTAGTGAGGAAGAGTTTGAGCCCATGAGATGTTCCTACTATCCTAGCACCAAGGAAGGATGGGAATTGGAGGCTTTGCACTAATTCAAGAGTCATTAATAGGATCACAATTAGATATAGGTTCCCGATGCTAAGAATGGAGGACCTTATGGATTGTCTATCAAGAGAATCTTACTTTTCCAAGATTGATCTAAAGAGTGGGTACCATCAGATAAGGATCAGAGAGGGGGATGAATGGAAGGCAACTTTTAAGACTAATGAAGAGCTCTATGAGTGGTTGGTGATGCCCTTTGGGTTATCAAATGCCCCTAGTACATTTATGCGCTTTATGAATGAGGTATTGAGACCTTTCATTGGAAAGTTTGTTGTAGTTTATTTAGATGACATCCTTGTGTTTAGCAAGTCTAAAGAAGAACATTTGAAGCACCTTGACATGGTACTAAGGAGGTTACAAGAGGAAGAACTAGTCTACCTTGGTTTTTTCATCTCCAAGGGAAGTTTGACGATGGATCCTTCAAAGGTGGATGCTATTCTTACTTGGCCAACACCAAAATCCATGGGAGATGTGAGAAGCTTCCATGTACTTGCAAGCTTTTATAGAAAGTTCATCAAGAACTTTAGCCAAATTTGTGCACCAATCTTGGACACCATCAAAGGAGGTAATAAAGGTAAGTTTTCTTGGACCAATGAGGCTGATAAAGGGTTTGAATATCTGAAAATGAGAGTAGCACAACAGCCTATACTTGTGCTCCCTGATTTTGATAAAGTTTTTACCATTGAGTGTGATGCTAGCAATCAAGCAATAGGGGTTGTTTTGAGCCAAGAAGGAAGACCGGTTGCATTTTTCAGTTAGAAGTTGAATGAAGAAAAGAGGAAGTATTCTTCCTATGATTTGGAATTGTATGCTATGGTCCAATCCCTCAAAAAGTGGAGGCACTACTTGTTACCTAAAGAATTTGTTGTTTATACTGATAATCATGCCTTGAGTTTTTTGAATGCACAGGACAAACTCAGTCATAAGCACATGAAGTGGGTAGAGTCTTTGCAAGCCTATACTTTCACAATAAAGCATAAGAAGGGCCAAGAAAATAAGGTGGCAGATGCTCTCAGTAGAAGGGAACTTTTAGTGCAAGAGATTCAACTCCAAAGCATGGGGGTTGAAGCATTGAAGTATATGTATCATGAAGATTCAGATTTCAAGGAGGCATTCAATGTTTGTGAGAATCATTTGAATTATTTTCATGGTGAATTCTTTGAATTTTTATTGTAGAATGGTTTTCTCTTCAAAGGAAGCCAATTGTGTGTGCGTAAATGATCAATGAGGGAGAATATCATAAAGGAGAAACACAATGGGAGTCTTGGAGGTCACTTTGGCCTTGAAAAGACCTTGGAACAAGTTAGGAGATTTTACTATTGGCCAAAGTTGCAAGTGGATGCGAGAAGGTATGTGGAAGGCTACACAATATGTCAAAGGGAAAAGGGAACTTCATCAAATGCAGGACTCTATCAGCCACTGCCCATTCCCAATAGGCCTTGGGAGTGTGTAAGTATGGACTTTGTCTTGGGGTTGCCTAGAACCCAAAGAGGTTTTGATAGTATCTTTGTGGTAGTTGATAGATTTAGTAAGATGGCACATTTTCTTTCTTTAAAATGCACCAATGATGCATCTCATATAGTAGGTCTCTTCTTTAAGGAGGTTTTTAGGATACATGCACTTCCTTTAAGCATTGTTTCTGACGGGGATTCTAAATTCATTGGTCACTTTTGGAGGACCTTGTGGAAGAAACTCAAGGAAAAAATATGTCCTTTAGTTCAGCATACCATCCACAAATGGATGGACAAACTAAAGTGGTGAATAGATCATTGGGAAACCTCTTAAGATTCCTTACCAAGGAGCATGGACAAGCTTGGGATCTAATTTTACCTCAGGTTGAATTTGCATATAATGAATCCATGAATAGGAGCATTGGTAGAAGTAGTTTTGAAGTATTCTATGGCATGCACCCTAGAGGGGTCTATGAACTAAGAGATCTACAAGGAGTTGCTAATAGAAGTGCTCAAGGTGAGGACTTTGCTATTACAATCAGGGATATTCATCAACAAGTGAAGGAAACCCTTCAAAAGAATGTTGATAAGTATAAGGAAAAGGAAGATTTAAAGAAGAGGAATGTCCAATTCAAGGTTGGAGACTTGGTGATGGAACACTTGAAGAAGGAGAAACTTCCAAAAGGAAAGTATATCAAACTCATGATGAAGAAGATAGGACCTTGCAAGGTGGTCTACAAGTTTGGCCAAAATGCTTACGAAATAAAGCTACCTCTTGGGGTGGCAATCTCTCCTATCTTCAACATTTTTGACTTGTATCATTTCAAAGCTTCTATGAATGCAAGTGATGGAGTAGGTACAACAACAATGAAGGATGAAGATTGGGTGAAGGAACTACCCCCCAACCAACCTATGACTCTTGAATGTATCCTAGACACCAAGGAGACAAAGAAGACTAGAAGGAAGGTTTACAAGGAATACCTGGTCAAATGGCAAGGTCTACCTGAAGAGGATGCAACATGGATGTCAGAAAATGATATTAAACATCATGGAACTACTATAGAAGACCTGATCTCAAAGAGGACTTGAGATCTTTTTCTTGCTTGGGAGTATGGTGTAGGAGCACCCATGGGTCTAAGGGACCTAGAATAATTTTTCATGTTTTGTTTCTTGGTTTATGGATGGAATAAGGTCTTATGGACCATTTCAATGCTTTATAGTATGTCTTCTAGGTTTTTGGTCTTGGTGACCAACTTCTTTGTACAACAAAGTCTCCATCCTCCTTTGTAAGTCTAGTGCATCTTGGAAAAATAAGGAAAAAGGATGCCTTCTTGTATCTAGACACCTGAGGGGAATCACCTTACTTTTTGAAAAGGTTTTAAATGCCTTTGACACATTTTGGAAGGCTCTTTGTGGTCGAGTTGGTAGAAGTTGCTCACATTGCCTTAATTAGGCAATTAGAAGTCAAAGCATGAGATTAGTTGTTTTCCAACGTCTCTCTTTTGAAAAGATAGTTGCAAGAAGTTGGAGGGAGTTTGTAAGACTTCAAATATTCCTATCTTGTTCGAGGCAAGGTTGATGTTGATTTTTTGAAGAAGTTTCAATAAGAAGTTTGTTGTTTTTCCTGTGTTTGTTCGAAGAATTTGTTGATCTTGTACTTGGTACAGACTGTATGTTCACTTTCATGATCCAAGCCCATAATGGTTGGATAGGTAATTGAATAATATTTCCTTTGGCATTGGAGTGGTTATATTTCATTGAGTATCAAGGGAGATATCCCAATTTCTCTATCGGGTGGTCTGAAAACCCTTAAAATCAGGGTTTTGGGTGAAAAATGTATATTTCTTCCATTCCCACGTAAAATTACCAAATCTTGGTGGGATGGAAGATATAAGGTTGTAATATCATTTCCTCAATGTTTTGGAGAATGGAAGGCTCATTGTTGGAAGTTGTGCATGAATTTTGGCTTGACATCTCTATGTGGCAAGCATAATTAACAAGCAAAAAAAAATGAGTTTTTGCTTGATTTTGAAGAATCTATTTAAGAGGCACTTAGGAATGGTGGAAACAAGTGTGGAGAACCTGTAGGAGTCTGAATTTTGGCTTTGGGGTGAAGGGGAGAGCCTAGATAGTCAAGACCTAGGTTTAGGTCTGTGAATTAGGCCTTTTGGAGCAGCAGTAGAAAGGGCCATTGTGAGTGATGTTTTGACAGTCAAGAGGAAGGGTTTTGGAACCTTGTAGGGGTCCATCTTAGGGGTCTGAATCCATAGGTTTGGTATCTTAATAGTCTTCCTTTTGTTTTTTATTCTAACTGTCCTACCGGGAAAGGGTTGCAAGCCTTAAGAGAGAGTGAGGTCTAATCACCATACTGATGGGTGTTTGTTGAAACTTAAATGCTAGAGGGTTGTTAAACCTTGTTTTGACTTAATGAGACATGATCCAAATGTTTTCAAGCTTTGTGAGTGGTATGAGTTGTGAACCCTAGGTGTGTGGGGTTGATCTCTTAAAGAATAGTGAAGTTTAGGAATCCTCATGAGAGTATTTGAGAGAAGCATTCAATGGAGTGAATTTTCCATTTGTGATTGTGAGTTTTCCTTCCCTGCCACTCTGCATCATTTCTAAATCTTATGCAAGCTATTTCCATGGTGTTTGTGGTGGTGGCAGGAGTATTTAAGGTTTGTAAGTACCTTATGCAATAAACCCTCCTTTGTAGGGCTTGATTTGTGCATAGAATAAGCTTATTCAATAAACATGATGTGAGTAATGTCTTGGAAGTCATATGAAATGATTGAGGTGTAAATGGTTGATTGTAGTATCTTGGTCTTGAGGAACTAGTTGGTAAAAGTGAAAATTTGGTGAGTTGTTTAAGGAATTGAAAGATTCAGAGCTCTTTATCAGGTTTTTTCTTTGAATTCAGATAAATTGATGATGACAAAGGTGTATTAGGATCTGATGGATATAGGTTGTAACATGAAAGATTGGTTTTTGGTTATTTTGCCTAAGTAAAAAAAATTGAGTGGAAGGGTGCCTTGGTGAATGATGAAAGAGTGGATTGTTTAGTGACTCTAATTAGGTTTCTTGTGCACAGATCAATCATTTTTGCTGATAAATAAGATGTTTGAAGCTTGAGGATGATAAGAAGCAGTATTGAAATGAGTTGGCTTGTTGTTTCCTTGTGGTTTACAAATGAAACAATGTGATTTTTGATGAAAAGAGAAAGAAATTTTAGTTGCTTATTCAATTTGATCTTCTCCTAATTCAATTGGGTTGGATGTGGGTGCAGGAGCACCTAGGTCATCAAATACTTTTCAATTTTACAAAAGGGATGAGTGTTCAAATTTGTATTCAGTCAATCACAAAAGGTCACGAAAAAATGATGTAAAGCATGTTCAAGGTCATATGAGGTATTATTTGAATTTATTTAAGGTTATGGGTTAGTTGTAGGTGGTCAAAGTGGGAAAATGCAAACAATGCAATAATGTAATATTGTTAAAAGTTGTTAAATTGACAAAAACAAGGAAATCAGGCATATTAAGGGTTAAAAGGGGTAGTTTCAACCAATGGAAAGATAGTTATGGAAAAGGAAATATCTTTAAAAGGCATGTAAAGGTGAGAAAAGGCAGAAGTTTATGTTCTTGTAATTAGATTTTGAAATAAAAATTCCCTGTTTTTGAGTTTGCAACATTACTCTGGATTGTTTTGTTTTCTTGTGTTGGTAATTTAGGAAAACCCAAAGTTAAATCATAGTTTGAATATATGTAAAGAGGAGTTAGTTTCCAATTTAAAGAGGTGGACTTGGTTAGTTTTAGGAAACAAAAGAATAAGAGGTAGTTTTCAGTGCCTAATAGAGTCCTTTTAGAAGCAAGTTTGAGAGTCCAATAGGGTTTTTCTTCACTACTCCACCAATGTAGGTCAAGTAAATTGGTAGAGTAGGTTAATGTTAGGATTTTTTTCATGTTTTGATGATTGTAAGTGTAGGGAAAAACAAGAATACCATGGTGGAGTTGCTGCTACACTGGGAAATAGAGGATTTTCCTACACAAAGTGATGCTACAGTCATGGGTCATGAATAAATAAAGCTTGAAGATGCTTGGAAATGATGTAGAAGGTCTTGGAAGACATAAACAATCATGTTCTAGGTGGTGGCCAAAGAAATAGAGGTTTGCAAGAGTATTTTTCACAATACCCTCCTTGATTTGTGCTTTTACACCCTATAAACGAGGGTTTATTGGATCAGAACATTTTCATGGTTTTCAATCCCTATAAATGGTGAAATATTGAGTGATAATACATGATTGAAGACCATTTTGAGGTTTTGAGTGATTTGGAATGGTTTTGAAGGGGTCTCCTTTGTAAAACAAGCCTAATCTACTAGCCTTTCTTTAGAGGACAGTTTGAAATCTGATGATTTTATTTATGTCAAACATCTAAGAACTTTGATATGTTGTGATGTGCTGGAAAGTGTTTCTAAATGTGCATTGAGTTTTTTAATAAGCTTTGAGATAGGAATGTAACTACCCGATTCAATGGTTGATAGACCTACTAGAGGAATATAATATTGTCTGATCAAAACAAATATGTTTGTTTAAACAGTGGAAAGGATGATATTGAGTGCTTGGTTACTATCAAACTAATGATATGATTGATGTTACTAAATTTGGTTAAGGTGTATATGATAGGTTTGGTGACTTTGATGGCTGGATGGGTGAGTATTATGAAGCCTTTTGAGCAAATTGGTGATTAACCACAAGATGATAATCAATATTTTGTTGTAGCAGGAGTTTGTAACCTGTAAATAGACTACTGCAGTCAAAATATGGTGAGTACAGTGCTTGATAATGGACTGATAATAGTGAGGTATGGTTTAGTTGATTTGTTGCCTTGGTGAATAAATGAAAGGATGAATTGTTCAAGTGTCAATAATCAGGTTTATGTTGTTTTTATGGTGGTTGAGAATGATGTGAATCTAATTGATTAAGTCAAAGTTTTCTTTAATATGGTTTTGCTTTGAATGAGTCAATTGGAATACTGATTAGTGGAATGATGAATGATGGCCTATGGAATGGCTAAGAGAATTTGAGTGGATTTTGGTTGAATGAAAAGTAGATTTTTGATGAAATTATATTTGATCTTCTCTTGATTCTATTTGGGATTGAAATCCCTTGAAGAAATGATGTTGATGGTGTTTGTTGGATGCTCTACATCAGATGTACCCTAATGATTGAGTGTTTTGATATGATGCTCTGCATCACTAACTTCCTTGTCTATGCTATTGCTTACTATTATGGTTTCATAGATTTTTTCCAAGCATCCATAGTTTGTCGTGCTGGTGCACCTTTACAAGCACATGCCTCCATGTGAAGTAATTGGATTGTGTTGCTTATGTTGAATTTCTAAACAACTATATTGTACAGTTGAAATTTTATCATCTATCAACATCTAGTTATTAGTTATGGAATTTGAAGTAATGCTTTGAGTTTGAATGATGTGTAATGCAACGTAACCAACAGTATGAACATAAACTACACAAATCTATTAAGTAGAATTCATTAGTTAAGTTCTCTTTATTCTTTACCTTTGTGTACGTTTGAGTGAATCCACTGGCACTAGGAGGTGTTTACTTGAAACCGCCAATATTAGCCTGTTCAACATCCAAAATCACATGTATTAAAATACCATTCATAAAAAAATACTATTAACATGTAATAAATTTATAATTGTTTACTAGTTACATACCCCACTGATAGGTGTACTACAGAAATAAGTAGGTGGAGGACCAGTGTATCCAGTCTCAACACTGTGACCCTGCAATTTTATTAAAATAATAAAACTAAATTAGTTAATCATGCATTTTAGAATCAAAATTTAATAAATTAAATTCAATGAACATGCTAACTTTTACCTAGCTATCAATGCCATATGCACAATGAAAAATGTTAGTCGTCCTCTCCGTCCCCATAGCAGCATACAGATCCTGTGTAGTAGCATATGGATCCTGTGTAGCAGCCTCCTGAGTGCTGGTGGGGTCATATGAACAAGTCGCCTCGCAAGATTGACACACATGGGTTCGAAGGCCACCACCTGAAGACTCCTCTAGATGGCATTGTACAATAGGGATAGTATGATGGATGACACTCTGGGTCAAAGTGTTGATCGCCTGTAATGTCTCTACGTCGGCACTCTCCTTCGCAATGGCAAGCATAACAATGTGTTCACGAGGTGTCCTAGCGAGAGGTCGTCTCCCTTGCCATGCAGGATCAGGCTGTTCACCGGGCCTATCCTGAGTTGACCCCCCACCTCTCCCCTAGAACTCCCTCATATCAAAATAGTTTGGGATTTGGTTTAATATGAACTCACTATATAGTTTCCTAAGAAAATATTGGGGGACTTCACAATTGTTGTGCAGTGGGTAATCAAAGACCAAGTACCACCTATCATAAAAACGGTTCCTAATCTCTTGGTGGTGGCACCAATGAATAGGAAACCTCTTCGCATTAAGGCTAATATTTTGATTTGTTCTAGGGTCAGTGAATAAAGAGCACAAATCACCTTTAGTAATTTTTAAATCTTTTACTTGTTTATATGATAGTTTATCCTCCATAATATGCCCTAGCTACCTACCTCCTATCTTGCCATCCCGTTATTTGTTGGGTTATTGAATCTACATTTTTTAACATCTCTTTCATTGAATTTTCTAGTGTCATTATTTTTGTGGTTGAAGCATTTGGATCACTCAACCTAATGATAAGATCCTTAATTTGTTTTTTGTTGTTTTCAATTTCACTCCTGAAATTTTGTTGAGTGTCAGGAGGGTGTTGAGTGATTGGTGGGGGAGGTTGATTTTGTTGAGGATTTTGTTGAGGAGGATTTTCCTATTCTTCTTGTTGAGGATTTTCAAGATTTGCAAGATTATTTTCATCTCCTACAAATTAAAAAAAAAAAAAAGATCTAACCTAAAACAAACAAAATCAACTTGAAACTAAGAAATTCAAAACAAATAGCAAACAATACTTACCTCCTGCACCTCTTCGTCATCGTGGTGCCATCTTTGCAAATGAAAAGCAACTATTGTTGATGAATTTTCTAGAATGCCTCCTCCTAGAATGTGAGCGCGAAAATGAGGGTTTTTGGCCGTGGGAAAAGCAAAAAAATAGACGAGAAAATTAATAGCTTTCACTTCTTTTTTTCCTTTTAAAATGACATAACGCGAGCATGTTATAATGCGCTCGCATTATGTCATTTTCAATATTTTTTTGAAGTTGGCCACAAAAGTGTAACCCAACTTCATATACCCACCCTATATTGGATATTTAATGTGTACAGAATTGGGTTTTAGTTTGTTCTTTTAATTAAAATACTATCTTATACTTTATCGATATTATATATTTAAACATATATATATACATAACATACTATATATATGTATATATAAATATATCTAAACATATAATATTTTTATTTGATATTTAAATGTAAACCCATTGAGTCGATGTGCCTTTCTTTTAATCTATGAGAAGCAAGCTTTAAAGAAAATGAGGGAAGGGGCTCCACAGCCACATCCTCCCCCATTGGGAGAGGGTTGCATTGTGGAGGACAACGCCCTCCACAGGCCGCGGCCTATGGAGAGGGTGTTGTCCTCCACAAGCAACGTCCTCCCTAATGGGAGGCCGTCGACCATGTAGCTGACTATTTGTTAATTTAAAACCTTTAAATTTGTTTAAAATATGTGATAGCTCTGTTAAATGCGTTGTACATGTATATCTTGTAAGGTTGTGTATATATGTATAAACACACACACACACATATATATATATGTGTGTGAAGATTTATATATCTTCATATATATATATATATAGCAACATAAATGTATATATACATGTGCCAGAATCTTTATATATTTATACATATACATGAGGTTTTATACCTACAACATAACTTTCTTGTTTTAAAATGATAAATATTCTAAAACCATACTTCTATTCCCATATCGATAAGTTTATGTGTAAATTTATATATTTATATAGGAATATACATTTATATTCATTTGAGAATGAACAAATCAGGATTTAGAAATTAATAGATATGGAATCTGACTGGGAATGATTAATATTTTTGTTTTGAGTTGATAAATTGTTGTGTTAGATTCATTTATTTCTGAATTAATGTATAATGTATCTCTACACACACACACACACACACACACACACACACACACACACACACACACACATATATATATATACGTACATGCAATAAGAATATGGGCAAACCATAATTTTCTAATATGTATACAATGTTGATTGGAGTGTTTCTTTCAAATTTACACCAATCTATTATTTAGATTAAATCATTCAAATAGAAAGAGAATGTTGGATATCTTTGCACGCACGTAGAAATGAGCACATATGCATATACTTGCTTTTATTCATTGGAGTGTAGTAGATTGGTTATAATGAACTCATGGTGAACTATAAAACCATTTATGAGATACATTTTATGAATTATTGTTCTTATGCAAATCAATTTGAGAACTTGGAAATAAAATGTGTTTTTATGATAGAAGGTCTGAATGTGTAAATGTTTAAACTTTATGCAATTATGTGGAAATATGCATTATTTACTTTCTTTATGAGAAAATTTTGGGACAAGATGCCAAATGTGGGCACACAGAGATAGTAGTTTAGCCTTTTCATAAACTACCATTTATGTTTTAATGCTTGGCCAGGTGAATGTACCATTGAAATAGATGGATAAAAAGCCGAGAATTTTTATGTCTCTACCACATCCTGCATGCAAGAAATATGTTTTCTAGTATAGGAATGCATATAAGCATCAGGCATGCATTGAGAGTTCTCTCCTACTTTATTGTTCTAGGTTGTTAGCTCCTCGTGTAGGGTCGGGGATTTCTTCAAGTTAGGAAGAAACTCGGGGAAGTCATGTACTTCATGGTTGGGCGAAAAAGGCATCTTAATCACACTCTTGGCCTCATCTTGCAAGAAGACCGGTGGTGTCAAGGTGGTTGAGGATCAGAGAATATTTATGCTATGGATGTACTCCTTGTATTATTTTGTATGGCTTACATAGCCCATTTGTAAATGTAACTTTACTTTTGAAATGTACTAATGAAAGCTTATTGATGTAACATTGAAATAGATGTATTGATGGAATCTTATTGATGTAACATTAAAATAAATGTATTGATGAAAGCTTATTGATGTAACATTGAAATAGATGTATGATATACCATCTTGATGCATGAAATGAAATTCCTTATTGCACTCGCTTTTGAGCTCTTATGATCTAGTTAATGTTCTATAGATGATTTATTTTTACATTACTTGGAATGTGCAAATGGTCCTGGAAATACTTTGTTAGTATGTGAGTTTCTTTTTGAGCTTTACACATAAAGGAAAAAAATTTGGAGATACACATAAATCACCCCAAATGAAGCCATCCCATGCAACCAAAGAGATTCCAGGTGCCAAAATATCCAAGTAACTGACTAGATTGTTAAAATACAAAAAATGAATTAATTATACTAGGGAAAAAATCTAGAAAAGTGCATGAGTAATTATGAAGATCTCAGAGAGACCTTTCCAATGCCACAAGTATCATGGAAAATAGAGGAACGGTGCAAAATTTATGAGCTTGGGAGTGGAAAAGGAATAGCTGACTTCAATGAGCAATAAATGCTACCAAATAGTAAAATTTCTAAAAATAACTTGTACCACAGAAAAGTTGAGCTTGCTAACTTTCAAATGATATTTTGTTTCAAAAAATTTTCCACCTGGAGTGAAAGTTATACAAAAAAGAAAAGAATCCTAGACGGGGGACTTTCACACTAACTATGTGAAAAAATCATAGGCTAAATGGGCACAAATTTGAAGCTCTTGGGGCTACACTGCAGGTTCTCCATATGACCATGTTGTGCAGAGGGAAAAAAAAAAAAAAAAAAGATTTAAAGTTTTAAAAAAAGGGCCACCGCCAGTGGCGGTGGCACTGCTGGAGGAGTGGTGGTAGGAGCGGTAGCCCAAGGGTTGCACCACCCCTAGCACTAGCCCCTCAGCAGTAAGTGATAACCACAGGGTTTAAACGCACACCTTCTAGTGGTAAAAAATATGTGTCGGCCCTTAAAAATGTTACACCGTCAGCCAATGAAAATATCAAACACTGATACAAACTTTTAAAAAAAGGTCTTATATTAAAACAAAAAAAATTAAAAACCCGTCAATGAAGATAAATGGTACCAACAAGTCAGGCACTTGGAAAGTGATGGAACAATTGATTTGACTGCTATGTACACCGATGGGAAAAACAACCGTGATCTATAGGAAGGTATGAATGAATGAATGAATGAAAGATTTTAATGACGTCTGCGAGACCAAACAGTCTATGGGACCGAGACAAAACAGGCCTAATTTGTCTTCATACTCTTTTCCAAGTCAGATCTCCTGCTGTTAAGTTTGACTAGAAGGCTAGCCGTTTGATTAATCTTATCTTCCTCAAATAGCTGGTGCATATTGTCCACTTTCAAACTATTTTCATGTTGAGTGCGGATATCCTCGTAAGCAATGCATTCCATGATGAAGTGCCATTCTGTTTCCACAACCCCTTTATTGCAGAAAATACAAGTTCTTTCTTCCCAAGTTTCCTTGGGTATCTTCCACCTACCGGTCTCACATCTAAGGTGATGTGATCCCGTCCTCAATTGTGCCACTAACAACCTCGCTTTCCCTTTAATATCTGCACCTAAATAAGTTTTTTCACCATGATCCTTTGTCGGGTTAAACTCTTTGATGTAGTATGCTTTTTTTCGCCCAATCTGGTTTGTCCACATGGCAGTTCTGAATTTTTCAGTCACATAGCTTTTTATTTCACTATTGGTGCTAGGACACTCATGCAAATTGATGTCCCACTTGTTCATCCACTTGTGGTTTTGTTTCATCCAAGTTTTCTTCCTACGTTCTAGCGTCTCCTTCATAGCTGTTTTGGGCCAACGGTGGTTATCCATGTTTTCAACCTTCTTTAAATAGCTTATCAACCGGATTAAAGCCGATGCTTCCAATGGAAAAGACCCTGTTTCAGCTAAAAGAATTTCATAGGGGACAGTGGTTTTGACTTTGAGACTGCTTGTTATTAGATGTTTTTGAATTCTTTCTAGTTGTCTCCAACTGCATTTTGACATACTATTTCCCCATACCTCACACCCATAAAGTACAACCGGAGCAACAAGCAAACCAAAAAGGGTTTTCTTGGTTTTCCAATCCCAAAGCTCGGCTTTTCTACACCTATTTTGTAAAAGGTAAGAAGCTTTCCAACCTCCCTGTATCCTTTTCGTCCGACAAGTCTCCCAACTGAGCTTATAATGAAAGTCAATCCCAAGGTACTTGTATTCTTTGACTATTTCAAGCGGGCTGCCTTCAAAAAGAAAGGTATTCTGGTTATCTTTTCTATTCAATGAGAAAATCATGATTTTGGTCTTGGTGATATTCACTTGCATCCCAACCTCATGACAAAAGAGTTCTAGACCTTTCAGATGTTCTCTTAACCCATGTGCTGTTTTTGAAATTAGGATAAGATCATCAGCATATAAGAGTAGCTTCACCACATAACCTGCCAATTGAATACCATCCCCATCCGTCTTGCTTAACCAAGCTTCCAACTTATCAATGTATAACCCAAAAAGCGTGGGAGATAGAGGACAGCCCTGTTTAACTCCAATGTCGCTACCAAAACATTCTGACATACCATCCCTTGTTCTGATTTTAGCTCTAACATTCTCATACAATCTGTGAACAGCTGCTCTATATACATTTGGGATGCCTAATTCCTCCATTCTATTCCATAGTTTGTCTCTAGGTACCGTGTCAAAAGCTTTCTTGAAATCAACAAAACAGCAATAAGCTTCCTCGCCCTGAGTGTTCCAAACTTTCTCAACCAAATGCCTAAGGGTGATGCAGTGATCAATGGTAGAGTGTCTTGACCTAAAGCCTGCCTGTCCCTTTGCTCTTTTGCCCTCATTTTCTGCCCAACTGCTGATCCTACGCTCAATCATGCTCCCAAAGAGCTTGCCAAAGATAGGATTGACCATAATCGTACGGTAGTTAGATGGATTGTTGATATCACCACTTTTGAATAGAGGAATGACCACACTAGTGGTCCACTCCATAGGAAATCCCTCTTGATTGACATTATTGAAAATTCTTTTTATGTAAGGAGCAAGAGTCTCGATCCCCCATTTTAAGAATTCAGCCTGCAACCCATCTATGTCCTGTGCTTTACCACTTGCTAAATTCTTTATTCCTTGTTTGATATCATCCACAGTGAATAGTTCCATTGATGTGTTAATAACAGGTGGATGGTCTTTCTCATGAACCCGCTCGTAAAGAAGCCTAGCATACTCTAGCCATTGGCCATCTGTAATACTGTTTTCAGTCCTCTTTTTCTTTTGCTGCAATTCTCTCCAAAAACCTTTAGGGTTCTGTTTTCCAAGCGAGATTAGCTCCTTCCTTCTTTCATTTACATAATCATATTTTTTTGACTGCACCAATTTTTCATATTTTTTCTTGTACTCTTTGTCCATTCCTTTCTTTTTTAGTGATCTCTTGGCTGCCTTACATTCTTCATCATACCAAGGATTTGCCGGGAAAGTGTTTGTAGCCTTCATCTTGGGGTGGGACCTTTTGCATGCATTTAAAGCCTTGTGAATTATTGGGATCAGCGAATTGCTGTGAATGTGGATGTCCCCATCCTTTGTCGCTTTGACCTCTCCGTTGTTTTTTAAATCATGGAAATGCTGTTTAAGAACAGCATTAAATCTTTCTCTATTTTCTTTATTCAAGAGGATTTTACCCTTGGGGAGGGTTTTATTTTGCATGTGCTGAACCTGTTTAATGTGTTGGCTGATTGGGGACATGCGGAGTTTAACCAGAAGAGGTAACTGGTCACATTTCATCCCAATAGGGCAGTCCTCAATATCAAACTCTAGCAATCTAGAAACAAAACCTTGAGAGCAAATCACATAGTCCACCACACTTTGACCATTATACGTTTTGCAAGTGATACCCCCCGACTTTGGCCAATCTCTCATCCCATTACAAATAACCATGCCAAATAGACTACAAAGCCCAAGTAATTCAGTCCCAAACGGGGTCACATCCCCATTGTCATCTTGGGATGTTCTTTCCCAATATTGATCTCCACCTTCCTCTAACCATAAAGGATTGTTCTCCCCTTTTTCATCCCTGCTCAGCTGAAGAGACTGATTATTAGCTGTCCTTGCATTAAAGTCACCCATTAAGACAACATCTCCAAGTGCGCTGAAAATAGATATGTCTCTTTTTAGTGAGGCATACGGGTCTTCATTGTCTAAATTTCTCTTCTTATAGAACTTAGAATTTTTTGGAGCAAAGTAACAAGCAGCCAATCTGAAAGTCACCCCATTTTCTGTTATTTGCAGCCATATGTACTGTTTATTTGCGTCTTCTTTTTCGAATTCAACAATTCCCTGCCATTTCTCACCTATTAGCACTGTAACTCCACCATAACCTTTGCCTGACTCATTCCCTTTGTTCCAAACTGAGACTTTCTTATATCCTTCAAAATCTGGGACTTTGCAGCCTTCATGCTCATGTGTTTCAGTAAGAATGATAATATCTTTACCCTTTGCTATGGGCCCCAATCCAGGTCCTCTTCTCCATGGATATCCTCTACAATTCCAACTTACAACACGTAAGTATTCCTGTGGGGCCCCCAATTCCTATTTCTTGTTTGAAAAATGATCACCAATTTGGGCTTTCCCATTCTTCAACCATGCCCACTTTCCTTCATTTCTTGCTGTTTTCACTTTCTCCCATTCTTTCCTTTGTGCTTCCTGCTGCTCGAAAGTCAAATCTTCGTCTAGGTAAATATGTGTGCCTCTAAGTAACCCTCTATTTTTTAGAATTCTGTTCTTATCCTCTAAGCTTCTCAAGGTGACTCTTACATGCCTATCCCTTCCACCATCTATCTTTTTTCCAATTCTATTTGCTTGCTGAATATAACCTGTCCATTTCAGCTCGTCTTTAAGGAAGTTTCTTGCTAGGATGTCTGTTCTTTCCCTTTCACCAAAATCTTTCAAACCCTTAATAATAATGTTTGTAGCCTTGCTTTGTTTATCTTTTTCTTCCCTTAGTTGCCTCTTGACTTGTTTCTCAATGATTACTTGCTGCTCACTTGCTGAGCCACTTACCACATGTGACCATGATTTGGCCTCTTCTATTTGGTCTCTTAACTGATTCTCTTTTTTCTCCAAGTCTACTAGTGCTGATTGAATCAACTCTAATTCCATTTTGTTTTCACCTCCTTCCACGTCTGGCTTCTTGTTTTCAGTTGTTTTGAGTTGATCTAACTCCTGCCTTAGAGTGATCAGTTCTTGTTGTCCCTTCTCCATGTTAGGTTGTAGATTTAAAATTTGCTCCTGCAGTATTTTATTGTCCCTTTCCAGCTTGCATTTGGACTCTGTAACTATTTTAAATCTGCTGTCCTCCAACCTCTCCTTTGTTTCTAAAACATCAAGTCTATTTTTCATTCTCATGAGCTCTTCCACATATAACTCTGAGGACCATAGAAGTGGTGAAGACGTAGGGCTATAAAGTTCAGTGGATACTTTTTCAGTGACCTTGCTTGCAATGGTCTCTTCCTTTTTGTTCATGACTTCCTCCATCTTACTCATGCCTGACCCAAGGCTCTCTATGCCTCCTATTAGCTTTCCCTTTCCTTCATACTCAGTTTGATTAGTTTTATCTTCTTTCTGAAATGTTTCATTATATATACCTGCCTTACTGTTATGAACCTTTGGTAAAATCCAAGTGAATTTTTTCTTTTGATTTTGTTTCAGTTTATGTCTCTGAGCTTGTCTGCGTCTTAGAATCCCATTATATTGCTTTGCATTTACCAAGATCAGCTTTTCTTCTGTATTTACATGATTCAATATGCTTGATAAATGCGATCTCGTAAGCCAAGAGTCCCAAACACTCGCTAAACCCTCATCTTGAACAGTAGGGTAGAGAGTGGACCACCCGTTTGACCACTGTGGAATGTGATAACCTGAAGATATTAAACCTTTTTGACCCAGAAGAGCAAAAAGGTCACTCAACTGAATCTGGGGTTTATTTTCCAATTTTCTATTGCCCAGTAGATGTTCTAAAACTCCCAGCTGCATTGGGATTGGGTTTGTATTTGAGATTTGTGTCCCTACTGGAGGGACCCTCTGGCATGCTAGGTCTAGGTTGTCACCCATAACTCCTTGTTTAACCCTCATGCGTTTGACATGCTGTGGATTTATTTATTCGAAATGCTGTGGTTTTGGTTTTATGCGGGTATGCAAATTTGTCTTCTTACAGAGAAAGAGACAAAATAAACTTTAAAATAACAGAAAATAAGGAAGGGCGATAGGGAGACCTGTTGGAAACGCTGTGGTTTTGGTTTTATGCGGGTATGATGAAAAATTTGATTCAAATGTCGATTAGACTACTTTGTACCACATAGATTCGTACCTAGGGCAGCGATGGAATGAATCTATACCTGCCGATGATAGTAAATGTTAGGGAATGAACATGACCGATGCAAGGTACTGGTCGAACGGGAGATAAATGTTGTCTCTTTGCAAATGATGATGCAAATGATATGCCAATTCCAAAAATAACATCATTTTTTCCAAAAATATAGGTAGATGTGAGATTTGATTGACAAATCTTCAAAGAACTGGACAACAGAGTTTGAAAGCGGCGGTCAATGATTGAAGAAACTAGCGGGTGGGAAAAATTTGCATAGTTAGAGGAAGGTGGCTAAGAGAAAATACCAGTGGTAACTGACTAAGAATAAACACCAATGTCAATGGTAGAAAAGCAATGTCGATCAATGGAATGAGCTGGGCAACAAAGACTATGCGGACGATGATGTGGCAATCAACAGGCAACTGGGAAGTACAACGAGTCGCAGAAAATTAAAGGTCGACAAAACTACAATAAAGGTACAAACCTACAAATGTGTCAGGCCTACAATTTGTCAAATGTAATAAATGTTTAGATAAAAATATTCCACCCGTAAAGTTTTAAAAATACCAAAATATAATATGCCTCAAAATATTTGATATCCCAAAATTTTCAAATAAATCACAAAAATATTTTTGCAATTCTTTTTTTTTAAAACAAAGGATGATTGTACACTTGAGAGGTCATACGGCCTGTCCGAGCAAAAAAAAAAAAATTGCCTCAAAAACCAACTTTACCGAAAATGGATGAATTTACAATCAAAATCTGTCTACTCAGCCTCTTGAATGCAATGGTGATGCATATCTAGGCACAAACTAGTCCAAAATACCAACTACCTCTTGGATTTGAGCTTCAAACACAAATCACAATAAGACTTGATTGTGGAAACTCTCTAATAAAAAGGAAGGGGGTTGCAAGATTCAAGGCTCTCATACCATGTTGAATTGAACAACCGAGATCTTCAATCTACAACATCAAATAACCTCCACAAGAAATAGAGAGAAGAAACAATGGAAGATGTTATTCCACCAAACAAGAATCACAATACAATACAATATGCAATAATACTGCAATACAATACTTATGCTATACTGTATACTAAATATGGTAGAGATGCCTTGCTTTTAAAGGAAAGGATGAGAGATAGGATAAGAAAAGATCATAAAAAGTGTCTTAATCCTATCACATGAGACAACTAACTCATAACTACCTAGGAAAGAGTAAATTCTAGATAAGAAAACTAATATCCTAAGTAAATTTAACATGCGAACTAAATCCACTAAGTCCTTAGTAAAGAATTAACTAGGTACAAGACTTATTCACACCAACACCCCCCATTAGTGTAACTTAGGGAGGAACAAACCAATGAAAATATGCAAAAAAATGGGTCCCAGAAACAAGGCTTGGTAAGGTACCCATGTACAAACAAAAAATCTCTCACAAATGGAGAAAAGGAGAAAAAACTTGTGGGAGAAAACTCCTCTCCAAAAGAGAGAAAAATATAAGAACGTGAAGAATATCACTGAACCAAGACAAAGTTGCAAACAACTATCGAAACATGACTACTATAGTGTTGTAACTAAAGAACCTCCTCTGAAAATAGGGTGACCAGGATAAAGAATACACCAATCTGCATGAGTTCCCCCAATGAAACTACTCAAACAATGATCATATGTAAAACAAAGGAAAAACATATGTGAATCAAAAATATAGATGGCACATGAATCTGTATGAAAAAAACCAATGACAAGTGTAATCAACCAATGTAAGTTCAAAGTACAGGTGCTAATAGTCTAGAGAACACTGATCAAATAAGTATGTAAGGTTGCCTCCATAAAACAAGAATGCAAGAGTGTTTATATGGTAAATGCTCCATCTCACTAAAATGCATGGGTAACCAACTGCTGCATCCACCTAGTACATATGAACAAATACTAGATACATAGTTCACTCCAAAGTGAAACCAAGGAAGCATTATCACGAATAGTATAACACCCCCCCCCATAATGCTGACTTGGGAGAGGCATGATAGATCCATTGAAACATACATATCACCATGTAGTGCATGAAGGAGAAGAAACAAAATCAAAAAGTGCACAAGAATGTACCTACAACTGAAAAAGATGTGCAAAAACAAGCACACATGCATGAGGCAAGAATCGCCTAGATTCTTTGTTGTCATGAAGGTATGCTTACTGGACAAAGGTGTGATGGAAAATAACAAAGGTACTACACAACCCCCCATGGCACTTTATAATACAATGTGAGTACAAAATATGGCACAACCTTATGGGAAAAATCCCAAAAATACATGTACTATAGTGTGGCACTTTATCTCAATGCATTTGCATATAAGATTTTGCTTACAAATGATGCTAAAAATGCCCACAAAGGACAAAAAGATGGAAATACATATAAATCAGCCCAAATGAAGCCATCCCATGCAACCAAAGAGATTCCAGGTGCCAACATATCCAAGTAACTCACCAGAGTGTTAAAAAAAAAAATATCAATTAATTATACCAGGGGCCAAATCTGGAAAAATTGCATGAGTAATTCTAAAGATCTCAGAGAGACCTTTCCAACACTACAAGTATCGCAAAAAATAGAGGAATGGTGCAAAAGTTGTGAGCTTTGGAGTGAAAAAGACATATCTGACTTCAATGAGCAATAAATGCTACCAAACAACAAAATTTCTAAAAATCACATGTACCACAGAAAAGTTGAGCTCGCTAGCTTACTGATGATATTTCGTTTCAAAAAAATTTCCACTTGGAGTGAAAGTTTGGTAAAAATGAAAAAATAATCCTATATGGAGGACTTTCACACTAACCAAGTGCAAAAATCACAGGCTAAACGGGCAAAAATTTGAAGCCCTTGGGGATACACTGTCGGTTCTCCATATGACCATGTTGTGCAGAGGGAAAAAAATAAAAAAGATTTAAAGTGTTAAAAAAAATCACTACTGCCAGTGGCGGTGGCATCACTAGTAGAGCAGTGGTGGGGGCAACAGCCCAAGGGTTGCGCCACCCCTAGCACTAACCCCTCAATAGTAAGTGATAATTTTAGGGTTTAAACCCATACCTTCTAGTGGTAGAACAATATCTGTCAGCCCTTAAAAATGTTACACTGTCAGACAATGAAAATATCAAATGTTGATACAAAATTTTAAAACAAAGTCTTATATTAATTTTTTTTTTTTTAAACTATTGATGAAGATAAATGGTACTCACAGGTTAGGCACTTGGTAGGGATGGAACAATTGATTTGACTACTTTGTACACCAACGGGAAAGACCGACGCGATCTGTAGGAAGGTACAATAAAAAAAGTCGATTCAGATGTCGATTGAACTACTTCATATCGCAGAGATTCGTACCCAGGGCAGCAATGGGACAAATTTGTACCTGTCAATGACAGTAAATGTTAGGGAATGCAGGAATGTGGTCGATGCAAGGTACTGGCTAGATGGGAGATAAATGTTGGCCCTTTGCAAATGATATGCTGATTCCAATAAAAACACCGATTTGTCTAGAAAGATAGGTAGATGTGAGATCTAATTAATGAATTTTAGAGAACCAGACAATAGAGATTGAAAGTGATGGTCAATGATTGAAGAAAACAGTGAGTGGGAAAACTTTGCACAGTAGGAGGAAGGTGGCTAAGAGAAAATGTCGACGGTAGTTGGTCAAGCACAAACACCAATGCTGGTGGTAGAAAAGTAGCGCCAGTTGATGGAATGAGCTAGGTGGCAAAGACTACCCAAATGATGATGTGGCAATCTATAGGGGATAGAGAAGTAAAACAAGTCATAGATAATTAAAGGCTGACAAAAATGCAATAAAGGTACATACCTACGGATATGGAAGGCCTACAGTTTGTCGACTGTAAGAAATGTGCAAATAAAAATATTCCACCCATAAAGTTTTATAAAAAAACACAATATAATATGCCTCAAAATATTTGATAGCCCAAATTTAATTTTTGCCCCAAATTTTTCAAATAAATCATGGAAAATATTTTTACAAATATTTTTTTTTTAAAAAAGGATGATTGTATAGCTTGGGAGGTCATACGGCCCGTCTCATAAATTTTTTTTCCTCAGAAACTAAATTTACCAAAAATGGACGAATTTACAGTCAAAATTGGTCTGCTCAACCTCCTGAATGTGATGGTAATGCAGATCTAGGCTCAAACTGCTCCAAAATATTAGCTACCTCCTGGATCTAAGTTTCAAACTCAAATCACAATAAGAATTGATGGTGGAAACTCTCTAAGAAAAAGGAAGGGGCTTGTAAGATTCAAGGCTCTCATACTATGTTGAAATGAGCAAGCAAGATCTTCAATCTACAACATCAAACAACCTCCACAATAAATAGAGAGAAGCAACAATGGAAGATGCTATTCCACCAAACAAGAATTGCAATATGATACAATATGCAATAATACTACAATACAATGCTTATGCTATAATGTATGCCAAATATGCTAGAGATTCCTTGCTTATAAAGGAAAGGATGAGACATAGGATAAGATAAGATCATGACAAGTGTCTTAATCCTATCACATGAGACAACTAACTCATAACTACCTAGGAAAGTAATATCCTAAGTAAACTTAACATGTGAACTAAGTCCACTAAGTCCCTAGTAAAGAATTAACTAGGTACAAGACTTATTGACACCCAAAAAAATAACTCTAAAGAATCTAGCCCTATATCCTTTGCAAATCATATACCCACAATGTGTGATTGGAATAGAAACTTCATTATACAAATATGGCAATAGATTATGCTCACTAAGATGAGTAAAAATAAAATCACTCCATTGCCTAAAGCTCCCTTTCTCCAAAAAAACCATTATAACTAAATTATTCAAAAATTTCAAAGATAGTGCTTTCACAAGTATAAAAACTTCTAAAAAAGAATTATAAGGTTAAAAATCCCAATTTGGTGCAAAATTTGGTGGGTCCCATTACCTGATCTCCATGAAAATACCAAGCAAACTCTGGAGAGCACAACCACACCAATCACCACACATGAGAGACAACTTCACAACTTGTGAGACTTGCTCATAGCAACCAAAGGCAAAGAGTTGTATATGAAAACAAAGGACTCCCCTACTTGGAGAATGTGGGATAATTTATCCACTTTGAGGCAAAAACATAGCCCCAAAACTCACTGCCAGCAAAAAAGGAAACCCTAAAATGAAATATTTATTTAAGACTTTATAAATAATAAAGTCTATTCACAAATATATGGCCAATAAATTGCTTGCAAAGTGCCTCCTATTGTGCAGTTTGCACACACGCCCACCTTGGAGTAGGGACCCTCTTTTCATGATGTCTTTTGACCTTTAGTTTTTATGAGATTTGTTTTTTTTAAGGTCTTGAGATGTTGGTCTTACTAGCTTTGGTCTTGCCTTGAGGCTTGAATTGGTTAGAATTGGTTTTTAATGAAAATATAGGTTTTGACCTGGGTCCGAGATTTTCCAGCTCAGGCGGATTTTCCTGGGTCCTGGTTTGTTGTCTGTTTATTGCTTAATTTTTTGAATTCGGGTTTTTGCTCAAATCCAAGATTTTTCGGCTCTGGCGAATTTTCCCAAACTGAATTAAATTCCCAAAATTTGTTTAAACCCTAGTTTTTTCCATATCCACAGAATTCATGCACATCCGGATTATCTGTTTGGCTTAGTTTTTTCTAAAATTCCGTTATGGGCTCGGGTTTCCGGATTTCCTTGGCATGTCTTGTCGCTCATTAATGTTCGAGGTACGACTTCTTTAACGCAGGTGTGGATGGATTTAAGGCCTTTTGGGCATCATTTTGATTTCATTATTTACTTGCTACTTGCTCTGGTGTTTGAGATTCTTCATTTGAGGCTTTGATTAGTGATTTCGAGCTACTTGCGTGTGAATTGTCTGGGCGCTAGTGTCAAGATTTTCGTTGCTAGGGCATACAGTTTCGCAGTCACCTCTTCGAGATTGAGTTTTCTTCGGATCTAATCCATGGTAAGTCATTCCTGGCCCATCCTTTTTTTTGTATCATGATTGAATCTTTCGAAGTAAATTGGTAGCCATTTCAGGTCAGCCTTTGCTTGTTTATGATTTTGTATTTATAGAACTAGGGTTTGACTTAACTCTTCACAAAGATTTCATCACCCGCACTATGCATGCCTTTGTTTACCAAATGAATGTCAGATAGATCAGTATGGATTGGCATTCTGGGTAGGACCTTGTCTTCTGGGCATGAAATTCACTATATTTTGTGAGGTTGGGGTTTTTGGTGTTATGCCCGGAATTGGTAGGGACGGTTGATCCATCATGATTTTCATATCTAGTGCTTAGATTAAACCCGCTCATGCCTTGGGAAGTCTTGGTGTACCTTATCCTAATCATTTTAGGGATAGTATTTCAAACCTCAAGCTCACCCTAGTTTTCATGGCGGAGGTCTAGTCATCAAATTTAGGGCATCATCATTCTATCATGAAGATTAGCCATTTGAGGGCTTTGGAAATTTGAATTCATGTGCATTTGAAGTTTTGCTTATTGGCGTCGATTTTGGGACCATTAGAATCCAAATAGGGAGGTTTGAAGTAATCATCTGATTCATTGTTCGCGCGGTAATGATCGTCGGGTTTCCGAGGTGTCCGCAGAATTTATGCGCACCCGGATTTTCCCGGTTTCGGCCAATTCCATGGAGTATAGCGAATTCCGGAGTTCTGAAGTGTCCGTGGAAATCCGGCTTATCCGATTTTTTCTGGTTTCCTACCTAGTTTTATTTCCTTTCTGATTTTCGATGTTAGGGGTAATGAAGTAAGTGCTAAATGGTGATTCCTTGTTGCTAATGGATGAATTTCATGATAATCACATAAATTTTGTCCATACTAATGATTTATTTGGTGAATGATGTCTTGGCAGCAGAAATCCATCTCGGTCGGATTTCTCTGAATTCTGCCCCGACTAGATTTTCCCGGTTTACCTCATTTTCCCGGATTACTTCATTTTTTGGATTTTCAAAGATGGATGATTGATGATGGATATTAATTGTTTCATGTGGTTTCATGCTAGCCCTTTGATTGAAATATGGATGATAATTGAATGCTCATAGGGTTCTTTTGTGAATGCAGGCTGAATCAAGCAAGGTTGCTGCAGGAAAGTCTAAAGGTGATATGGAGGGGTCCTCAATTTCAGAGGCAGAGAGATTGAGATTGGATACCAAGAGTCAGCTGCCTGATAGTAAGATATCTTCAGTATGGTCTAAGGTCTCTGACACCAATGTTGGAGCATGGAGATATGAGGAATTCAAAGAAAGAATAACTCAGAAGGATCTATCGGTCCTTAGACAAGGAATGATGAAGTCCGGACTGGTTCATGTGGCAGGATTCCCTCCTGCAATCCAGTGCTATGAGTTGATACTAGAATGTGCACGACAATATGATTTTGACACATAGAGGGTTGTTAGCACCGAAGGGAGAGTCTTGTCAAATTTTAGTCCCATTTCTATTGCTCAAGATTTTGACATGTCGGATTTGCCAGTTGTGTGTGCCTTGAACATGGATTTAGCCAAAACTTACTATGAAAATGAGCCCACAAAAGCCCAATAGATGATTAATTCTTGGTTGGAGAAACCAAAACCTCACTTTTCCAAACTGCCCAAGCAATTACACAAGGTCAAATTCAGATCGGACATATATGATGCAATCACATTATTAAGCAGAGTGGCCGGTTTAAAGAATGTTGGGGTGTTGGAAAATTGGATGGTCGATGTGATCAACAAAATCGAACAAGGTATTAACTACCATTGGGAAGAACTCATCAGTGCAATGATTGATAGACAACTGAGGGATGTCCTAGAAACGAAGAAATTTACCATGTCTTCCTATGTGATATATGTATTGGCTAGATTCTACCCATACAGGGGTTTGAATCCAAAAGGGACATTTTGACAAGATATAGTCTATGACATATACCCGGAATTGCACCTTGGACATCAGGATTTTAGAAGGGAAAATGATGCATTCACAATGCATATTACTAGGTTGCTCCAAAATGCAGAGCATGTAAGAATATCCGATGGAGCCAAGGAGCTAATAAAGAAATATGGAGCTTGGTTCATTCAGTTTCCCACCTTTTCCTACATCAAAATTGACGGATGTCAGATTGCTCCATATAGGTTGCCCAGGTATCCTACTGACCACATTGTGTTGTTGGAGGTCACAAGATAGATATGTGAGTTTGATGTTGTTAAAAAGGCAAAGCATAAGATAGGGTTTGGTGGAGATTTCCCTCTAAGAATTGGCATAAGTGAAGTTTGTCCTTCAATTCAGTCAACTCATGCATCAGGGGATGAATTGGTTGCTTGTGGTTTCTCTTTCCACTCTAAAAGGACAAACTTTGATATCACTGGAGAAGCACAGAAGAAGGCTACCAAAGAATACCATCGTAAGGATGACATAGAAGATTACTGGGAAAACATTAAGGATGATTTTGAGGCGAGGAAGAAAAGGTACTCTAGGCTTCCGGTTGATGTAATTAGGTTGTACAATGTCAAGTTAATCCCTGACCAGTTGGAGGATGACAGGAATCTGGTGCAAGATCATGCATATGAGTCTGTCAAGGATAGATCAATTGGAGAGGTAAATTGGGCTGAAAATGAGGTAACTGAATTGGAAGACCTAATGGCCCCTATCATGAAGTTTACCAAATCATGGTTGAGGCAAAAAGTTTGGGAACTGGAGAGTGAGAAAGTACCTTGTACCTTCAATTTAATGGGGAACCTAAATCCTCTGTCCACCTCAGAAGAATCTGGGGAAGATGATCCTAAAGGGAAAACCAAAGGGAGCTCACCCTTCAAAATTAAAATCAGAGGCCCCAAAGAAAGTGAGCCAGAACTGAAAAGGAAACCAAAGGGAAAGAAAAGAAGCCGAACTTTTAAAATAGGCAAGTCTTCTGAAGAGGAGGAATTTGAAAAAGCAGAAGAAGAAGAAGAAGATGCTCCTCCATAGCCAAAGAAGACAAGGCAACTAGGGTTTCAAAGAGAAAAGGTCAAGAGACTTCCAAACATGAGACTTTGGTTGTTGATGTTGAGAGTTCAGGGGAAAAAACTAAGGTTTATTCAAGGAGATCAAGGACTCCATCTCCTAAGGAGGCTATGCAAAAGATGGATCCTCTTCCAAAGACACCAGTTGTGGAGCAACCTAGGGCTACTTCCCCTTCGCCGAGTTTACCTGAGCAGACAAACCATCAAGAGCACGAGACTAGTGGAGAGACAGAGCCATTCAAGGAAGGAGAACTCTTTGGTGCAGCAGCTGAACTTGAGACTGAAGATGTAGAAAGGCTCCCTTCTCCACTAGTGCAATATGAGGATTCTTCGGTAAGCAACAAAGGTAATGGATCACCTGATAAGGAGGATGCCCCTGTTAGATCCCCATCACCTATGCAAGAAGAAGATCCTGAATTAGGTGATCAAGGTGAGCAGTCTCTTGGAAGAGAAAAGGATAAAACAACAGAACAACATGAAGAGGTGAAGACAGATGAAATTCGGGTGGATCCTATTATCCCAGATTGGTTAGAAAAGGAAATTACAAGAAAGAAACAAGTCATCATTGAGGACATCCCCCTTGATTGGGATGAGATGTTGGCCAAGATTGGTAAAGGTAAGAAGAAGAAAATGGCTAAGGTAGTTTCAAGGATATAAAGAGATGAAGCAAGTAACAGGGTCATTCACATTGCCACCCTTGCCGTGGATAAAACTAAGGAAGAGGTCACTGGAAAATATTATAATGTGCAGACCATTAATCTTGGACCAGCTTCTATGGAGCAGGATATTGAAGAGTATGAAGGGTCCAGTGCAATAATAATTGGGAGACTAAGGAAAGAAACTCAGTCCAAGCATGAGCTTAGAAGGGAGAATGAGAGGCTTAAGAAGTGTTTAGAAGATGTGATGAATCCTATGCAATCTCTTCACCCATCTTCTTCTATTGCAGCTGGTTTCTTGCCCAAGGAAACTATTTTTGAACTTGTAAGGATGAAGGCTTCTACCCAAACTGCAATGGATTGGTTGAAAGATGTGCAAGCGAAAGGAGATGATGCAATAAAAGAAATCATTTCAATTGGAAAGGATGATGTAAGAGCCAAGGACTTGTTACAGCATGTTCTATCTCAGGACAAGGATGATATCAACCTTCTATTGCAGAAATATAAAGTGATTATAGAATATGGTAAGGATCAGTTGACTGCAGATGGAATCCTTCCTTCATCTAGACTTAATGAGCCTTGGGAATGGTTCGAGGCTTTGCAAATTCGGCAAAAGGCCATTAGGAAGATTCATAAATGAAAGAAGCAGATAGATGGTGATCTGGCTAGAGTTTATGATGGGTGTATTGCATTTTTTGAGATAATGACTGGCAGGAGGAAGATTGCTCCTAAATATCTAAGCCTAGAACAATTAAGAGAATGGTGGCATGATGTTTATGCTCTGGACTCCTGAAAATGTAATAGCATGGCACCAATTGGATGATGCAGCAACTTACTTGGCTGTGATGGATAAGTACCAGACACACAAAGATAATTGGGATAAAATTGTTAAACAGTCAAAAGAAGAGATTAGCTCCATCGAATGTCGGCTCAAGATTTTGCCCTTGCCACCTATCACTGAGCTGGATAAGGTATTTTTGAGAGTTCATGGATCATTGGCTTAGAATAAAGATAAGGGAGGTGGTAGTTAATGCCCATTTTGAAGATTTGTGCTTCCCTATTATTATAGGGCATGTATTGATCCGAGCTACATTGGAGAATGTGTCTTTGATGGTGTATCGGCATTTAATGTGTGTCTTATTTTGAAATTCCTAAGGCCGACTTGTTTTGGCTAATTTATTTTGTAAATTTTTGGCTAGGCCGACATGTTTTTAGGATTCTCTATAAAGGCATTCTTGCCTCATTGTAAGGGAGTTAGCTGGAAAGACAATAGAGATAAGCTAGATTAGAAAAGAGCTAGGGTATTTTGTAGTAGAGATAATAGTTAGTTTTTGAAGAAAATATTGTAATCAAACAGTGGAATTGTTGTAGCATTTTGATGATCTAATACAATTGAAGGCATTGTGGTTTTCCTTGTGAAATCTCTTGTGTTAGTTTATCTTGCATGGTTCCTGTTGTTTCATCTTTCGAATTGCTTAAAGATCTAGGATTTAGTGTTTAGAATTGGAGTAGTTTGGTGAATGATGTTCATGATTTTATATTTGGAATGTTTGTAGCAATCTCTGGTCTATACTCCCAGTAACTATCTGATTGTAGTAGGCTGGTGAAGTCAACCTGGACCATTTATTCATTTGTGCTTAGTTCGATTGTGGATGAACATCTATGATTTGAAAATCTATATACCTTAGAATATTGCACCGTTCTTGTGATATTGCATTGTGGGTTGAGCAAGAATTGGTTATTTGAGATTGGTCCATTCCAGATATTTGTCATTTGCATTGTTCATTCTAGGAATAGTTTAGATCTTATCATATCTCTGCACCCTTATCTTTTGCTATTTCTTTATCATCTTGTTAGACTTAGGATTTGAGATCATCATATTGCAAGATCTGATAAGTTAGAAAGATACAGTTTGCTTGTAGTAAGGTCCAATTGTGGTTACCAGCATTTTCACATATTATCTGAATTGTTTATGCATTGTCATGACCTGACACCCGAGAGACCTTGGGGTGATTTTTAGTAACTTGTTGAAAATTACCTTTCAAGAGAGATAGAATATTGCATTTTGTCTGAGTTGTTGCTGTGCAGAAAACACCATCAACAGATTGGTGCTAGAAGGAGGGCCTGAATGAGCACACTGGATCATTTCATAAACACCATCTCTCCTGAGAGATATAGAAGAAGTGCCAGATTCACCCCAGGAGAAGAAGATTTACAGGAATTACAGTTCCCCACTAGGTCAAGGAGGGCTCGAGAAAGGGGAGAATCATCATCACCCTTCCCTTCACGTGTATCCTCTACATCTTCACTTCCAGAGGTTGAAGCCATACCCATCCCTGAGGCAGTTCCCATTCAACAGCCCCAGCCTATTGTTAACCAACCACAACCACCACCCCTACCTTTGCCAATGGCCTTCCTTGCTAATAATCCATCGCCCTTATTCTTCAATGCTTACAATGTAATGCCCAAAAACCCTGAGCATTTCTGCTCAAAATTCCATGTTAATGACCCGAACAGGACTGCAGAAGAACATATAAGGATTCTCCAAACCTGTCTCAAAGATAGAGGGATTGTTCATGAAGATGTTGCCTGTAGGTTGTTTCCTTATTCACTAGGAGAAGAGGCCTTTTACTGGTGCAATCACCTCCCTTCTGGTTCAATTCTCAATTGGAATGATCTTGAGACTACCTTCTTACAGAAGTTCAGAATACCCATCAATGCCAATGAATTGTATCTGCAATTCACTAAAGTCAAGAGAGAGGTTAATGAACCAATATCTAGTTTCAATATTAGGTTCCACTGTGCATACACCAAACTTCAAGACCCCTATGTTTTAGAAAATAGTACAGCCCTGGGAGTCTATTATGAAGCCTTGGACAGCCTGATAGCCACCTTTCTGAAGTGGAGACCTAATCCTCCAGCTACCCTAACTGATGTTTATACAGAAGCTGTTAAACTTAGCACAAATTTAAGACAACACTTGACTGGACCATTGCCTTCCTTAGGACCAGCTGCACATCCCAATCAGGTTCAGGCAGTGAATCAAACGCTTTCTAATCATACTCCAATCATGAATCTAGTACCTCAATTACCTTTGGTGCCACACCTTGGTCCTCCCATGAGCCAGGCCTCCCCTATGATGAATTTTCCCCAACAGCAGGTTAACCAGCCTATGTATCAGCCACAGCCAAATAGTTTCCCTACCTATTTGCAGAACTCTAAAGTGTTGCATCAGTCTATGTGATCTGCTACAATGCCTGTCCCTCTTCAGAGTAATCAAAACTAGATCCCTTATGGAGATCCAAATAAGGATAGGATCGATGAAATGGTTGAGCAGATAAAGAGGTTAAATCTAGAGGTGACTTACCTAAGGAATCAAAACAGCCAATTACAAGCTACCCAGAAGAGTATACAGTCCAATCAGAACAGAGAATTTCTACAAGGGCAGAATTTTGACAGAGGACAGAGTAATGAAAGAGTATTCTATAATGACAGGGGATACAACCAGGATAGGGGTTACAACAATGACAGAGGATTCAACAATGATACGAGATAGAATTTTGATAGACAAGGTAGTGGATCATGATTTGATAAGAGACAATCACATGGATAGAATGGAATCTGGAACACAAGACCTAATAACGGAGGAGTTCCTACTCCATTGGATCAACCAGTTAATCAAATTGTCAACCAATTTGCAAATCAGCCAGTCAGTCAAGACAAGCCTCCCAGTGGTGTATATTTGGCTGAAGCTGCCTTATTAGGATGGTGTAGGCTCCATAAGACAAGCCAGCATTCGGAGTTAGAATGTCGAGAGTTCCAAACTGCAACCTCCATTTTCTAGTATGAGGTGGAGAATAATGCAAATGGACAAGAGATTGTTCCCTCCACCCCTTATTATTCTCCTGTGCTAATATTAAATCACACTCCCTTCCCAGCAAGCGAAGAAAATATTCCAGAAGAAGAATCTAATTCCTAGGAAGATAAAATAGATCAAATCTACAATGGGGATGAGGTGGCTCAGTTATTCAATGAAGAAACAATGAATGATAATGGCCCTTTCGATCAAGAAGAGGCTTATGTTGAAGAAGTACAGATGTTCCAGAGGTAAGGTAAAGGATATGATTTAAGAGACTTGCCTCATAGGCGCCCACAAGCTGGGGGACCCTTCACCACCTCTGTTCCTCCTAATAATTTCAATACCCCTCCAGACCCTAATGCTAGTAATAATGCATCATTTCCACATGTTTCCAGGTAGTACCTTGCGAAG
This sequence comes from Sequoia sempervirens, assembly GCA_007258455.2. NCBI lineage: Eukaryota > Viridiplantae > Streptophyta > Pinopsida > Cupressales > Cupressaceae > Sequoia > Sequoia sempervirens. The sequence continues at coordinate 568,489,597 of VDFB02270651.1, read as the reverse complement.
GAAAGGCAAGCCCAAATTGACCCACAAAAGGAAAAGACTGCTCAAGAAAGTAAAGACAAGGTGAAGGAACCTTCTAGGGAAGTCCCCACTGATATGAGTGAGGAGAAAATGGCTTCGTATGTTGTTGAGGAGTTCAAGAAATTAAAAGTAAATCTTTCAGCATTTGAGTTATTAAGGTTCCCTGCGATTAGGAAGGCAGTTTTAGGTACTTATGATGCACACCCAATGTCCCTGGATAAATCTCCTAGTCAGGATATCAGCAAGATTTCTAGCTCTCAGCTTGTGAAGACACAAAACCAGGCCCACGATCAGACTAATTTGCCCCTTGGAGATAAAGGAAAGGAGAAGGACAAAACTCAAGTGGCCCAGGTAGATACTCAGCCAACTTTGTTCCAAGGGAAGACAGAGACCCCACCATTTCTGATTTCTATGTGCATATTTGGTAAGAATCTACATAATTGTTTACTGGATTCTAGTGCTTCTACTAATGTGATGCCATTTGGAGTTTGTAGAGCTTTAGGGATTACACCTGCTGACTCTCAGAAGAAGGTAACTCAACTGGATAGAACTAAAGTAAATGTGGTGGGAGAATTAAACATGATTCATATGCAGATAGCTTCTGACCCAAGGATTCAACAGGTTATCAATATTCAGGTAGCTGATATCCCTGATGCGTATGGCCTGATTCTAGGAAGAGATTTTACTAAGGCCTTGAATGGATATGTGTCTACTAATCACTCCCACATGTGGCTTCCCTGGAAAGGAGTGCCAAATCAGATCAGAATTGATAGGGAACCAAGAATGAAATACATGATTACGGAATACCAAAATATTTCAACTGAAGTTCTAATATCAGAAGTAGTCATGGGAAATTATATGCTGTCAACTCAGTATGAGGAGTTAGACTCAAAGGAGGTATTGATGCTACACATGATGCCTATTGATATGGAGACATAATCTAGCCATGTTGTTGTTTTGACAGAATCAATGGAGGAAGAAGAAGAATCCGAAGATAATCAAATTAGTCTATTAGACAATTTCCAGGAATTCATCAAACAGTGTGTTGAAAATCAAATTCACCTAGGCAGAAAGACAAACTTTGAAAAGTGACTCTTACCTAATTGGTGTAGAGTTCATAATGCTTCCCATTCAAAGTTGGAGTGTTGTTTATGCCAGATAGCAGTAGAATGGATATAGAGATGTCTAAATCCATCACTGACAGAATTGTGAAACCCTCAGGAAGGATGTAAAAACAAGAAACCTATACTATCTAAGGAATCCTCCAGCACTAATAAGCCGAAGGATATGATAAAGAGGATTGCCACTGCTGAATACTGGACTCTCAGATTTGATGGATCCAAATCCAAATATGGAGCTGGGGCAGGGTTCGAACTGATTATTCCAAAAGGTAAAAACTTCTTTGCAGCCCATAGACTTCAATTCCATTGCACTAATAACATAGCAAAGTATGAAGCGTTAATTCATGGACTTCTTATGGCACTTAAGAAAAGGGTTAAGATTCTGCAAGTTTTTGGTGATTCTGAGTTAGTAATCAAGCAAGTAAGGAAACAATATTCATGCCATGATAGGAGAATGACTAATTATAGGCATAGAGTGTGGGACCTCATTGAGGGATTTGACACTTTCAATATTCAGCTAATACCACGGTAGAAGAATCAAACTGCCGATTCTCTAGCCCAAGCAGTGAGTATCTTGCAGCCTTTATCTTTGTCAGGTTTGAAGAAGTTTATTGTAGAATTGACGCCTGTGCCATCAGTTCTAGACAATGTTACTAACTTTCAGGTATTCGAAGATGATAAGCATATTCTATATTTCATCACCAACATAGATGTTTTTGCTTCTCAAATCATCAATGAAACAAAACTCTAGGAAGCAGAACTGGATTTGGAGGGAGTGATAAATTTGAAGCCTAATACTATTCCAAGAGGGATGGTACAATTGGAGCGAATTTTTGATATGGATAAGATCATAGATCAAGAGCAAGAATCAAAGAAAGAATCTATCAATGGACAGTGTGACACTTACAACTTGGGAACTAAGGATAATGCTAAAAGCATTTTCAGTGGCAAGGTGTGCACTCCCGAAGAAAGACAAGGAATAATTGAAGCATTGCATAGCTTTCCAAATATAGTAGCCTGGAGTTATGAGGATTTGAAAACCTATGATACATCAATCATAACTCATACTATACCCCTGAAGCCAGGTGCTAAGCCTTTATGCAGAGACAGAGACCTATCAATGCGTTGTTGGAACCACTTATACAGAAAGAAGTTCAAAAGTTACTGTCTGCCCGAATTATATTTCTTGTCAGGCATTCAACATGGGTAGCGAATCTAGTTCCGGTAAGGAAAAAGAACGGAGAAATTAGACTTTGTGTTGATTTCAGGAATTTAAAAAGATCATCAGAAAAGGACAACTATCCAGTCCCTTCATTGGATGAAGTACTCCAGGTGGTTAATGGATCTCAGATGATGTCCTTTCTGGACGGTTATTCAGGGTACAACCAAGTGATGGTCCAGTATGAGGACAGGCACAAGACTACTTTTACAACTAAATGGGGTACCTTTGCCTACAGGAGGATGCCTTTTGGTCTCATTAATGCAGGGGCCACATTTCAAAGGGCTATGGACATTGCCTTTAAGGATATTATAGGAAAATGCATCATTATTTATATGGATGACCTAACTATCTTTTCAAAAAATAGGGGGGATCACATTTTTGACTTACGCAAAGTGTTTCAAAGGTGCAGAGAATTTGGCATATCCCTAAATCCTAAAAAGTGTATTTTCAGAGTAACAGAAGGAAAGTTGCTAGGACATGTCATATCTGAAAAGGGAATTGCTATTGATCCAGAAAGAGTGGAGGCTATACTAAAGATTCAGCCACCTGCTAGCAAAAAGGAGATGAAATCTTTCTTTGGCAAGATCAACTTCGTCAGAGAATTCATCACTAGATTTGCTGAAATCATCAAGCCACTGAATGCTATGTTAAAGCAAGATGCCAAGATCGAATGGACTACGGAAGCGAAGGAGGCATTTGCAGAAATCAAAAGAGCCATTGCCGATGCTCCAGTATTGGTAAGTCCTAATTACAACAAACCCTTTTACATCTATTCCTTTGCTTCAAACCATTCATGTGCTAGAATATTGACTCAAAAGTCTGATGAGGGAAATGAGAATCCCACTGCTTTTATGAGTACACCATTAAAAGATGTTGAGTTGAAATATCCAAGTGTGGAAAAGTAGGCATATGCCCTGGTCAGAGCAGTAAATAAATTCAGACATTATATCCTCAGGAATAAAGTTTATGCAATTGTCCCAGATCCTGCAGTCAAGTTACTTTTGATGCAAAATGAATTAGGTGAGCGTAGAGCCAAGTGGGTGACAATGCTACAAGAGTACGATATTGAGATCCAACCCATGAAGTTGGTAAAAGGACAAGGACTCACTCAGACTATGGCTGAAATAGGCCCTGAATTAACTATTCAGAATTATAATGTCGAGGAGGTTTCCCTAGATGGTTGGTATGATGACATAGTTTATTACTTGCTGAACCAACGATCTCCAAGCCATCTTAATGCAGTTCAGAGATGAGCTCTGTGGTTAAAAAGTGATGGTTTCATGCTAAAAGGAGATGTTTCGTACAAGAAAAATCATGAAGGCATTTATTTAAGGTGTCTTGGGAAACAGGAAGCTGAAAGAGTGATAAGTAAATTTCATGCAAAGTATGGCACTGGCCATGGTTTTGCGATCGCCATAGCAAATCAGATTTTGAGGGCAGGATATTACTAGCCCACTTTGTTCAAAGATGTTCACCATCATGTATGGACCCGTCACAACTGCCAGACTGCAGCAACAAGGGAAAGGTATGTGGCACTTCCACTCCAATCGGTCACTAAGGTAAGGCCTTTCGCCTAGTGGGGTATGGATTTCATAGGCCCCATCAACCCACCATCTTCTGCGGGACACAAGTACATTCTCACTATTACTGATTATTTCACAAGATGGACTGAGGCTTTTACTTGTAGGCAATGTACATCTGAGGTAGTGATTGATTTTCTAGAATCTACGATTCTTAATCGATTTGGATGCCCTAGTGCTGTTGTCTGTGATAATGGTCCTACTTTTGCATCCTTAAAATTTTTAAATTGGGCTTTTGATCATGGCATTATAGTGAAGTTTGCATCCAATTATTACCCCCAGGGTAACGGCTTAGCAGAGTCCTCCAATAAGAACTTATTGACTATTCTCTGTAAGCTGCTAGAGAGGAACCCAAAGGACTGGCACACCCAGCTTTGGTTTTCCCTCTGGGCAGATCATACAAGGCTCAAATTATCCATCAGAACATCTCCCTATCACTTAGTATATGGTCTGGAGCCAGTATTCCCTATTCAACTCAAGATCCCAACCTTGTAGTTTATCAATAATTTTTATGATGAGGGGGATAGAAGGAAGGCTAGGTTGACAGAACTATTGCACCTTGAGGAGAAACGAGATAATGCCCTTAAGAATTTTTCCAAACATCAGGGATTCATTAAGAGGTGGTTTGACAGAAGGGCCAAAGTCAAAGCCTTTAGGATTTCTGACCTTGTCCTATACTGGGACAAACCTCATGATTGAAAAGGGGACCATGGGAAGTTCGATAAACTATGGCTTGGCCCATATCAGATTGCTAAAATACTTGGAGATAATGTCTTCCGTCTGAAGAATCTCACAGGAGAAGATATTCCACTACCTATCAATGGGCAGTATTTGAAACATTATTTTCAGTCTTGAGCTGTTTTCAGCTCCCTGCTTTGTATATAGTTAGTTTAGGTTGCTTTCTGTTGTTTTGTTTTTGTTAGATTAGGTTTCCTTTTGGTTTGTTTGTTCTGCTTTGGTTAGAGTAGGTTTGCTTCGGTTTGTTTGTTTTGGTTTGTGTTGCTCTTGCTCTTGGTTCTTTCTCTTTTGGGGATCCCTTGTTGCACTTGTATGATAGTAGTGACACAATAGGTGTGATGTTTTTGGTATTTCCCTTACAAACTCTAATCATTTTTTAGAACATCATGGTATGAATTCTCTACCCAATGTCACTTATCTTTGTGCTAAGGCAAATGGTTTTCTAGTCAGATTGAACATGAATACATCAAGGTCTCATATTTTCAAATATTAAAGATACCTGAAGTTGTAAAAGGTCCTTATAAAGTTTGAACAGGTGAAAAATATTTTTTCTGCTCTAGTGCCACTGTGGTTCTCATCCTTGAGTGTGAACTTCATTGTTCACAGGTTGAAGTGAAAGTAGTGAAAAGACAAGCAGTACCAAAAAAAAAGAGAAAGCTTGAATTCAACTCATCAGGGGGATCTAGATATCTCTACCGGGGCTATAGACGTCTGGCTAGCAGTAGAGCTATGTTCAAGAGAATCACAGCGATAACCTCGTCGGGGCTATGGATGTCTGACTGGCAACAAGGCTCTATCCAGGTTACTTTTAGAATATGAATCTTTATGTAACCTACTCAGACCAAGTTTGGTTCCTATTGCAGCTAACAGAAGGTAATGAATGCATATGCACACACTTCAACCCTGGTGTAGGAAAGTTTGGATGACTGAAGGTCTTTTGTTTTAACCAGAGGTGGTGGCAGGATAGGTGAATTGAAACCATAAGTTCTGGGTTCTTGATTTTGGTTTCTCATCCAAATGCTCAGGAGCATTTCCCCAGCAGACTCGCCATTTGTTGTGTAGTTTGCACACACGCCCCACTTGGAGTAGGGACCCTCTTTTCATGATGTCTTTTGACCTTTAGTTTTTATGAGATTTGTTTTTTAAGGTCTTGAGATGTTGGTCTTACTAGCTTTGGTCATGCCTTGAGGCTTGAATTGGTTAGAATTGGTTTTTAATGAAAATCTAGGTTTTGACCTGGGTCCGGGATTTTCCAACTCAGGTGGATTTTCCCCGGTCCTGGTTTGTTGTCTATTTATTCCTTAATTTTCTGAATCCGGGTTTCTACTCAAATCCAGGATTTTCCAGCTCTGGCGAATTTTTCCGAACTACGTTAAATTCCCAAACTTCGTTTAAACCCCAGTTTCTGCCATATCCACAGAATTCGTGCTCATCCGGATTATCCGTTTGGCTTAGTTTTTTCTAAAATTTCGTTATGGGCTCGGGTTTCTAGATTTCCTTCGCGTGTCTTGTCACTCATTAATGTTCGACGTACGACTTCTCTGACATAGGTGCGGATGGATTTAAAGCCTTTTGGGCATCATTTTGATTTCATTATTTACTTGTTGCTTGCTCTAGCATTTGAGATTCTTCATTTGAGGCTTTGATTAGTGATTTCGAGCTGCTTGCGTGTGAATTGTCTGGGCACTGGTGTCAAGATTTTTGTTGCTAGGGCATACAGTTTCGCAGTCACCTCTTCAAGATTGATTTTTGTTCAGATCTGATCCATGGTAAGTCGTTGTTGGCCCTTCCTTTTGTTTGCATCATGATTGAATCTTTCGAAGTCAATTAGTAGCCATTTCAGGTCGGCCTTTGCTTGTTTATGATTTTGTATTTATAGAACTAGGGTTTGACTTAACTCTTCACAAAGATTTCATCACCCACACTATGCATGCCTTTTTTTACCAAATGAATGTTAGATAGATCAGTATGGATTGGCGTTCTGGGTAGGACCTTGTCTTCTGGGTGTGAAATTCACTATATTTTGTGAGGTTGGGGTTTTTGGTGTTTTGCCCAGAATTGCTAGGGATGGTTGATCCGTCATGATTTTCATATCTGGTGCTTAGATTAAACCCGCTCATGCCTTGGGAAGTCTCGGTGTACCTTAGCCTGATCATTTTAGGGATAGTATTTCAAACCCCGAGCTCACCCTGGTTTTCATGGCAAAGGTCTAGTCATCAAATTTAGGGCATCATCGTTCCATCATGAAGATTAGCCATTTGAGGGCTTTGGAAATTTGAATTCATGTGCATTTGAAGTTTTTCTTATTGGCGTCGATTTTGGGACCATTAGAATCCAAATAGGGAGGTTTGAAGTAATCATCTGATTCATTGTTTGCGCGGTAATGATCGCCGGGTTTTTGAGGTGTCCTCGGAATTTCTGCGCACCCTGATTTTCCCGATTTTGGCCAATTCCGCGGAGTATAGCGAATTCCAGAGTTTCAAACTGTCCGCGGAAATCTGGCTTATCCGGTTTTTTCCGGTTTCCTGCCTGGTTTTACTTCCTTTCTGATTTCGATGTTAGGGGTAATGAAGTAAGTGCTAAATGGTGATTCCTTGTTGCTAATGGATGAATTTCATGATAATCACATAGCTTTTGTCCGTACTAACGATTTATTTGGTGAATGATGTCTTGGCAGCAGGAATCCGTCTCGGTCGGATTTCTCTAAATTCTGCCCCGACTGGATTTTCCTGGTTTACCTCATTTTCTCAGATTACTTCATTTTCTAGATTTTTAAAGATGGATGATTGATGATGGATATTAATTGTTTCATGTGGTTTCATGCTAGCCCTTTGAATGAAATATGGATGATAATTGAATGCTCATAGGGTTCTTTTGTGAATGCAGGTTGAATCAAGCAAGGCTGCTGTAGGAAAGTCTAAAGGTGATACAGAGGGGTCCTCCATTTCAGAGGCAGAGAGATTGAGATTGGATACCAAGAGTCAGCTACCTGATAGTAAGATATCTTCTGTATGGTCTGAGGTCTCTGACACCAATGTTGGAGCATGGAGATATGAGGAATTCAAAGAAAGAATAGCTTAGAAGGATCTATCGGTCCTTAGACAAGGAATGATGAAGTCTGAACTGGTTCATGTGGCAGGATTCCCTCCTGCAATCCAATGCTATGAGTTGATACTAGAATGTGCACGGCAATATGATTTTGACACACAGAGGGTCGTTAGCACCGAAGGGAGAGTCTTGGAAAATTTCAGTCCTGTTTGTATTGCTCAAACTTTTGACATGCCGAATTTGCTAGCTGTGTGTGCCTTGAACATGGATTTAGCCAAAACTTACTATGAAAATAAGCCCACCAAAGCCCAGCAGATGATCAATTCTTGGTTGGAGAAACCAAAACCTCACTTTTCCAAACTGCCCAAGCAATTACACAGGGTCAAATTTAGATCGGACGTATATGATGCAATCACATTATTAAGCAGAGTGGTCGGTTTAAAGAATGATGGGGTGTTGGAAAATTGGATGGTCCATGTGATCAACAAAATTATACAAGGTATTAATTACCATTGGGCAGGACTCATCAGTGCAATGATTGATAGACAATTGAGGGATGTCCTAGAAATGAAGAAACTTACCATGTCTTCCTATGTGATATATGTATTGGCTAGATTCTACCCATACAGGGGTTTGAATCCAAAAGGGATATTTGGACAAGATATAGTCTATGACATCTACCCAGAATTGCACCTTGGACATTAGGATTTTAGAAGGGAAAATGATGCATTCACAATGCATATTACTAGGTTGCTCCAAAATGCAGAGCATGTAAGAATATCCGATGGAGCCAAGGAGCTAATAAAGAAATATGGAGCTTGGTTCATACAGTTTCCCACCTTTTCCTACATCAGAATTGACGGATGTCAGATTGCTCCATATAGGTTGCCCAGGTATCCTACTGACCACATTGTGCTGTTGGAGGTCACAAGATAGATATGTGAGTTTGATGCTGTTGTTAAAAAGGCAAAGCATCAGATAGGGTTTGGTGGAGATTTCCCTCTAAGAATTGGCATAAGTGAAGTTTGTCCTTCAATTCAGTCAGCTCATGCATCAGGGGATGAATTGGCTGCTTGTGGTTTCTCTTTCCACTCTAAGAGGACAAACTGTAATATCACTGGAGAAGCGCAGAAGAAGGCTACCAAAGAATACCATCATAAGGATGACATAGAAGATTACTGGGCAAACATTAAGGATGATTTTGATGTGAGGAAGAAAAGGTACTCTAGGCTTCTAGTTGATTTAATTAGGTTGTACAATGTCAAGTTAATCCCTGAACAGTTGGAGGATGACAGGAATCTGGTGCAAGATCATGCATATGAGTCTATCAAGGATAGATCAATTGGAGAGGTAAATTGGGCTGAAAATGAGGTAACTGAATTGGAAGACCTAATGGCCACTGTCATGAAGTTTACCAAATCGTGGTTGAACCACAAATTTTGGGAACTAGAGAGTGAGAAAGTACCTTGTACCTTCAATTTAATGGGGAACCTGAATCCTCTGTCCACCTCAGAAGAATCCGGGGAAGATGATCCTAAAGGGAAAACCAAAGGGAGCTCACCCTTCAAAATTAAAATCAGAGGCCCCAAAGAAAGTGAGCCAGAACCGAAAAGGAAACGAAAGGGAAAGAAAAGAAGCCGAACTTTGAAAATAGGCAAGTCTTCTGAAAAGGAGGAATTTGAAAAAGCAGAAGAAGAAGAAGAAGATGCTCCTCCACAGCCAAAGAAGACAAGGGCAACAAGAGTTTCAAAGAGAAAAGGTCAAGAGACTTCCAAACATGAGACTCCGGTTGTTGATGTGGAGAGTTCAGGGGAAAAAACTAAGGTTTATTCAAGGAGATCAAGGACTCCATCTCCTAAGGAGGCTATGCAAAAGATGGATCCTCTTCCAAAGACACCAGTTGTGGAGCAACCTAGGGCTACTTCCCCTTCACCGAGTTTACCTGAGCAGATAGCCCATCAAGAGCAAGAGACTAGTGGAGAGATAAAGCCATTCAAGGAAGGAGAACTCTTTGGTGCAGCAGCTAAACTTGAGACTTAAGATGTAGAAAGGCACCCTTCTCCACTAGTGCAATATGAGGATTCTTCGGTAAGCAGCTAAGGTAACAAATCACCTGATAAGGAGGATGCCCCTGTTAGATCCCCATCACCTATGCAAGAAGAAGATCCTGAATTAGGTGATCAAGGTGAGCAGTCTCTTGGAAGAGAAAAGGATAAAACAACAGAACAACATGAAGAGGTGAAGACAGATGAAATTCGGGTGGATCCTGTTGTCCCGGATTGGTTAGAAAAGGAAATTACAAGAAAGAAACAAGTCATCATTGAGGACACCCCCCTTGATTGGGATGAGATGTTGGCCAAGATTGGTAAAGGTAAGAAGAAGAAAATGGCTAAGGTAGTTTCAAGGATAGAAAGAGATGAAGCAAGTAACAGGGTCATTCACATTGCCACCCTTGCCGTGGATAAAACTAAGGAAGAGGTCACTGGAAAATATTATAATGTGCAGACCATTAATCTTGGACCAGCTTCTATGGAGCAGGATATTGAAGAGTATGAAGGGTCCAGTGCAATAATAATTGGGAGACTAAGGAAAGAAACTCAGTCCAAGCATGAGCTTAGAAGGGAGAATGAGAGGCTTAAGAAGTGTTTAGAAGATGTGATGAATCCTATGCAATCTCTTCACCCATCTTCTTCTATTGCAGCTGGTTTCTTGCCCAAGGAAACTATTTTTGAACTTGTAAGGATGAAGGCTTCTACCCAAACTGCAATGGATTGGTTGAAAGATGTGCAAGCGAAAGGAGATGATGCAATAAAAGAAATCATTTCAATTGGAAAGGATGATGTAAGAGCCAAGGACTTGTTACAGCATGTTCTATCTCAGGACAAGGATGATATCAACCTTCTATTGCAGAAATATAAAGTGATTATAGAATATGGTAAGGATCAGTTGACTGCAGATGGAATCCTTCCTTCATCTAGACTTAATGAGCCTTGGGAATGGTTCGAGGCTTTGCAAATTCGGCAAAAGGCCATTAGGAAGATTCATAAATGAAAGAAGCAGATAGATGGTGATCTAGCTAGAGTTTATGATGGGTGTATTGCATTTTTTGAGATAATGACTGGCAGGAGGAAGATTGCTCCTAAATATCTAAGCCTAGAACAATTAAGAGAATGGTGGCATGATGTTTATGCTCTGGACTCCTGAAAATGTAATAGCATGGCACCAATTGGATGATGCAGCAACTTACTTGGCTGTGATGGATAAGTACCAGACACACAAAGATAATTGGGATAAAATTGTTAAACAGTCAAAAGAAGAGATTAGCTCCATCGAATGTTGGCTCAAGATTTTGCCCTTGCCACCTATCACTGAGCTGGATAAGGTATTTTTGAGAGTTCATGGATCATTGGCTTAGAATAAAGATAAGGGAGGTGGTAGTTAATGCCCATTTTGAAGATTTGTGCTTCCCTATTATTATAGGGCATGTATTGATCCGAGCTACATTGGAGAATGTGTCTTTGATGGTGTATCGGCATTTAATGTGTGCCTTATTTTGAAATTCCTAAGGCCGACTTGTTTTGGCTAATTTATTTTGTAAATTTTTGGCTAGGCCGACATGTTTTAGGATTCTCTATAAAGGAATTCTTGCCTCATTGTAAGGGAGTTAGCTGGAAAGACAATAGAGATAAGCTAGATTAGAAAAGAGCTAGGGTATTTTGTAGTAGAGATAATAGTTAGTTCTTGAAACAAATATTGTAACCGAACAGTGGAATTGTTGCAGCATTTTGATGATCTAATACAATTGAAAGCATTGTGGTTTTCCTGGTGAAATCTCTTGTGTTAGTTTATCTTGCATGGTTCCGATTTTTTCATCTTTTGAATTGCTTAAAGATCTAGGATTTAGTGTTTAGAATTGGAGTAGTTTGGTGAATGATGTTCATGATTTTATATTTGGAATGTTTGTAGCAATCTCTGGTCTATACTCCCAGTAACTATCTGATTGTAGTAGGCTGGTGAAGTCAACCTGGACCATATATTCATTTGTGCTTAGTTCAATTGTGGATGAACATCTATGATTTGAAAATCTATATACCTTAGAAGATTGCACCGTTCTTGTGATATTGCATTGTGGGTTGAGCAAGAATTGGTTATTTGAGATTGGTCCATTCCAGATATTTGTCATTTGCATTGTTCATTCTAGGAATAGTTTAGATCTTATCATATCTTTGCACCCTTATCTTTTGCTATTTCTTTATCATCTGGTTAGACTTAGGATTTGAGATCATCATATTGCAATATCTGATAAGTTAGAAAGATACAGTTTGCTTGTAGTAAGGTTTGATTGTGGTTACCAGTATTTTCACATATTATCTGAGTTGTTTATGCATTGTCATGATCTGACACCCAAGAGACCTTGGGGTGATTTTTAGTAACTTGTTGAAAATTACCTTTCAAGAGAGATAGAATATTGCATTCTATCTGAGTTGTTGTTGTGCAGAAAACACCATCAACACCTCCTCTAGTCAAAAACATCAAATTGAACTCATATGTTGGTTGTAGATTCAATCATTGCCTGCAAACAAGAAAATCACTGCTTTTGGAAAATCGTGAGTCCAAAAGGACATGGATTAGTAGTTGATGTTGGTACAAAAGTGAAAATTTAGATTCGGCACATCTTTTCAATGCCACTTCAACATATTTCACATGCCGACCACCGTGCAATGCTAGCACAAGAAATTAAATTTGTGCATTATGAAAAGTGTTGTCATGCCACCCTTAAAAAAATGCCTCAAACTACCTTCAAACACCTCTGATTTTCAAATCGTCACCTCCAATCTACAAATTGTGTCCCTCTAATCTCTAGATAAAAACTCCAAATTCCAAACCATGGAAGATATGCATAAATAGTATGATGCACAAAGATTATGATGCATGATAGGTAATGATTGAAATTTCCTTCACCGCATAGATGAGGGTTGAACTCCACAACCTCCAATAAAATTATGCTCATAGAGATTTTCACTTGCTTGTGAGGAGCACACATGCCTTTTTGGAGTGTTGCTAGGGTCAATGCTCAGCAAAATGAATCACCCCCCCAAAACAAATCACTGACAGTGTACTCCCAAGAAAATCAAATGCCTTCAAATAGTTGTAGTCAAGCGTGGGAGAATGCCACCATTGAGAAATAAATATCAATTTGGAAAAAAATGAATATCATTTCGGATCTCAAAAAAAATATGATGAAAACTCTCAAGTGATGGAGGGAAAAATGGTTGGATTTGATACCATGTTGGTGGAAACCACCGAGCCCAAGATCACCATCCACAAAATAAACCTTCACAAATACGAGAGAAGCAATATTTTATTTCACCAAAAGTGAGTGAAAATTGAGATGCAATAAAATACATAATGTATAGCTTTTTAAAGGTGTGAAAAAATAAATGAGTGAGAAACTACCCGATATAGGTAAAACCACCTAGATAATTTTCCTAAGTTAAAACTTAATACTACACTAACAATAACTCCTTTATTTCTACCATTTTCTTTATTACCCTAATCAATAACTAGGTACCTACATAGGGTAGCTCATCTTCTTTACTTCTTGGTGTTAATTGTCTTATTGCACATCCTATAGAAATACATCTGCTACTAAACCTTGTAACCCATTACTCTACACTAATAGTCTCACCATCAATGATATCACTCATTAATCTAACAACTACCCTTATTTGGTTACTTTTTGGTTTCTAAGACAACTCTTTTATTCTAGGAAACATGTGTTAGGATTCCCAAACAAGATCATAATAGTAAAAACCTTGTGCTTCCGTAAAATACGCACTTGCACACAATGATCAACCTAATTCACTTTAGATTTAATTTGAATGTACAATGACCTTGATTGAACAAGCAAAATCCACCTATCATGTGGATTGATAAGTGCCCCATGATGTAGCACAAATGAGAAGACAAGTTTCCTATCAATTTCAACCTTAGGATCACTTGGAATGTGCAAACCAACAACCTATTTGACCAAGTCATCTACCTTGATTCCAAGTGTTGAGCGACCTTTGAGATGAGATAGAAAGTCTTCCAACCTCAAAAGGTAGCAAATGAGGTTAACCAAATAACTTGGTAACCTCTAGAGGTCTAAAAGCTTGCACATTCAATTAGACAAGATATTGCTTAACCTCATCAACCTAAGTATGTACTTAAGTATAGTGAATAGATAAATTATTCACCCTAACAACATGTTCTTCAACATCTTTTGACTTATTCTCTATAGTTATTTCTAAACTTGAGATTCTAACTCTGCCTATAACCACTCCCTTAATTAGCATATTATGTACCACACAAAGTATACCCATAGACTACCCCAAAATTAATTCTCTAATTCCAAATCATTATTAGAAATCACTCTCTATTAGAATCTTGCACTCTCACTTTTCTTCCTTTTATTTTTTCACTGTTGCAAATTCCCTAATAAGTCAATATTTCCATATGCTCCAACTTCAAAATTATCATCTTTTATGAACACTAACCTTTGTACCACTTGATATTAACTCATTATTTTATAATCCATCAACAACCTCAATACCTCAAATATTTTATGCTCAACATTATAATGTTGGAAGATACCTTACTTTTGTTTTGTCTTCATATGTGTTATACCAAAGAATTTAACACTAGATCATATTTTCTTTAGATCCATTTGAAGCACCTCCACCCAACACTCACTTGTTGGGGGATACATTCACTCACTCACTTGCAATAATTCAAACCCTTACTAATATTGTTCTCTCACCAATAATGTTATATCAACTTGTACTTCACTTCCAATGCTTCACAAGAACTATGCCTTCTTTGATATCTTTCTCCTAACTTTGTAGGATTAAACTTGTTATGATATCCTCCTCTTCACCTTACATGATTCTGTTAGGAATTAGTGCTTAACATATATTAGTATTTAATAAAAATAATGTAAGTAATTTGATGAGAAAGGTAATTGATGTCACTTCTTGAATCATTTAATCTTTCGATTATCAAACTGGGTGTGTCTTAGAGCTATATGCGATAAGGATTTCTCCACAAATTGGGGGGTTTTGCACTATAAATAGTGACTTTTGGTTTCTGTCTGACTCCTTCAGGAGCTCTCAGGAGCTCCAAGGAGTGGAACTTAACAACTAATTTATAACTAATTCTAAGGAATTAATCCTAGATTATTTCTTAACTAATGCTTATTTAGACTCTAATAACTTAGTTCAGACTCCACCTGACTTAATTGTAATTGATTCATAGAAAAATTAAGCTATAACCAAATTAACTCTTAATCTAAAATTCAGAATTGAAATTTACTTGAAAAGAGAATCTATTTACATTTGCAAGAAAATAAATATTAATCTAGAAAATAGTAACACTAAATTCCATGAATGAATTCCAAACAAGCTTCAGTTTTATCTTCCCATCAGTCATCATTATTTCTCCCATTTAGACCACATGCATTTGAAAATAGTTATTAAGTCTAATTCCTATGAACAACAATTAAATCTACAGTAAACAAGTAAATTTTAATCTTTAGTAAAGTGTAATGAACTACCTTGAGAACACAATGAACTTGATCTAAGAGTATAAGTAATTGCAATTACTAACAATGATTAAATAGAGATCAGCATTCTTAACTTTCTAATTGACACAAATTGAACATAAATTAATTGAATCAAAAGAACATAACACAAGGTTACCTCCTTCGGTTGAGTGGGCCCTGTTCTTCCTTTGGTGGGACCTTTAACACTGAGATTCAAATTAACTCCTTATTTACATTCAAATTGACCCAAATAGGTGAGTAGAACAAAAGTGCATATTACAAACATTACAATGTTCAACAAAGAATTATCTAACTCTAGACTAAATCTAAGGATGGAATAATGATGGGGTCTTTGTAATCCTCATCATTTAATTTATCAATCCAAGGCTGTTTCCATGGCTATTTGCAAGAGAGAAAGTAGAAAACTTGCTTGACAGTCTATTCTACTTGCAGAAATAAATCCTATTTGCATGAAAGGGAACTAATCTAAGGAACACTTGCAAGAATTGAAAAGTCTAAACTACTTCACACTTGCTAGAAATGAAAATCTTGCTTGAATTCAAATTTACTCTAGAAAGTTGGAAACACATTGCTGGAAATGAAACTAAAACTATCCTATTTCCTCAGGCTAAGAAAAGCCTTTCTAATCCCCCCTCCTTTGATCAACTTATTATAGGTGAAAACGAAACTAAAACTATCCTATTTCCTTAGGCTAATAAGTTGATCAAAGGAGGGGGGATTAGAAAGGCTTGTTTTAGCCCGAGGAAATAGGATAGCTTTAGTTTCATTTCCAACAATGTATTTCCAACTTTCTAGAGTAAATTTAAATTCAAGAAAGCTTTTCATTCCTAGCAAGTGTGAAGTAGTTTAACCTTTTTAATTATTGCAAGTGTTCCTTAGATTAGTTCCCTTTCATGCAACTTTCTTTTCATGCAAATATGATTTATTTCTACAAGTAGAATAGACTGTCAAGAAAGTTTTCTACTTTCTCTCTTCCAGACAACCATGGACACCACCTTGGATTGATAAATTAAATGATGAGGATTACAACGACCCCATCATTATTCCATCCTTAGATTTAGTTTGTAGTTAGATAATTCTTCACTGAATATTGTAATGTTTGTAAAACACACTTTTGTTCTACTTGCCTATTTGGGCCAATTTGAATGTAAATAAGGAGTTAATTCGAATCTCGATGTTAAAGGTCCTACCAGAGGAAGAGTAGGGCCTTCTCAACTGAAGGAGGTGACCTTGTGTTATGTTCATTTGATTTAGTTAATTTTGATTCAATTTGTGTCAATTTGAAAGTTAAGAATGTTGATCTTTGTTTAATCATTGCTAGTAACTACAATTACTTATACTCTTAGATTAAGTTCATTTTGTTCTCAAGGTACTTCATTACACTATACTGAATATTAACATTCACTTGTTTACTATATATTTAATTGGTGTTCATAGGAATTAGACTTAATAACTATTTTCAAATGTATGTGGTCTTAATGGGAGAAATAATGATGACTGATGAGAAGATAAAAGTGAAGCTTATTTGGAATTCATTCATTGAATTTAGTGTTATTATTTTCTAGATTAATATTTATTTTCTTGCAAATGTAAATAGATTCTCTTTTTCAAACATAAATAGATTCTCTTTTCAAGTAAATTTCAATTCTAAATTTTATATTAAGAGTGAATTTGGTTATAGCTTAATTTTTCCATGAATCAATTACAATTAAGTTCGGTGGAGTCTGAACTAAGTTATTAAAGTCTGAATAAGTATTAGTTAAGAAATAAGTTAGGATTAAGTCCTTAGAATTAGTTAGAAATTAATTGTTAAGTTTCACTCCTGAGATCTCCTAAAATCTCTTGAAGGAGTCAAACCGAAACCAAAAGCCACTATTTACAGTGCAAAACCCCCCAATTTGTGGAGACATCCTTATTGCATATAGCTTTAAGACACACCCGGTTCAATAATTGAAAGATTAAATGATGCAAGAAGTGACATCAACGACCTTGCTCATCATTGCTCAAAATGACACTTTAATTGATCATTTTATGTTTACAAAGACTTTATTATGTTGTTAATTAACTATGCTAGCGGTAGATTATATACTTATATGTTTGCTTGTTTTATCTTATATTTAACCAATTTGAGGATTTATTAGAAATAATATTTTTCATTAAATGTGTTGCTTTTAATGATGTTAATGATCGAATGATTATGCAATTTGAAATCTTTGTAGTCATAATAGCATCCTATCTTTGAGGATTTTGTTTAGTGCTTACTTCATGTGGTGGATTTGTTATCCTTTCTATTTAACAATGTGGAATCAATTGCGCTCTTGAACGCTCTAGTTGGATACTAATTGATCATGATTTTGAATTGACTTCCTTAGTTGGTTTGGGAACTCCTTCTTCTAGCTATTATGAAGGAGAATTCTCTATGATACTTTCAGTTCTGTTTTAGTTTTAGTTTGTTACTTTGTATCTTGGCAGGCAGTGCCATGATTTTGAATTAAAATAATTGATATTCCTATAAATATCCATCCTTAGATTTAGTCTGGAGTTAGATAATTCTTTGTTGAAAATTGTAATGTGTGTAATACACACTTTCAATCTACTTGCCTATTTGGTCCAATTTGAATGCAAATAAGGAGTTAATTTGAATCTCATTGTTAAAGGTCCCACCAGAGGAAAAGCAGGGCCCGCTCAACCGAAGGAGGTGACCTTGTGTTATGTTCTTTTGATTCAGTTATTTTTTGTTCAATTTGTGTTAATTGGAAAGTTAAGAATTTTGATCTCTATTTAATCATGATTGTAACTACAATTACTTATACTCTTACATTAAGTTCATTGTGTTCTCAAGGTAGTTCATTACGCTTTATTGAAGATTAGCATTCACTTAATTTAATTATTGTTCATAGGAATTAGACTTAATAACTATTTTCAAATGCCTATGGTCTTAATGGGAGAAATAATGATGACTAATGGGAAGATAAAAATGAAGCTTGTTTGGAATTCATTCATGGAATTTAATGTTACTATTTTCTAGATTAACATTTATTTTCTTGCGAATGTAAATAGTTTATCTTTTGCAAACATAAATAGATTCTCTTTTCAAGTAAATTTCAATTTTGAATTTTAGATTAAGAATGAATTTGGTTATAGCTTAATTTTTCCATGAATTAATTACAATTAAGTTAGGTGGAGTCTGAACTAAGTTATTAGAGTTTGAATAAGCATTAGTTAAGAAATAAGTTAGGATTAAGTCCTTACAATTAGTTAGAAATTTGTTGTTAAGTTCCACTCCTGAGAGCTCTTGAAAGCTCCTGAAGGAGTCAGACCAAAACCAAAAGTCATTGTCTACAGTGTAAAAGCCCCAATTTGTGGAGACATCCTTATCACATATAGCTTTAAGACACACCTAGTTCAATAATTAAAATATTAAATGATGCAAGAAGTGACATCAATGACATTGCTCATCATTTTTGGCATTGTTTTCAGGGAAATAAAAGATCTGGCTATTTAAGTTTGAAGCCTTAGTGTTGATAAGGAAAATAGTTTAGATTGTGGATGAGACGAGCTAGAGACCCTCTAGGAAGATTTCTTCCATGAAATATTGATTTTGATCAAGAAAAATAAGTTCAACAACATCAAGTTGAAAATCAACAAGTGAATCAAGAACATTATCAAGAAGAAATGGGTGACCAACTAGGAAATGATCCCCCACCAAATAATAGGACCTTTTCTTATCCTATTAATTTGAAAAGATGAGATGATGAGCCTCCTATGAAGAAAATTTCACCTTCTATTTTACCTACCTTTAGGGGAAAACTTATGAGGATCCTGACCAATTTCTCTTTGAGTTTAAGGTTTTATGTTAGACCTATGACTATACAGCTAATAACTAGAAGTTAAAATTATTCCTTCTACATTGAAAGAGTCATCCTTATGCTAGTTCATGGGTTTGGGTGCAGGAACAATCTCAACTTGGTAGGAAATGGAAACTGAGTTTTTGGATAAATATCAAGATTACTCTTGAGTAAGAGATAGGGAAGAGGAGTTGTTTTGAATGAGACAATTGGAAGATGGAAGTCTGGAAGATTATGCTGATAGATTTTAGTTTGTTCATAAAAGGTGTGGTAATGGGATGGATAATGAGATTAGTAAGACAATTTTTCTAAAAGGAATTGATGATGAATCTAGAGAATCTTTGAATCTTATAGGGAAAGGAGACATTAATAAGATTTCTTTAGAATAAATTATTGAGATATGTAGAAACTACTCTAGGACAAGAGTAGGGACTAGAAACTCCTAAAGAAACAAAGTTTTCACTCCTGATGTATCTCAAGTAATGGAGGAAGTTGAAAATTTGAAAACTGATCTACTCCTTCATCTTAATATGCAAGGAGATAAGAAGACTACTGAGCCTTTATCCATTTATTTTTCCAAATGTAGAGGTAAACATCTTTTGAGAGAGTTTCCATTAAATAAAATTGATCTCTGTGAAATCTGTGAGAAACATCGTGCAACAAGTTCTTGTAGCCTCCTACCTAGAATTAAGAATCATTTGAAGAAACAACCTGAAGTAGAGGAAGAACTTAATTATGTTGGGCAGAGCTCCCAAAATATAGGATATAATGCTAATCAAGGGAAATATGGTCCTAGAGCTAATTGGAATCAGAATCCTTGGCCAAATGCAAATCAATGGACTCCTCCTTACCAAGCACAACCACCACCTACATTCTGGGGTCAACCAAAATGGATAAATCCTCAGTGAAATCAACCACAATGACAACTAAACCAACCACATTAGCAGCAACATGAAACACAATTTCAACCATGGAAAAATCAAGGGCCAAGGTGTCTGTGGGCACAGTCACCTCCATTAGTCACTGGTCCTAATCTTGCTAATGAACAATTAAACCTACCTTAGTTGCTAGTACAACCTGTTGCAAATCCAGAAAATAATTGTACTGATTCAAATCCTTGTACCTTGAATGTGATAGATGCCAACGATATTCAATTAAGGAACCATAATGTCCCATCCATGCCAAATGCTAAAGACCAAGACGGTGAGAAAGGAGAAAAATAGTATTTGAAGGAAAACTAGAACTCTGATGATGTACAAAAGGTTAAGCAAGCACCTTATCCTGAGCATTTGAAAATAGAACAAGTAGCTCCTAATAGATCCTAACCAAATTATATTAATGTGGTAGATTCTCAACTTCTTTGTGAATTTAAAAAGAACAATATTGTGATACCATTATTACAGGCCATTAAAGGCATACCAGAAATAAATCAGTTGGTTAAGTCTCTTTGTATGAAAAGGCCAGGTAGGAAGAAGAAATTACCTCCTACAATATAGATAGGGACTAAACTCACTTATGTTTTATCAGGAAGATTACTACCTCAAAAATATAATGATCCTGGTAGTCTTGTGATAACTTTGAGTATTGGAGGAATTGAGATAACCAATGTACTAATTGATTTAGGAGAAACTATTAATGTTATCACATTAGACACTGTTGAAATGTTGGGTATGACAAGTGTTTATCCCACAACAACTGTTTTACAGTTGGCAAATCAATCTACTGTTAAACCTATAGGTGTTATTGAAGAAATCATGGTTACTATTGATACATGGGATTATCTAGTTGAATTTCTAGTTCTTAAAGCTAGAAAGAAAAATTACGGTTATGCAATTATCTTAGGAAGACCATGTTTGGTTATTGTAACAACATTGAGAAATTGTAGATCAGGAAATATGATCATTTCTAATGGTCAGAAAAAGAAAGAATTGTCACCTTTTCCTCCAACCCAACCATCATTTCAATGATGAGCAAGGTCGTTGATGTCACTTCTTGCATCATTTAATCTTTCAGCTATCGAACCGGGTGTGTCTTAGAGCTATATGCAATATGGATGTCTCCACAAATTGAGGGGTTTTGTGTTGTAAACAATGCACTTTTGGTTTCAGTCTGAGTCCTTCAGGAGCTATCAGGAGCTCTCAAGAGTGGAACTTAACAACTAATTTCTAACTAATTATACTGACTTAATCCTAACTTATTTCTTAACTAATGCTTATTCAGATTCTAATAACTTATTTCAGACTCCACCTGACTTAATTGTAATTGATTCATAGAAAATTAAGCTATAACCAAATTCACTCTTAATCTAAAATTTAAAATTGAAATTTACTTGAAAAGAGAATCTATTTACATTTGCAAAAGAGAATCTATTTACGTGTGCAATCAAATAAATATTAATCTAGAAAATAGTAACACTAAATTCCATGAATGAATTCCAAACAAGCTTCAGTTTTATCTTCCCATTAATCATCATTATTTCTCCCATTAAGACCACATGCATTTGAAAATAGTTATTAAGTATAATTCCTATGAACAAAAATTAAATATATAGTAAACAAGTGAATTATAATCTTCAGTAAAGCGTAATGAACTTCCTTGAAAACACAATGAACTTAATCTAAGAGTATAAGTAATTGTAGTTACTAACAATGGTTAAACATAGATCAACATTCTTAACTTTCCAATTTGACAAAAATGATGAGCAAGGTCGTTGATGTCACTTCTTGCATCATTTAATCTTTCAATTATCAAACTGGATGTGTCTTAGAGCTATATGTGATAAGGATGTCTCCAAAAACTGGGGGGTTTTGCACTGTAAATAGTGACTTTTGGTTTCGGTCTGACTCCTTCAGGAGCTTTTAGGATCTCTCAGGAGTGGAACATAACAACTAATTTCTAACTAATTCTAAGGAATTAATCCTAACTTATTTCTTAACTAATGCTTATTCAAACTCTAATAACTTAGTTCAGACTCCACCTAACTTAATTGTAATTGATTCATGCAAAAATTAAGCTATAACCAAATTCACTCTTAATCTAAAATTCAGAATTAAAATTTACTTGAAAAGAAAATCTATTTACGTTTGCAAAATAAAATCTATTTAGGTTTGCAAGAAAATAAATATTAATCAAGAAAACAATAAAACTAAATTCTATGAATGAATTCCAAACAAGCTTCAATTTTATCTTCCCATCAATCATCGTCATTTCTCCCATTAAGACCACATGCATTTGAAAATAGTTATTAAGTCTAATTCCTAAGAACATCAATTAAATCTACAGTAAACAAGTGAATCTTAATCTTCAATAAATCATAATGAACTACCTTGAGAACACAATGAACTTAATGTAAGAGTATAAGTAATTGTAGTTACTAACAATTATTAAACAAAGATCAACAATCTTAACTTTCCAATTGACACAAACTAAACAGAAATTAATTGAATCAAAAGAACATAACACTAGGTCACCTCCTTCAGTTGAGTGGGCCCTGCTCTTCCTCTGGTGGGACCTTTAACACATAGATTCAAATTAACTCATTATTTGCATTCAAATTGGACCAAATAGGTGAGTAGAACAAAAGTGTGTATTACAAACATTACAATGTTCAGTGAAGAATTATCCAACTCCAGACTAAATCTAAGGATGGATATTTATAGGAATATCAATTATTTGAATTCAAAATCATGGCATTTCCCGCCAAGATATAAAGCAGAAAACTAAAACTAAAATAGAAATCAAAGTATCATAAAGAATTCCGCTTCATAATAGCTGGAACAAGGAGTTTCCAAACTGACTAAGGGAGTCAATTCAAAATCATGATGAATCAATATCCAGCTAGAGCATTCAGGAGCACAATTGATTCCACATTGTTAAACAAAAAGTTTAACAAATCCACTACATGAAGTAAGCATTTAATCACCTGAACAAAATCCTCAAAGATAGGATGATATTATGACAACAAATATTTCAAATTGCATAATCATTCCATCATTAACATCATTAAAAGCAACACATTCAATGCAAAATATTATTTCTAATATATCCTCAAATTAGTTAAATATAAGATAAAACAAGCAAACATATAAGTATATAATCTACCACCAACATAGTTAATTAACAACATAATAAAGTCTTTGTAAACATAAAATGATCAATTAAATTGTCATTTTGAGAACTCATCATTTATCCCCCTCCTACTATCAACCATGTCCTCATGGTTGAGGATCTGGTAAATTCTTATTTCTGTTCACCATCCAAGTAAATAACTCAACCAAATCAGCATCCTACAACATATATTCTAAGTAGGTCCTAGTATGAGCATAACCATTCAATGTTTCAATTTCTTTCATCCATTCTCTCAAACTATCCCCTATAAACTATGGTGATGCATCAAATGTAGGTGCGAGAATTATGATCAAGGGTGATCTAAATCTCATCCCAAACCAATTGGCTAGCTGCTCCTAGATGACATCAATCAAAGTTCTCACTCTAGTGAGACTCCAGGTAATGTTCCTTGGTGATATTGGTTCTCTTCTCCTTCATGGTGCTGGAATACTACATAACCTCTCATGATGTAGTTAAAGCTCTATATGGAAGTTGATCCTGAATATTTCTGAAAACTTGAATGCTTTTAGACAGATTCCTCCTATAAACTAGTGCTACATTCTATGACATTGAAAAATACCTAAATTTGGCTCTAAAATTCCTTGACCAGGGGGTCTCATCTCTCATAGGCATACCCAACTTCATCTGTGCATCTTTGTACTGAGATACCCAATTTTCCCATTCAACTTGATTCTATAACAATGATACAAAAGACCTAATTTGTAACTCTCCAATAAAAACATTCAAAAAGGATTGAGTAAAATGACCAAGAAGAAAACCATGCTGAAAGTATTCACACATTTGGTTCTGAATAGTGTGATGACTACTATAAAATTCTTTAAGAAACTCATTGTCATTGTCATTATCATAATCAGTTTTTCTCTTAAGAACCATCTAATTGATTTTCCATTGGAGAAATCTTTCCCTCAAAAATAATGCATATAACCCTGATGGTTTTCTCATAGAAAATATTGCAACGGACAGTTGTACAACTTGCTGAAATCTTTCATTCGCTTCATTTCTTTCTTTTTCTAACTGTTGATTTTGACTTCTCAACTGATTATTTTCTTGTTTCAATTTCATTGTTGCTAGAGAAAGGTATCTCCTTGGAGAAAATGAGGTGGAAGCCTCATGAGAATGTAATTTACTCAATTGTTGTCTTAACTCCTCTTTTTTCTCTAATTTTTCCTTCAATCTTCCTATTTCTTCTACACTTAACCATGATGTCTCCTTTGCTCAGGCTAATTCTTGTGCATTAGCTTGTTGTAAGGCCTTTTATGTTTTGTTTATTTTTCCCTGTAAAATGCTTTTTTTTAATGATTTCTTTTTCCATTTGTTCTGCTTTATTTACATATTGTTGCAATTCCTCTTCTTTCCTTTTTAGATTCTCTTCAAGAAATTGAATTCTTCTTTTCTCTTCCTCTAAATTTTCTTGTACTCTTGACATTTCCATTTCCTTTGCTATCTCTTCTTCTTCCTCCATTTCCTCCCCTTCCTGCATTGGAGGAGATTTCTCTTGTTTGAACACTGGCTCTTTATCGTTCCTTCTTTTAAAATCTAGCAAATGTGGAGAAGAAGATTCAGTCTCCTCATCTTTATATTCCTCAAAAGCTTCTTTTTCCTCTATTTGATGATCAAAATTTTCAAAACAGCTATCTTTTATTGAAATATGAGGAGATTTCTCAGCATGAGGTGAGCTATGGACTTATAATATAGGGGTTCTTTCAGGAGTTGGAAGTGGAATTTCATGCATACTTATGGCATGTTCAAGAGACTATATAGGGGACTGGACTTTTTCATGGCCTCCTAAAGTGTCTTGACGAGATTCAGTAGGTTGCTAAAATAAACTATCAGGAGTTGAAACATGGGTGTCAAAAGTACTAGGGTTTTCTTCTCTTAACTCCTATTTTTTCTTTTTACTATGGGTTTCCCTAATGGATTCCTCTAGCTTCCTTTTTTTTGTTTCTACCCATTTTTAGAAGATTCTCCTTTTTCAACTTTTACCCTTTTTTCCATAGGCACCTTCTTGGGTTTTCTTCCATGCTTAACAGTGGGGGCCAACAAAAATTCTAGCCACCCTTCCCTACCAGACTCTTTTCTCATAAAATGATGCTTGATTATCAAATGTATCAAACTATGATACCTTATAGATGATACACCCCTGGATTTCACCCTAGATACCATAGAAGAAATTTGAGAAAATAGAAAGGTAGGTAGGTTAATTTTTGCAAAAGGCCTAGTATTACCATACCTTAAATGTGTTAACATTCACATTCCTGGTCCTAATATTGTACCATATTTTCTTTCACAAGTGAATAATTTTATTAGCCACATCACAACTCTTTTCTAGGGCTCCTCCAGGCTGTTGTGAGCAATTCCTCTCTGACTTCATTTATGCCACTAAATCTCAGGCCACCTTTGAGGTTCTTCATGAAATGCTGAAACCAATTCTTCAAAACTAATATGCCCTTTATTGACAGGTTCTCCTTCAGTTGGAGTACAAATAGTTCAATTATGATGGCAGGGTTGAACTCTATTACTTCCCCTCTTACTTAGGTAACATAACATAAAAATTTCTAACAAATTCCTTGACCAATTCAAGTTCAAAACCCTCATACATTTGAATAAAATCAAGCCACCTAGCTTCTATGAGTATTCTCTCTATCTCTAGATCCAAACTGAAATTTTGAGGCTTCAAATTTCTCTTCTTCCACATTTGTTAGTTCTGCAACTCAATAGGGAAAATGGTGGTCACGATTGTTTAAGAAAAACACAAAATTAGTGCTTGTTCATTAAGATGCGGAAATTTCAAAAATCACACGTCAGATGCAACAATTTCAAAAATCACACGTCACATCAAATCATCCGTTATTAATTTCTCCTTATTCCCTCTAGACAATTCATACACAACAACCTAGTAATTTGCATTATGATTTGAAAAGTTGGAAGCAGGGCTGAGATAAGCAAATTCATTGGCGAAAATATGAAGATCTCATTATTACTCAAAATTATTGCAGGAGTAATTTAAATGTCACATCCTTATCTCTCCACCATCTTTTAAAATAATTAATACATACTTATTATAACATTAATAACTACTAGGTGGATATTTCTATACTTAAAACATTTACCTAATTTCACATCATAATAACTAAGTTAGAAAAATAATATTTCAAAAATAATACTTACAATAAATGCATACCTTTTTATTTAATGCAGAAGTCAATCGAAGCACCAAACTAACTCAGTTGGTGAAGATTCCAATGAGTCAATCAGAGAGGGCTCAGAATTAACAAGAAAAATTATTACAGAGAACCTTGGGAACATCAGGAGTCATCAGGAGGAAACTGAAGTTGATCCAAGAAGACTGCCATTTCTGGTTTTCAGCCATTCCTCTTTTTTTTTTTTTGGGAGATAAACTATCATTTATAGTTTTCAATCTATCTCCTTTATTCAGAAGGTAAATTTCCATTTCTGGTTTTCAATCTACCCTCTTTATTCTTGCCTCTTTTTTTCAAAAAATTATTTAGGAGCACATTTTCCTATGGAAGAAATATCTTCCATCTGAAAATGTTCAATTCTATGTTGTAAATTTGATAGAAAATCCTCTTGATGTAGGTTTGTGATAAATCTTCAGATGATGACCATTAACCAGCATAATCCTTCTTTCTCCATCTATTGGTATCAGTTGAACAACTCCATTTTCAAAAACTTGATCAATTTCATAGGGTCCCATCCATCAATTTCAGTTGAACTCATGGAATCTGGAGTCAAACAATAGTGCCCAATCTACTTTCTTGAATTGTATGGTCACAATGTGCTTATCATTCCATTCTTTTCTCTACTTCTAGATTTTTTTTGTGTGCTGAAGAGCTTCCATTCTCATTTCATCAAATTGGTTCAGCTATAGAATCATATTATTTTCTACTTTAGGCAAGTCAATACCAACTTCCAATGCTACTTTTAATGTCTACAACTCAAACTCAATAGGCATGACTGTATTTTTCCCATATACTAACTCATATGGAGAGAATCCAATGGATGTCTTCCAGGTTATATTGTAAGCCCAGACTGCATCTAACCTTTCTTCCCAATCTATTTTCCTTAATGAAATAGTCTTTGTCAATGTACCATAGAAAAATGGATCTTGGACATTCTCATGGTCATTTAGGTCTTTCTCTTATGATGTTTGACCTATTTTTCTTTGATTTAATGTTGCAATGTAACTTATTCATTCACATTAGGTCCTAAACATTCAAATTATGATGTCTTGTGAAACTGTTGTCAACTGTTGTAACACATTTTTACACTTTTCTAGACTCTTCCTATTATAATTCATCTAAAAATCATCTTTTTATCACTTATCAGGTCCTATTCTAAAGTGTCGTAAAGTCTTGTAACAAGCTTTCACACTTTTTAAGGATTGTTATCACTATTTACACATTTCTTATGCTTTATTTGGCCCCTTTATGCACTTACAAGTCATAATTAAGTGTATTTTTTAATGTAAACCATACAAACAACATTAAATACAACTTAATTCCCGACACCAACTTACAAGCCTAGAGTGGGACCCATTTGCCATGGGTGGCGAATGAGTCCCTCTTCGCTCCAAATTCAAAATAATTCAAAATTTCCTTTGGGTTTTTATTCATTAAGACCTTATGTTGGCCTGTGATGTATTATTGGGTAATTAGGGCATAAGTGTGTATAAATAAGTGTTTTTTCATCCATTTTAACCCCCATTCATTCACTAGTTCATCCTTGCATTCAATCTCATTCATCCACTTAAGCATCAAAGAATCATTCAATCAAGCAATCATCAAGCATCTTGGAGTAGCCATTGACATATCTTTAGACTTCAACAACAAGGATTTGGTGAGTTTAGGACACCTGCATGTTGTTTATTCATCATTCCTTGCTTATTTTTGTGTCGTAGAAAATTGGACCCTTTGCTTGAAATGAATTAATTCATGATTTAATAAATCCTTAATCTAGTGTTGTGAAGTATTTTATGCATCCACACTAGGTCTTGGACCATTTTAAATTAAATAAAATACATTTAACGACATCTTGTGAAGGTGTTGTGAAGTGTTGTAATACATTTCTACACTCTTCTAGACTCTTTTATTATAATTCATTTAAATATTCCTTTTTATTCATCATTAAGTCCTATTTTAAAGTGTTGTAAAGTCTTATAACCAACTTTCACACTTTTATGGGCATATCTCCTTATTTACACCTTTCTTATGACTTAATTGACCCCTTCATGCCCTCATATGGCTTAATTAAGTATATTTTTGAATGTAAACTAGAAAAACAATATTAAATGCAAGTTAATTCCTGACACCCACTTTTGAGTCTAAGGTGGAACCCATTCACCATGGGCGGCGAATGAGTCCTTCTTGGCTCTAATTTCAAAATATTTCAAATTTCCTTTTGGGATTTTATTCAAATTCACTTCATGTCAGCCTGTGATGAGGTATGAATGGATACTAAGTCACAAGATTGTATAAATAAGTTTTTTTCCCCTCATTTTGACATCCTCAACCTTCTAATCTCTAAATTCTTCAATCCATAATCTTCTTATCATCTCTTATTTCATCAATCTTCTATCAAGTAACTTAGGTTTTAAGGCATATAAAGATCAATTTTTAGACTTTTAAGGGAAGATTCTACATGTTATGTTGCAAACTGCCAAGATCAATCATCATGGCAAGGTAATCCATTCCATTGTTGCATGTTTCATTCCTTTCATTCATCAATTTGGTTTAATTACCTAAATGGGGTTTGACCAAGGCAAACCCCCATGCCTTAACAAACAACATTTCTTCTTTTCTTCTTGTTTGTTTGCAGATTTAGGTCCTTTGGAAGCTTGAAAAACATTAGAAATCAAGCTGCAAATTCATTCAAGTCTTCTTCTCATCATTCAAGTCAAATCATCAACAAAAGTCACTTTTAGACCCAAATCTAGCAGTTTCAGAAGTAGAGACCTGTGGGAGAAAAAATTGTAGATTTAACTCCACAAAATCTTCCTTTGATTTTCCATATTTTTGTAGGTGGATTGATTCACCACCCATGGAATATGAGTCCTACCTGTAGGTCTGAAAAGTAGATTTCTCAGGTTCTGGATCTTAACTGTCAGAAATCAGTTCCCGACACTTTTTCACCAGTTGGAGGATTGATTTGCCACCCTTGGTGAATGAGTCCCACTGTGAAAAATCAATAAAATCCATCAGAATTCTAGACACTCTAGAAAACTCACATTTCATCCAGGTGCACTCAGATTTACCCTTGTACCTTCTATTCTGCATAATTTCTTCATTTTCATAGTTGTTTGCATATCACAGTGTGTTTTCAAACATAATTTAAATTGCACTTTTGCATTCATTTTAGATCATCTTAATTAGTTAATAGCATTTAGTTAACTTCATTTACATCATATGACATTGCATACATCCTAATTTGAGTGTTACATAAGCATTTTTGGATCTAATCTCTCTCTTTTTAGGTGAAAAACCCTATAAGAGTTAGAGTCCATTTGGGTCCAAAAATCTGTCACAATTTCATTTCATTTATTTATCAAGGGTTTGATTACCAAATTGGGATTTGACCGAGACAAATCCCTATACTCTAACCCTTAACCATTTTTTTTCTCTTTGCATGTGTGTTTGCAGGTCTTGTAGGAAAATTTGGCAAAGAAATAGGTGTTGGAAAGTGGTCAACAAGTCATCAAAGTGTTTCAAGTCAACCAAACCCTAATTCAAGCTTGGAGACAAAATATAGTTCATTTTCTACATATTTGACTCTGTCAACCTAACAAGAAAGCAAGTCCAGATCTGGACCCACAGGCTTGACTCCTAAATTTGTAGATTTTTGGAGGAGTGATTCACCATCAATGGAAAATAAGTCCCACCAGTAGGTTGAAAAAGTTTATTTTGTCAAAATTCAGTTCCTGACAGTCAGAAATCAGTTTCAGGTCATTTTACCAATAGGAGGATTGATTCGCCATCAGTGGTGAATGAGTCCCACTGGTCATAAACAGTGATTTTTTCTAATTCCTAGAACCTTCCAGGATCAACATTCAACTTCTAGGTGCACTCTATTCAATCTCATTCAATTTTTTTTACATTTGTTTATGTTTTTAGTTCATTTCTACATATCACACTATGTTTTCAAACATTGCACATTTCATTAGTTTTGCATTCATAATAAGTGAATTTCACCACTTAGTTGCATTTAGATCATTGTAATTAGTCATAATTACATCATACATTCCTTAGTTTGAGTGAACCACCTCAATTTTTGGGTTATATCTCTCTCCTTTTAGGTGAAAAATGCTAAGAGTGCAAGAGAAGTACATAGAGCACAACTAAAATTGATGGTTCATTTTGGTGAACCTGCATATTGAACACATTATCTTTCTAATTGTCATTTGCATTCACATGCTATGACTCATAGCATTAGCTTTTGCATTAGCCTTTGCATTGTTGTTGCATCCTAGGGTTTATAAATTTGCGTTAGTGAATATCTCATATAGATTTCATTCTTGCACTTCAAAACATTAGAAACACCAAAATTCTATACCTGCATCCTCATTTTGCATCTAAAACACATAAACATCACTTTAAATTTTCTAAAAAACACAAAAAAATATCATCCGCAGACTCATTTGCCACCCTGGGCGAATCAGTCCAACCGCACATTTTGAACTGCATTTTCTAGCATTTTCTAGGCATTTACTGCATTTCAATTTTCTATTGTTATTTTTCTATTCCAGTTTACATATTTTTTATTATTTTCATTTTACTCCTAGATTGCATTGCATTTGAATCCACACCACCTCTTGTGGTATTTGTATGAGTGTTTGGTGCCTTATTGATAATATTTTAGTGAGAAGAAGTTCCCAACTCATGGCATCCTGCGATAACACACTCATTGTGGACCTTGGGTTGTCTCAAGCTCCTACTCTTGGTATGGACAATGGTGCATTAGACATGAATACTACCACTAGTACACCTTTACCTTCACAAATGATGCATTTTGACACACAAAATGATCAAATTCCACAAGATAAATTCATTAGTATTCATGAGGATTTTGCACATTTGCAACAAGATTTATTTCTTGAAAACATTTACACCACTGCCATACCTGCCATAGACAACCTTCATCGCTTGATTGAAAGTGACGATGTCTTAAAAGTTATGAAAAGAATTGCTGAGATATACAACAAACATGTTCCTTCCACTTCCCAACCAACAAATACTATGGTTAGCCAAGGAGGATCTCACATTCCTCCTCATTCAACTATAGCACTCATACCCACCTATACCACTCCTCAAGTTACAACAACCATGCAACAGGTTAGTCATGTGACTCCTTTCACTATTCCAACTAGCATTCCTAGTTCTTTTGTGGCATTGAATGTTCCATCCTCCACCACCTTCACCCCTCCTAGTGTCCCCTTCACTTCTCCTAATATTACATATACTCCATCACCATTCTCCTTTCCTCCTCATACCACCTACACCAACCCCCTCATTACACAACACTTTAACATTGTTTCCTCTATGCAACAACAAATATCCACCATAAGCCAAAGTCAAAATGCACCACCCACATACTATGTCCATAGTAGCCCATTATCCTTAGAGATCTTAAGAAAACCAATGCCACAAGGAATTGAGATGCCTAGGTTTGAGAAGTATAGAGGTAAAGGAGACCCCACTAATCATGTTAATTCCTATACAACCTTGTGCAGTGACTTTGTCCTTGACGACAAATTGTTAGCTATACTATTTCCTAGGACCTTAAAGGACACTGCCTTGGAGTGGTTTTCAAACTTACCCAATCATTTAATGAACTTTTTGATGCCTTTATAAGTCATTTACAAGTCCATATGACTCCCAAAAATATAATGGCTGATTTAATGAGGTGTAAACAAAATGCAGATGAAAAAGTAACTAAGTTCATTTCACGCTATTAGTCATTGAATGCTCAAGTAAACATCAAGATTCTTGATTCACATCTCCAAAAGATGTTTATTGAAAACTTGCAAACTCACATTTAGGATAGGTTGACCATGATGAAATTTCCTTCATTCATGCATTTATGTACAACCCTTTGTGACTATCACAACTTGGTTACTAGTCGTGATTCAAAGTCCACTTCTAACCAAGCTGAAAAGTCTGAACAAAGCAACCAAACCAACACACAAAACTTTCAAAAACCAAATAGAGGCTTCTTACAGTTCAATCCCCCTCCCCCATAACCAACTCAACCTGTGCCTAACCAAGTGGCAGTTGTTAAAGCAATGGTGCCCTTTACCTATGGGGACCCAAAGAGACAATTTACCCCCTTACCCGATACTCTCCATAACACAATGAATCAACTGCCACAACAATAGATGATTACTTTTACCATCATTAAACCACTTGATACTACCAAGCCTTTACCCCCCACCTTTAAACCAAATGCTTGCTGTCATTTTCATCACCAGAATAGACATGACACAGAACAATGTAAGTGTCTCAAACACTTAGATCAAGACCTCATTGATTCTGGTCGTTTGTCCATTGCGGATGTCAATGATCAAGGCAATAAGTCTGTTCCACCCCCCAATCAAAATTTACAAATCTTTACCAACCCCATGCCTAAACATAATGTTTCATTCATCAAATCTAGTGAACCTTCAAACATTCATGTGATGAATATTGATACAAATGTTGAACAACATGATTCTACTCCAAATGTTACCCATGTTAATCCTATGGATGAGCTTGTGGGTACGATAGACATCATCCCTCATAAGGGCCCAACTAACAAATCTCTTGATATTAGTTTTTCTTCTCATGAAATACTTAAAAATATTCCTAATGATCCTCTTTACATAGTCGGCTGCATCTATGATAAGCCCACCAATGGGATATTAATAGATTCCGCCTGTGGCAAGAATGTGATCACGGAAGAATTTTTAGTATTACATGATCTCTATCAAGATGATTATGACAAACCAACCACATGGATTAAAACACATACTGGTTTTGCATGCCCTACAATTAGATCGATCGTACTCCCATTACAAATAGGACCTAAGACATTGGATGTAATTGTTGTCAGATAGACTACACCCGAATGTTTGAATGACTAAATTCAGCAATTTGTTGAAACATGGGAACTATCTTCAGGCTGTGGGTATTCCTATGGCGAAGATAGACCTCTAGATTCTAGGATGGTTCCTATATGATTGTTTTGTTTTAGCTAATGAAACTGGTTGGGAAAAGGGAAGAAAGTGCTGAAATGAATGCAAAAACTAATTTTTCTTCTGGAAATGCACTTAGATGACGATGTTGCATGCAACTTGTTTCACAATTACTTCTCAATAAACCTATTCGCACAACTAAATCTGAACAGTTTAACCACATAAATAATTTATATAAAGTTTTGACTATATTATCATCTTTGAAGGAAAAGAACATCTTCACAACTAAAATAGTAAAATAAGTCAGATGCACAACATATAACCTATGGAATCAAAACTTAGTTGTATACAAGCACCTATGAATGAGATGGGAAAATAAAGGTTCCTAAGATTAAAACACGATAGATTCCTTATCAAATCATTCACATAGCATGATAGCTAAGATTTTGAAGGCAAATACTTAGTACACTGAAAGGCAAAAGGAAAGCTTTGCAAATTGATAAAACTTGATTAACCTGTAATAACCTACTGAATCTATTAATCTTGAGAAATAAACTGAGTACAAGATAGTCTTCTTTGCATAACGCAAAGGAAGAAAATAAGAACTAGAGGAAAAAGATAAACTTTTTCCAATATATACAATGAGATGCAACTCCAAAGTGCATGAAGGTGAAACTGAAAGTCAATTTCAATATAGAAAATGACAATTCCAAGGAAAATCCTGAGCAAAAATAAAGATCTGGAAAAGAAGAGCTCAAACTCATGCAAAAATGAGTGAACTCAAGCTCAAAGTCAAAGTCAACTCATGACTGACCCATAGAGCACTCAAACTGAACTGAAAATCCCACAAAAAGTGGGCCCAAGCATGCAAAAGCCACCTTGTTTTAATCAATCCACCCAAGATAATCGTGCATGATGATTAAGCATCAAAACTAGTACTAAAATTGAATATGAGACTCACTATTTGCTCCACTTGTGCATGAGCGAATTTTTTTTTAATATTTTCCCCCTTTTACAATAGTTGATTTAAAATTATTGAAAAGCAATTAATAAAATTGCATTTAATAACTTTCAAATACAACTTTACAACAGAATAAGGGGAAAAATAATAAAATAAATGTTTTGCAAAAAACAACTTCCCCTTATGACTCCCCTCCATGCGTATTCATACTTAGCATATTTTTCTAATTTCATCACCTTTACATAGCATGTATGATATCAAAATATTAATAGATACCACATCATTGGAAAGGGTCGACCACATAATATCTAGGCACTTTGACTTGAAGTCAAGGCCATCAGTAATAATTTCAAAATGATTTTTTTTTTTAAAACGTAAATAAAAAAATCCACACCATTCGAGTTAGGGCAAGTAAAAGACATTGAACCCTAAATGATTTCATTTTCACTTGTACTCTTTTGGGAGATGTCTATTGCTTGTCGTCCCCATGAGAGGAAGGGTTTGGAATTTGAAACCTCACGTTTTCATGCTACTTCATATCGATCTTCCTCTGTGAATGTTGAATCCCTTCATGAATCTAATGGTAAGTGTTTTAGATTGATTTGTTGCACTTCTAATTTCATTTTTAAAGTATTTCCATGCCATTAAGACGTAGCTGTGATAGCTTCTTTTTTTGTCTGATATATTTCTTTGTGCATGATTTTTCTGTCGACTCCTCATCTTCTTGGCCGCCATTAAGAATTTGATTTGCATCTTGAAAGGAGAAAGTTGAAAGAACTTCATTGTATCTTATGAATTCCTCCACAACAGTAATGAGGATAAGCAAGATGTATTCTCAGGCTGCCATGAAATTTTGATTTATTGATTTCTAAATTTAGAAACCCCTAATGGTTGTGACTGCAATATTATTACTCATGCAAACTCCAAGTGGGTTTCATTTTGTGTAGAAAATTGTGTTATTTGTTCATTGTAAATGCTCTAATAGGCAAGAATTTGTTTTGTGTAGAAACACATTCCATTGTGATTTTTAACTTTTGGGTATCTTCCCTTTTCACTGCATTCCCCTGGTGCTCCTTTGTCGTTATTTCAGCTATCATAGGGCCGTCCCAGAAATTTATGTATGTTTTTGCCATTAAAGGTTGCGGACCTCATGGAATTCTGGGTATTTGTCATTATGATTTGTAGGTTGCAGGCTTCCTTATCATGCTTGAGGGTTTCTTCAACCTTTATTAGCAGGGATATTATTTTTGTTGTCACATGCTACTACTTGGCTCCATTACTTTACTATGTAATACAACACTATCATCCTCATCAAATCTTGCTGTGACTCCTAGATTATGTATTGTATTTGTTACTGGTTGAGGCTCATTCCACATTCATTTATTTCCAATGAAGTTGAGAATATGAATTATTTAATAGCTTCAAAGACTTGGTGAATCCTTTGAATCTTTAACGTTTGGAGAAGTTCAATATTAGTATTGTCTATATCTTTCAACCTACTCATATACCTCTATAAAGCAGTTTTCTCTTGACCCAACTTATTGCTTGCCTCTATCTTCTTCACCACAGATCTGCATTATGTGTGGCCATTATGGTGACTATATATTCAAAAGAGAGCCTACCACTGTTTTGTGCCTTCTACAAGGGGTTTCGATACTATGTTTTTAAGCATTGAATGTCTGCCTCCCTATGCATACATTCTGTGATTATACTCATATGTTGTATCTTTGATCATGAATGAAGAATTGTGTTGGTATTGTGACTGTACTTTTAGAACCTTGTCATGCTACATTTTCTTTCAAAACTATGCTTGAAACTTTTAGTGACTCATCTATGTCCGCATGAAACAAGGTACTCTTCATATAAATGATGGTCTACTCTTGCATTATACTACCATGTTTACTGTCAAGGATGCTTTCCCAGTCTTTAATGACTGTCATAAACTTTAGTGACTGTCTTTTATTTATGATCTTCATATAAATTAAGGTTGCTCCTCCATGAAATGATTGTCAATGGCTTGTATTGGCTCACCAAAAATGACTCATGCTTTTGTATATATGCATCTCTTGAATGATGAGTGAAAGGATGATTTGCTCAATCTATTTCTATCACAATGAATCAAAGGCTACTCTAATGAATTCCTCTTATTACAACAGTCTTTTCTTGATGAATATTCTAATATCAATGACTTTCATATATTGATGAGAGAGCGTCCTCCTGATATGCTAGGCTCAACCCTTGTGGGAGTCCATTTTGATCCACATATATTTCAAAATTGATCATGAATGAACCTATTCCTGCACATTTAAACAAATATGTTAGCAAAACAAAATGAAGCTAAAATCTTCCATTGAACTTCATTCTCCTTTAACTTGATCATTTGATACATGCTTGAAATGATGTAGATTATATTCCTGTTAGCAATGTAGGCATAGGATTGATCTTGATTCATCATTTCTTAGAGTTAATCTCTAACATCATCTTCATTCATCTTGCAGAACAACTTAGGAAGGTTGGAGTCGGAGAACCTGGAAAGCTTCAACAACATTCGCTAAAGATATCAAGTATCATTGGCTCCATCATTACAAGCAATTACGAACCACCCTCCTTTCTATGTTTACATTGTCTACAGATGTATAGTTTACAATCTATTTTTGCATCTATCATTTGATTATGTAAATCAAATTCAGCTACTCCCACGGCTTGTGTGGGACCTTGATTTTTAAAATATGAATAAAACAATGAAAATTTATGAGTTCTTCTATTACAAACATTTGCATAATCAAATTTTGGAATTCAATGAATACTTTTAGCAGAAATTTTGCACCTTTCTGTGATGAATGCAATTCAGCTCTACCTATTTTCAGCTAAAGCTAAAAATAGGTAACAGTAACATTTTCTATCATTCCACAATCGAATCAGTTTCATCAGTGGCTAGGTCATCCTTGGCTTCACTCGATGAAAGGTGTTCCTTCAATTTTTCACAAATGTTTGAAGTTTCTGCATGAAAATGAGACATTTACCATACACAATAGTAGCTTTAATCCATTTTCCTCTAAAGGTAATTTTTCCTTAGAAGCCTTTTGGCCTGAACCTATGGAACCCATCACCCCTCGCAAATATTTCTTTTTCATTTCCTATCAAAAGTTCAAAGCCAAACGAATAGCTAAATTGTCTCTTCACCCCATGTCCTTGTCCACTTCTGCTACTCCTATAATAGATGACACAATTCTTGAACCTGAATTTGAACCTGAATAGACAATGCAACCTCATGAGCAACCAACAACAAACACTTCACCTTCATCGTCTAAACGCCCAAGAGATAATGAAACTAACACCGTCATGCCTCCTCACATTTAAAAAGTTCATAAAGCCAAAGAGAAAGTGATTGACCCATCTCCTTCAGTTCCTTCCATTCCTCCTCCTCAGGAAGACAAGGAGCCTATGTTGGATCAACCCACTCTGACACCTCAACAACTTAAAAATCGAATCAAAAGAAACCACGGGGCTAGGGAGCATAGGCGTCATTGTCGTCTCCTTGCTTGTCAGTCACAAATGGCAAAAAAAAGGAAAATCAACCTCCACCTTTAACAGAAGCAATACATGATCACCCTCCTCCTCCTGACCTACCACAAGAAACTACATTACAACCATCACAACAAAACGATCTGATACAACAACCACAACTCTTAATACATCCTTCATTGGAAATTACCATTCGTCCTCCTCTCCTAATTAACCTTGATGATGATGATGAAGAGGAGATCTCTAAAATAGATGAAGAGGTGCATAATGATCTAAATTATTTATTTTCATCCTCCATGAGCTTAAATGATAAATCTCTTACACCAAGTGAAGAACTTGGTACTTCCCCTAGTTCAACACTTGCAATTCTTGCTTTGGACAATCAACTACCCTCGCAATACACTGAACATGATTGGGAGATGGATGACTTGTTAGATGGTTGACTTTCACTTGCCTTGCTAGCCTTTTGCATTTTCCTTTTTTATTTTTCTTTTGTGCTTCCATGTGTGTATCATGCTCCCCCGTACTGTGTTTTTGATGTTCTCCTCTCTTTGTGCACTTCCTCTTTTTGTACCTCCATTCTTCTATATGTTGTACATTTCTTTTTCCTTTCATCCTTGTTTTGTGTTTCTCCTTTTGGGGATGACACAAAGCATTGAGACACCCTATGTCTCTTCCATGTTGACCCAAATGGTCCCTTTTCCTTTTTACATTGTCTTTTCTTGTGTTTTTCCTTTTGGGGATGATGCAAGGCATTGAGACCGAAATGTCTCCTTCATGTTGACCCAAAAACTTTTTCATTTCATTTTTCCTTTTCGTTTTCTTTTCACTTGTGTTTCTCCTTTTGGGCACGATGCACAACATCGAGACTGCAATGTCTCTTCCATGTTGACCCAAAATAGACTTTATTTTTCTTTTGTTTTTTCTCTCTTTGTGTCATTCTTCCAGTTCTATGTATTCATGGAATGATGATAGTTCCAAGCTCTTTAATAAAAACATTCCAGCAACGAAAATACTAACCCCAAATCCATATATCCCTTATGTGTTTGGTGTGTTCCTTTTTGGGGGAAACCCCTCTTATTTATTTTGTTTATTTTTCTTCACGTGACGAAGCCTTACTCAGAAACATATGACTTGGCATAGGACTTTCCAAGTTGGCTCTCATGTCTTGTTTTCTCTTTGCATTCTCTCTTTGCTACTTTAAAGTAATTTCTCACATAACGATGTGTAGAAATTCCTTTAAAGTGGGGGCATACATTGACATTATTCATTGGCATTCTTGGTTCTTAGTGCATCCTTGTTACTTCATACGATGCGTTTGTCACTTTGTGGATGACATTGGGTGTGATGTCTTTCATAAGTGTTATCTATCCTAGCATATTACATTCCTCTTAGTGGCCTAATGTGACACACTGCATCCCCTAAGTTGTGAATGTCTATTCTTTCATTGGTCCTCTCTTGGAGACATTAGACATAATGTTCCCTAAGTTATATACCTTGCATGAACTAGACAAGACTCATTTGAACATTTCTTTTTCATTTTTCATTTTTTCATTCATATGGCCACCTTGCATAATGCAACTTGAATTCCTGTGGTACCATTCTATTTGTTCATGAGTTCTAGGAATATGAAGATTTGCTTGTATCATGGAGTACAAACCAATATTTCCCTTTGTGGTTCCTTATTAAAGTTATCGGGAGGTATAACTTTGGTATGGTTGAGCGGGAAGCCCATTCTGAGGAACGACTTTCCCCATAGCCACCTATTGTGTTTGTGAGTGCATACCACCCAAGCATATGTTTCTCACTTTTTGGGCCTTCTCCCTCGACAAATTTCCATGAGTTTCATCGCCCCAGAGTGAGTATGCATTTTCTTTTTTGGAAAAACAACCTAGATCTGATCCACAACTAACTGGACAAATGATCGAAGCTTGATCCAACTTTTTCTTTATCTTTCATATGTGTGTTCCTTTGTTCTTATGTTTAGTGTGCCATGGGATCTTCATCATGGGGGCTTAATCATCCCTCTTGATCATTGTCATTCCATCTTACTAGCATAAGTGCATTTGGACCTCCCTCTCAATATGCATGGCTACTTTAGTGTGAGTTTGAAGCAATTTAATCCTCTCACTAAAGTGGGGGCTAAATGTACCATAGAAAATTGGATTTTGGAAATTCTCATGATCATTTAGGTCTTTCTCTTATGATGTTTGACCTATTTTTCTTTGATTTAATGTTGCAATGTAACTTATTCATTCACATTAGGTCCTAAATATTCAAATTATGATGTCTTGTGAAGCTGTTGTCAACTATTGTAACACATTTCTACACTTTTCTAGACTCTTTCTATTATAATCCATCTAAAAATCATCTTTTTATCACTTATCAAGTCTTATTCTAAAGTATTGTAAAGTCTTGTAACAAGCTTTCACATTTTTCTAGGCTTGTTATCACTATTTACACCTTTCTTATGCTTTATTTGGCCCCTTTATGCACTTACAAGTCATAATTAAGTGTATTTTTTAATGTAAACCATACAAACAATATTATATACAACTTAATTCCCAACACCCACTTACAAGCCTAAAGTGGGACCCATTCACCATGGGTGGTGAATGAGTGCCTCTTGGCTCCAAATTCAAAATAATTCAAAACTTCCTTAAGGTTTTTATTCATTAAGACCTTATGTCGGCCTGTGATGTATTATTGGGTAATTAGGGCATAAGTGTGTATAAATAATTGTTTTTCCATCCATTTTAACCCCCATTCATTCACTAGTTCATCCTTGCATTCAATCTCATTCATCCACTTAAGCATCAAAGCATCATTCACTCAAGCAATCATCAAGCATCTTGGAGTAGCTATTGACATATCTTCAGACTTCAACAACAAGGATTTGGTGAGTTTAGGACAATTGCAGGTTGTTTATTCATCATTCCTTTCTTATTTCATTTCATTTCTTTATCAAGGGTTTGATTACCAAAGTGGGATTTGACCAAGGCAAATCCCTATATTCTAACCCTTAACCATTTCCCCCCTCTTTGCATGTGTGTTTTCAGGTCTTGTAGGAAGATTTGGAAAAGAAATAGGTGTTGCAAAGTGGTCAACAAGTCATAAAAGTGTTTCAAGTCAATCAAACCCTAATTCAAGCTTGGAGACAACATACAGTCCATTTTCTGCATATTTGACTCCATCAACCCAACAAGAAGACAAGTGCGGATCTGGACCCACAAGCTTGACTCCTAAATTTCTAGATTTTTGGAGGAGGACTGATTCACCATCAATGGTTAATAAGTTCCAACTGTACGCAGAAAAAGTTTTTTTTTTCATAATTCAGTTCCTAACAATCGGAAACCGGTTTCAGGTCACTTCACTAGTAGGAGGACTGATTCACCATTAGTGGTGAATGAGTCCCACTGGTCATAAACAATTATTTTTTCTAGTTTCCATAACCTTCTAAGATCAACATTCAACTTCCAAGTGCACTCTGTTCAATCTCATTCAATTTTGTTTGCATTTATTTATGTTTTTAGTTCATTTTTACATATCACACTATGCTTTCAAACTTTGCATATTTCATTAGTTTTGCATTCATAATCAATCAATTTCACCACTTAGTTTCATTTAGATCATTTTAATTAGTCATAATTACATCATACATTCCTTAGTTTGAGTAAACCACCTCAATTTTTGGGTTCTATCTCTCATTTTTGGTAAAAACCCTAAGAGTGCAAGAGAAGTACATAGAGCACAACGAAAATTGATGGTTCAGTCAAAATATTTTCTAATTCCTGGTTAGTAACTTCTACTTTCCCATTTTCTTGAGGATGATATGGTGTTGAATTTTTGTGTGTCATTTGATATCTTTTCATAAAATCTTCCATCATAGCAAACAAAAACTAAGGTCCTTCGTCAAATGATACTATCTCCCTTGGTGCATCAAATCTTTGAAGAATATGTTTGTACAGAAAATAAGCTACTTTATCTTCCCTTGTTGTTGGTAAAGCTTTCACTTTGGCTCACTTTGTGACATATTTTGTGCAAAGTAGAATATAGTGTTGTCCTCTAGAAGGTGGATCAATAGGTCCCACGAAATCAATTCACCATTTCTTTAATGGTTCTAGAGCTATCTGAGGTTGTAACAACATCTCCATTATTGATGTAGGTCTTTTGATGCGCTGACATTCATCACAATGCTTACCAAAGAATGAAACATCCTTTTTCATAGATGGCTAAAAATAACTAGTTCCTAAGATCTTATGAACTGTTTTGATCACTAAATAATGTCCTCCTTCTAGCTGATGATGGAAATAACGTATGACATCATAAACATCTATTTCTGCAATACACCTACGAAGAACATGATTAGGACACATTTTAAAATAAAATTCCATTTATCCATTGGAATCTAGAACTTTCACGAATTAATCTCCTTTTTTTCTTAGGATTAAAATGATTTGTACACTTCCCTGTTACAAGATAATTTGCAATGTTAGCAAGCCATGGAGGATGAATTGATATTTCAAACAAGTGCTCATCTGGAAATGTGTCATCTACTGGCTCTTGATCACCCTGCAAAACAATTATTGAAAGGAAATCAACTTCCTAATGCATTAGTGTTAAAAGTGGATTTGAGTAATAATTGAAAGTTCTTTAGTTGTTTAAGGTATAATGTAAAGTGAATATTTGATTTATGTTTAGTAATTAATGTGATCCGAATTTCCTCTAATATGTTTCCATAAAGTGTTTAAGATGATATAATGCAGATAAATGAGTTATTAAATAACTCATGGTAAGAAGAAGCTACACACACTTGTAGCTAAGAGTTCTAGACATAACCTCCAAAAAAGGATTTTAAGACATTATGGGAAGATAAAGAAGACTCCTCTAGACTTCCAGCATATTCCAATACTGTTGCAAAATTAATGAGTATCAATCACTCCTAAATTAGTGGCTAAGCATGTAGTTCATGACAGCTAAAGAGATCTCTTTTGCCACATTATCTTTCAATAACTCAACTTATCAAAGAAGTTAATTGTCATTAATGCTAGTGGAATGTTCTTCAAGATAATCAAAAAATATCTGGTAAAGAAAACTGAAGAATAATCCATTCATTCATGTGGAGAACTGAAGGTTCCCAAAAAATCAAGCACCTAGAAATTGTCAAAAATGTAGTCTCAGTAAAATAATGATATCTCCCTTGTTTCTCAACGAAATTCAAAAATTCAAAATGATCTGGAAATTATATTAGAACAGCTAAAAACCCTTTTGAGAAATTGGTATATTTTGGATCAAGGAGGGAGCAATATGTGAAAAAAAATGACTGAGATAAAGGTGGCGAGATTAAAGGTAACTACTCCAAAATGTTCCAAGTTTAATGAACGACCCCTCCAAAATAGGATATTGGATCCACATTCTTAGTGGATTGGTTGGGTAGATATGACATATGAATTCTATAAATACAATGTAATAAGTTGATCAAAGGAGGGGGATTAGAAAGACTTGTTTTAGCCTGAGGAAATAGGATAGTTTAAGTTTCATTTCAAGCAATGTATTTCCAACTTTCTAGAGTAAATTTGAATTCAAACAAGCTTTTCATTTCCAAAAAGTTTTTCACTTCCAAGAACTGTGAATTAGTTTATCATTTTTCAATTCTTTCAAGTGTTCCTTACATTAGTTCCCTTTCATGCAAATAGGATTTATTTGTGCAAGTAAAATAGATTGTCAAGCAAGTTTTCTAATTTCTCTCTTGTAGACAACCATGGACACTGCCTTGGATTGATAAATTAAATGATGAGGATTATAACGAGCCCATCATTTTTTCCAAAAATTATGAGAAAGGTCGTTAAGGTCACTTCTTGCATCATTTAATCTTTCAATTATCTAATCGGGTGTGTCTTAGAGCTATATGCGATAAGGATGTCTTCACAAATAGGGGGTTTTGCACTGTAAAAAATGAATTTTGGTTTCAGTTTGACTCCTTCAGGAGTGTTGTGCAGTTTTTCACACACGCCCCAGTTGGAGTAGGGACCCTCTTTTCATGATATCTCAGACCTTTGGTTTTATGTAATTTGTCTTTTTGAGGTCTTGAGATGTTGGTCTTGCTGACTTTGGTCTTGCCTTGAGGCTTAAATTGGTTAAATTTGGGTTTTAATGAAAATCCGGGTTTTGACCTGGGTCCGGGATTTTCTAGTTCGGGTGGATTCTCCAGGTCCTAGTTCATTATATGGTTATTATTGAATTATCTGAAATCTGGGTTTCTGCTTGAGTTCAATATTTTCTGGCTC
Source organism: Sequoia sempervirens (assembly GCA_007258455.2). Classification (NCBI taxonomy): domain Eukaryota; kingdom Viridiplantae; phylum Streptophyta; class Pinopsida; order Cupressales; family Cupressaceae; genus Sequoia; species Sequoia sempervirens. The sequence continues at coordinate 568,445,335 of VDFB02270651.1, read as the reverse complement.
GGGCGGATTTTCCCGAACTGCGTTAAAGTCCCAAACTTCGTTAAAACCCCGGTTTCTACTATATCTGTGGAATTCGTGCTCATCCGGATTATCCGCTTGGTTTGGTTTTTTCTAGAATTCTGTTTTAGGCTCGGGTTTCCGGATTTCCTTGACATGTCTTGTCGCTCATAAATGCTCAAAGTACGTCTGCTCAGGCACGAGTGCAGGTGGATTTAAGGGCTTTTGGGCATCATTTTGATTTCATTATTCACTTGCTATCTGCTCTGGCGTTTGAGATTCTTCATTTGAGGTTTTGATTATTGGATTTGAGCTGCTTGTGCATGGGTTGTTGGAGCGCTGGTGTCGAGTTTTCATTGCTAGGGCACACTGTTTCTCAGTCACCTCCTCGAGTTTGAGCCTTGTTCGGATTCCATGGTAATTCTTCGTTGGCCCCTCCTTTTGTTTGTGCTTTGATTGAATCTTTTAGGTCGAGTGATGGTCACTTCAGGTTGGTGTTTGATTATTTTACGGTGTGCGATTGTCAAACTAGGGTTTGACCCACCTTTTCACTGGTTCTTATCACCCGCACTATGTATGCTTTCATTTATCAATCAAATGTTGGGTATACCCCTATGGCTAGGTGTTTCGATTAGGGTCTTGTCTTGTCAGCGCGTAGTTTGTTATATATTGTGAGGTTAGGTTTTTGGTGTTTTTCCCAGATTTTCTAGGTTCGATGGATCCGTTGGGATCTTCGTGTCTTGCATCTAGCTCAAACCCGCTCATATCTCCTAGTGCTATTAGATTGATCTTTTCGAGAGGTAGTGTTTGAAACTTTGAGCTTACCTTGATTTTCATGGCGGAGGTCTGGTTATTGGATTTAGGGCATCATTGTTTCGCCTTGAGGATTGGTCATTTGGAAGTTTTTTGAAATTCAAATTCATGTGCGTTCCAAGTTCGCCTATTAGGATCGATTTTGAGACCATTAGAATCCCAAAGGGAGGTTTGCATGATCATCTGATTAATATTGTTCGCGCGTTAATGACCGTCGGGTTTCTGAGGTGTCCACGAAATTTCTGCGCACCCGGATTTTCCCGGTTTCTACCATATCCGTGGAATATGATAAGTTCCAGAATTCTTAGCCGTCTACGAAAATCTGGCCTGTCTGGATTTTTTCGATTTCCTACCTGGTTTCGTCCCTTTTCGATTTTCAATGTTAGGGGTAATGGAGTAAATGTTAAATGATGATTTCTTGCTGCTAAATGGATAAATTCCATGATGATCACATAACCTTTTGTCCGTACTAACAATTTATTTGGTGAATGATGTCTTGGCAGCAGGAATCCGTCTGGGTCGGATTTCTCCGAATTTCGCCCTGACTGGATTTTCCTGGGTTACCTCATTTTCCCGGATTGCTTCATTTTTCCAGATTTTCAAAGATTAATGATTAGTGATGGATCTTAATTGCTTTATGTGGTCTTATGCTAGCCCTTTGATTGGAATATGTATGATAATTGGACACTTATGAGGGTCTTTTGTGAATGCAGGCTGAATCAAGCAAAGCTGCTACAGGAAAGTCTAAAGGTGATGCGGAGGGGTCTTCCATTTCAGAGGTAGAAAGATTGAGATTGGATACCAAGAGTCAGTTTCCTGATAGTAAGATATCTTCTGTATGGTCTGAGGTCTCTGACACCAATGTAGGGGCATGGAGATATGAGGAATTCAAGGCGAGAACAGCTCAGAAGGATCTACCGGTCCTGAGAAAAGGAATGATGAAGTCTGGATTGGTCCATGTGGCAGGATTCCCTCCTGCAATCCAGTGCTATGAGTTGATACTAGAATGTGCACGACAATATGATTTTGACACACAGAGAGTCGTTAGCACTGAAGGGAGAGTCTTGGCAAATTTCAATCCCGTTTCTATTGCCCAACCTTTTGACATGCCGGATTTTCCATCTGTGTGTGCCTTGAACATGGATTTGGCCAAAACCTACTATGAGGATGAGCCCACCAAAGCCCAGCAAATGATTAATTCCTGGTTGGAGAAACCAAAGTCTCATTTTTCCAAACTGCCCAAACAATTACACAGGGTCAAATTCAAATCAGACATATATGATGCGATCACACTATTGAGCAGAGTGTCCGGTTTGAAGAGTGTTGGAGTGTTGGAAAATTGGATGGTTCATGTGATCAGAAAAATTGAACAAGGTATTAATTACCATTGGGCAAGATTCATCAGTGCAATGATTGATAAATAGATGAGAGATGTCCTAGAAACAAAGAAGTTTACCATGTCTTCCTATATGATGTATGTGTTGGCTAGATTCTACCCATACAGGGGTTTGAATCCAAAGGGAACATTTGGACAAGATATAGTTTATGATATATATCCAGAATTTCACCTAAGACACCGGGATTATAGAAAAGCAAATGATGCATTTACAATGTATATCACTAGGCTGCTTCAAAATGCAGAACATGATAGATTGTCTAATGGAGCAAAGGAGCTGATAAAGAAATATGGAGCTTGGTTCATACAGTTTCCTACCTTCTCCTACATCAGAATCGATGGATGTCATACTGCTCCATACAGGTTGCCTAGGTATCCCACTGACCATATTGTGCTATTGGAGGTTATAAGATAGATATGTGACTTTGATGCTATTGTTAAAAAGGAAAAGCATAAGATAGGGTTTGGAAGTGATTTCCCTTTGAAGATTGGTATAGCTGAGGTGTGCCCTTCCATCCAATCAGCGCATGTGACAGGGATGAATTCGCTGCTTATAGTTTCTCCTTCCACTCCAAAAGGACAAACTTTGATATCACTGGGAAAGCGCACAAGAAGGCCACCAAAGAATACCATCACAAGGATGACCTAGAGGATTACTGGGCAAATATCAAAGATGATTTTGAGGCAAGGAAGAAAAGGTACTCTAGGCTTCCGGTCGATGTGATTAGGCTGTACAATGTTAAGTTGATCCCTGGCTAGTTAGAAGATGATGGGAATCTGGTGCAAGATCATGCATATGAGTCTGTCAAAGACAGATCAATTGGGGAGATAAATTGGAATGAAGATGAGGTAACTGAGTTGGAAGACCTAATGGCCCCTGTCATGAAATTTACTACATCATGGTTGAAGCATAAATTTTGGGAGTTGGAAAGTGAGAAGGTACCCTGTACCTTCAATTTAATGGGAAATCTGAATCCCCTGTCCACCTCAAAATAATCTGAGGAAGATGATCCATAGGGAAAACTAGAGTGAGCTCACCCTTCAAGATTAAAATCAGAGGTCCAAAGGGAAGTGATCCGGAGAAGAAAAGGAAACCAAAGGGGAAGAAAAGAAGTAGAAATTTGAGAATTGGTGAGTCTGCAGATGAGGAGGAACTTGAAAAGGCATAAAAAGATGATATTCCTCCAGAGCTGAAAAGGGCTAGGACAACTAGAGCTTCAAAGAGGAAAGATCAAGAGACTTCCAAGGATGAGACAAACCCTCCGGTTGTTGAAGTGGAAATTTTAGGGGAAAAAACTAAGGTTTATTCAAGGAAGTCAAGGACACCATCTCCCAAGGAGACCCTACAAAAAGTAGGTCCTCTTCCAGCGACTTCTACTATGGAGCAACCAAAGGTTGCTTCCCCTTCACCAAGTGCACCTGAGCAGGCAACCCTTGAAGAACATGAGACTAGTGGAGAGGCTGAACCATTCAAGGAAGGAGAACTCTTTAGTGTGGCAGCCGAGCTTGAAGTTAAAGATGTAGAAAGGCACCCTTCCCCACTAGTGCAATATGAGGATTCTCCGACGAGCAGCAAAGACAATAGATCCCCTGAGAAGGAGGATATTCCTGTTAGAACCCCATCACCTTTGCAAGAAGAAGAGCCTGAATTGGGTAACCAAGGTGATCAATATCTTGAGAAAGAAAAGGATGAATCATCAGAACAGCATGAAGAGGCCAAGACAGAAGAAATTCGGGTGGATCCTGTTGTCCCAGATTGGTTGGAAAAGGAGATCACTAGAAAGAAACAAGTCATTGTTGAGGACACCCCTCTTGATTGGGATGAGATGCTAGCCAAGATTGGTAAAGGTAAGAAGAGGAAGGTGGCCAAGGTAGTTTCAAAGATTGAAAGAGATGAAACAAATAATAGGGTTATCCATATTGCCACCCCTGCTATTGATAAGAGCAAAGATGAAGTCACTGGAAAAGATTACAATGTGCAGACCATCAACCTTGGACCAGCTTCTGTGGAGTAGGATATTGAAGAGTATGAAGGGTCCAGTGTAGTAATAATTGGAAGATTAAGAAAAGAAACACAGTCCAAACATGAGCTTAAAAGGGAGAATGAAAGGCTTAAGAAGTGCCTAGAAGACTTGATGAAGCCTTTGCAATCTCTTCACCCACCTTCCTCTGCCACTATTGGTTTCTTACCCAAGGAAACTATTTCTGAAATTGAAAGGATGAAGGCTTCTACCTAGACTGCAATGGATTGGTTGAAAGATGTGCAAGTAAAAGGAGATGATACAATAAAGGAAATCCTTTCAGTTGGGAAGGATGCGGTAAGATCCAAGGACTTAGAGCATGTTCTATCTCAAGACAAGGATGATATCAACCTTCTATTGCAAAAATATAAAGTGATTATAGAATATGGTAAAGATCAGTTGATTGCAGATGGAATCCTCCCTTCATCCAGACTTAATGAGCCTTGGGAATGGTTCGAGGCTTTGCAAATTCGGCAAAAGGCCATCAGGAAGATCTATAAACGAAAGAAGCAGATAGATGGTGATATGACTAGAGTCTATGATGGGTGTATTGCATTTTTTGAGATAATGACTGGCAGGAGGAAGATTGCTCCTAAGTATCTGAGCCTAGAAAAATTAAGAGAATGGTGGCATGATGTTTATGCTCCAGATTCCAAAAATGTTATAACAGGGCACCAACTAGATGATGCAGCAACTTACTTGGCTGTGATGGACAAATACCAAGCACACAAAGAGGATTGGGACAAAATTGTTAAACAGTCAAAAGAAGAGATTGGCTCCATCGAATGTCAGCTCAAGATTTTGCCTTTGCCACCTGTTGCCGAGCTGGATAGAGTATTTTTTAGGGTTCGTGGATCATTGGCTCAGAATAAGGATAAGGGAGGTGGTAGTTAATGCCTATTTTGAAGATTTGTGCTTCCCTATTATTATAGGGCATGTATTGATCCAGGCTACATTGGGGAATGTGTCTAGGCCAACCTTGATGGTGTATCGGCATTTAATGTGTGCCTTATTTTGAAATTCCTAAGGCTGACTTGTTTTGGCTAATTTATTTTGTAAATGTTGGCTGGGCCGACATGTTTTAAGGATTCTCTATAAAGGCATTCTTGCCTCATTGTAGGGCTAGTTAGAGAATTAGAATTAGAGATAGTTGATATAGAGAAAGAGCTAGAGAATTTTTGCAATAGAAGTAATAGTTAGTTCTTGAAGCAAATATTGTAACAGAATAGTGGAATTGTTGTAGCATTTTGATGATCTAATACAATTGAAGGCATTGTGGTTTTCCTGGTGAAATCTCTTGTGTTAGTTTATCTTGCATGGTTCCTATTGTTTCATCCTTCAAATTGCTTAAATATCTAGGATTTAGTGTTTAGAATTGGATTAGTTTCATGAATGGTGTTTATGATTTCATATTTGGAATGTTTGTAGCAATCTCTGGTCTATACTCCCAGTAACTATCTAATTGTAGTAGGCTGGTGAAGTCAACCTGGACCATACATTTATTTGTGCTTAGTTCGATTGTGGGTGAATATCCATGATTTGAAAATCTATATACCTTAGAAGATTGCACCATTCTTGTGATATTGCATTGTGGGTTGAGCAAGAATTGGTTATTTAAGATTGGTCCATTCCAGATATCTGTCATTTGCATTGTTCATTCTAGGAATAGTTTAGATCTTATCATATCTCTACATCCTTATCTTTTGCTATTTCTTTATCATTTCGTTAGATTTAGGATTTAAGATCATCATATTGCAAGATCTGATAAATTGGAAAGATACAGTTTGCTTGTAGTAAGGTTCGATTGTGATTACCAGCATTTTCACATATTATCTGAGTTGTTTGCATTGTCATGACCTGACACCCGAGAGACCTTGGGGTGATTTTCAATAATTTATTGTTGAAGATTACCTTTCAAGAGAGATAGAATATTGTATTCTGTCTGAGTTGTTGTTGTGCAGAAAACACCATCAACAAGGAGCTCTCAGGAGCTCTCAAGAGTGGAACTTAACAAATAATTTCTAACTAATTCTAAGGACTTAGTCCTAACCTATTTCTTAACTAATGCTTATTCAAACTCTAATAGCTTAGTTCAGACTCCACCTGACTTAATTACATAATTGATTCATGTCAAAATTAAGCTATAAAAAAATTCACTCTTAATCTAAACTTCAAAATTTAAATTTACTTGAAAAGAGAATCTATTTACATTTGCAAGAAAATAAATATTAATCTAGAAAATAGTAACACTAAATTTCATGAATGAATTCCAAACAAGCTTCAATTTTATCTTCCCATCAGTCATCATTATTTCTCCCATTAAGACCACATACATTTGAAAATAGTTATTAAGTCTAATTCCTATGAACAACAATTAAATCTATAGTAAACAAGTGAATGTTAATCTTCAATAAAGTGTAATGAACTGCCTTGAGAGAATAATGAACTTAATCTAAGAGTATAAGTAATTGCAGTTACTAACAATGATTAAACAGAGATCAACATTCTTAACTTTCCAATTGACACAAATTGAATAGAAATTAGTTAAATCAAAAGAACATAACACAAGGTCACCTCCTTCAGTTGAGCAGGCCCTTCTCTTCCTTTGGTGGGACCTTTAACACTGATATTCGAATTAACTCCTTATTTGCATTCAAATTGGAAAAAATAGGCGATTAGAACAAAAATGCATATTACAAACATTACATTGTTCAGCGAAGAATTATCTAACTCCAAACTAAATCTAAGGATGGATATTTATAGGAATATCCACTATTTGAATTCAAAATCATGGCACTGTCTACCAAGATACAAAGCGTAAAACTAAAACAAAAACAAAACTAAAATTATCATAGAGAATTCCTCTTCATAATAGCTAGAACAAGGAGTCTCCAAACTGACTAAGGAAGTCAATTCAAAATCATGATGAATCAGTATCCAGCTAGAGTGTTCAGGAGTGCAATTGATTCCACATTGTTAAATAGAAATTTTAACAAATCCACCACATGAAGCATTTAATCACCTGAACAAAATCCTCAAAGATAGGATGCTATTATGACAACAAATATTTCAAATTGCATAATCATTCCATCATTAACATCATTAAAAGCAACACGTTCAATGTAAAATATTATTTCTAATATATCCTCAAATTAGTTAAATATAAGATTTAAAACAAGCAAACATATAAGTATATAATCTACCACTAGCATAGTTAATTCAAAGTATAATAAAGTATTTGTAAACATAAAATGATCGATTAAAGTGTCATTTTGAGTGTTAGAGTAAAGGTTTTAACTTAATTATGTTAATTAAGTTACCTTTATTCCTCTCTTAAGATTTCACTTTAGTTTGCATATTGTGACATTTAATAATTATATTAATTATTAAATTCCTACCTATTAGGGTTACTTTTAGGTTTTGCGTGATCTCCTTTCTTAAGGATTGATCTATTATATATTTTTCATTCTATTGTTTTGATAATATATCTCTCATATTACAGAGCTTCAAAACCCTCTCTTGATTTTTTCTCCATTCACTTCCCTGTGACAAGTATCTCTTTGCATGCAGGTGTTCTTGGACTCTCAAGTTGGTTTTGACAACTTCTACATGGTATCAGAGTAGACCTGTTGTAGCTTGTTCTTGTTTTGAAGAATTTGGAGCTACGAGGGTTTGATCAAGATTTCACAAGTTTTCAGATTTTTTTTGTGGATCCAGCTTACTTCGCTTTTTGGGTTCATTTTGGGCCTAAACGGACCTTGTTGTTGGATCCGCAGCACTTGAAAACCCCTATTTTCATATAAAGCACATCTAGTTTGGCCATAGTCGACTGAAAAGGAAAAAAAAATTTCCCAAAGTCGTACGGCCCTAGGGCATGTAGATCGAGGTGAAAATTTGAAAAAAAAAAATTAAAATTTTCATTTTTTTGCATTTTTTTCAATGCCCACAGTTTTAAAGGAGGGCACCGCCAGACAGCCACCCATCCGCGGCCAGGCGGCCACCAGCCCCTCACTGTCGCCAGTGGTGATTTCAACTACCCGCGCACTGAGTTTCCACAGCCCCTGCGGGCTCTGCCACCAGCACCCAACCCCTGGTCACCCAGCGGACCAGGGACCATCTTTTTTTTAGCCCCCAGGGCTTGTAGGTGGCCTTCTTGTGCTTCTTCGAGGTACTTTTAGTAAATCGGGCATAAAATGGGCATACGGTCTCCGTTTTTCGAAAACAAGATACTGTTGGAAAGCTAATTTTGGCATCGATCTGATGGTTTAGTATTTTTTCCAAAATTGTCCAATTTGGTGGCATTTTTACTAAGTCAAAGTCAGATCTTGGTTTTTGCACTCCGGAGGGCATATCTTTTCTATCTGAGCTCCATTTTTCGCAAACTAATAGGCGTCAAAAATCTAGTTTAGTGCTCTACACAATGATTAGACTTATTTTCCTAGATTCTACCCTAGGTATTTTTTATTCAGTGTTTTGTGTTTTCACAATTTTCTTAATTACTTGGACATTTTGGCACTTGGGAACCTCTTGTTTGTGTCGTTAGGCTCTATTTCATTTGATCTACATGATGTAAGGTCAGTTTTCTCAGATTTTATAATTTAAAGAGTTGTCATGGGTTTTTCTACTCACCCTTTAGTTGTAATTCTGGAACATGGTAATTATGAGTCATGGGCAAAGAGAATACTTACACATTGTAGGTGGCTTAATATTTTTCCTTATTTGTATGATCTCATACCTAAACCAGCCACTTCAGAGGGAAAACTAGCTTGGGATATCATTAGAAATCACATAGTAGGACTTATATTATCTAGTGTTGATGATGACACTGTGTGGGCTATATTGGACATTGATTGTCCTCACCCACTTTGGACACGTCTTTGGGAGATCTATGGAGACCCCAATCTCTCTCCATTCCCAGAGGATCCTGCTTCAAATTGTCTCTTACCCATTGCTTGGAGAGATAATACACCCTTTGATCATGATACTTTAGAGGAGCTTGAGTATTTAGACACCCTTACATGTTTTGATGGATCAGAGGCTTGTCTCACAGTTCCTACTCTTTAGACTGAGCTTATACGTGTATCATCCGTTGTTCCTGATGACATCAGTATCGCCACATTGGCCCCTATGGATTCAGTTCAACATCATGACCATCTTGGTCATTCATTATTTGCTACATCATGGGATTCTTATCTTGCACATTCTTGTTTGTTGAGTCTCACACTGTAGATCTTGAGCATTACTTTGAGGATTTTCATCTCCTCTTTGTTGATAGCCATATTCCTGCTGTTAGCCCACCATCATTTGTGTATTTAGAGGTTGCAGTTCAGAAGTCTTCATGTCAGTTTGGATTTGGCATCATTTGTTATAGTTCAAGAACATAGATTCTTCAATATCCTATCATGGCACACATCTTGAGACAGATTGGTTCCTCACTCTTCACAAGGTTTCTTCAACATCGGCCTTTGGATTTGTTTCTTCCCAAGCGGAGGAATATTATTTTTCACTTCAGGATCTCCTTTTGGATTCTACATTAGGCATCTACCATTATGACAAGATTTTCTTCATTGTGGGGGGGCCTTCTAGTCTCATTCTATCTCTGCTATGGAGACCATTGCATATGTACTTATATGATAGAAGCTATCTATGTGGGGTATCATGTAATCCACCTCCTATCCTTCTTTCATTAGTGTATTTCATTCTTTTCTTCTCTTCTTGGAGGGGAGTTTTGTTCCCATGATGTTTTATCCCTTTCTCCACTTTACAAAGATTTAGATGTATTCGGGTCCCTGATCAGGCCTAGTTGTCGGGACCCTTGTTTACTTTCTAGCATTGTAGTTACCTTTTCTCTTTTGCACATGTTTGTAGCTGCACTTTTTCTCATCTTAAGGGGGGTGTTAGAGTAAAGGTTTTAACTCAATTATGTTAATTAAGTTACCTTTATTCCTCTCTTAAGATTTCACTTTAGTTTGCATATTGTGACATTTAATAATTATATTAATTATTAAATGCCTACCTATTAGGGTTACTTTTAGGTTTTGTTTGATCTCATTTCTTAAGGATTGATCTATTGTATATTTTTTATTCTATTGTTCTAATAATATATCTCTCATATTACAGAGGTTCAAAACCCTCTCTTTCTTTTTTCTCCATTCTCTTCCTTGTGACAGGTATCTCTTTGCATGCAAGTGTTCTTGGACTCTGAAGTTGGTTTTGACAACTTCTACATTGAGCACTCATCATTTCTTCCCCTCTTGTTATCAACCATGTCCTCATGGTTGAGGATCTAATGTAAATTCCTATTTTTGTTCACCATCCAAGTAATTAAGTCAACCAAATCAACATCCTACATCATATATTCTAAGTAGGTCCTAGGATGGGCATACCCATTCAATGTTTCAATTTATTTCATCCATTCTATCAAACTCTCCCCTATGAACTATGGTGATGCATCAAATGTAGGTGCAGGAATTATGATCAAGGGTGATCTAAATCTCATCCCAATCCAATTGGATAGCTGTTCCTCGATGACATCAATCAAAGTTCTCACTCTAGTGAGACTCTAGGTAATGTTCCTTAGTGATATGTGTTCTCTTCTCCTTAATGGTGATGGAATGCTATGGAACCTCTCTTTTGTTGTAGTTAAAGCTTTGTATGGAAGGTGATCTTGAATATTTCTAAAAACTTGAATGCTTTCAGACAGATTCCTCCTGTAAACTAGTGCTACATTCTGTGGCATTGAAAAATACCTAAATCTAGCTTTGAAAGTCCTTGACCTAGGGATCTCATCTCTCATAGGCATACCCAACTTCATCTATGCATCTTTGTACTGAGATACCTGAATTTCCTATTAAACTTGATTCTATAACAATGATACAAAAGACCTAATTTGTAACTCTCCAATAAAAAAATTCAAAAAGGATTGAGGAAAATGACCAAGAAGAAAACCATGCTGAAAGTATTCACACATCTAGTTTTGAATAGTGGGATGACTACTGTAAAAGTCTTTAAGAAATTCATTTTCATCATCATAATCAGTTTTTCTCTTCAGAACCAACTGATTGATTTTCCATTGGAGAAATATTTCCCTCAAAAATAAAGCATATAACCCTAATGGTTTTCTCATAGACAATATTGCAAAGGACTGTTCTACAACTTGTTGAAATCTTTCATTTGCTTCATTTCTTTCTTTTTCTAACTGTTGATTTTGACTTCTCAACTGATTATTTTCTTTTTTCAATTTCATTGCAACTAGAGAAAGTTATCTCCTTGGAGCATATGAGGTGGAAGCCTCATGAGAATGTAATTTACTTAATTGTTGTCTTAACTACTTTTTATGCTCTAATTCTTCCTTCAATCTTCCTATTTATTTTGCACTTAACTTTGTTGTCTCCTCTACTCAAGCTAATGCCTATGCATTAGCTTGTTGTAAGGAATTTTTTATTTTGTTTATCTATCCCCTAAAATATTTTTTTCTTTCTATCATTTCTTTTTCCATTTGTTCTACTTTATTTACAGATTGTTGCAATTCCTCTTCTTTCCTTTTTAGTTTCTCTTTAAGAAATTGAATTCTTCTTTTCTCTTCCTCTAACTCTGATTGTACTCTTGACATTGTCATTGCCTTTACTATCTCTTCTTCTTCCTCCATTTCCTCTCCTTCATGCATTTGAGGAGATTTCTCTTATTCAACCACTGGCTCTTTACACTTCTCTTAAAAACCAACAAATGTGGAGAAGAAGATTCAACCTCCTCATCTTTATATTCCTCAAAAGCTTCTTTTTCCTCTATTTGATGATCAGATTTTTCAACAGAGCTATCTTTTATTGAAATATGAGGAGATTTCTCAGTTTGAGGTGAGCTATGGGCTTCTAATACAAGGTTTCTTTCAGGAGTTGGAAGTGGAATTTCATGCGGACTTATGACATGTTCAGGAGACTATATAGGGGTCTGGACTTTTTCAAGGCCTCCTAAAGTGTCCTAAGGAGATTCAATAGGTTGCTTGGGTAAACTATCAGGAGTTGAAATATGGGTGTCAGAAGTACTAGGTTTTTCTTCTTTTAACTCTTTCTTTTCTTTTTACTATGGGTTTCCCTAATGGATTCCTGTAGCTTCCACTTTTTTTGTTTCTACCCTTTTTTAGAAGATTCTCCTTTTTTAATTTTTACCCTTTTTGCCATGGGCCCCTTCTTGGGTTTTCTTCCATGCTTAACAGTGGGGGCCGACAAAAATTCTAGCCACCCTTCCCTATCAGACTCTTTTCTCATAAAATGATGCTTGATTATCAAATGTATCAAACTATGATATCTTATAGATGATACACCCCTATATTTTACCCTAGATACCACAAAAAAAATTGAGAAAATGGAAAGGAAAGTAGGTTAATTTTTCTAGAAGGCCTTGGTATTACCATACCTTAAATGTGTTAACATTTGCATTCCTAGTCCTAATATTGTACCATGATGTCCTTCGCAAGTGAATAATTTCATTAGCCACATCACAGTTGTTTTCCAAGGCTCCTATAGGCTATTGCGAGCAATTCCTCTCTAACTTCCTTTATGCCACTAAATCTCAGGCTGCCTTTCAAGTTCTTCATAAAATTATAAAAGAAATTCTTAAAAACTAATATGCCCTTTATTGATAGGTTATCCTTCAACTAGAATACCAGATAGTTCACTTATGATGGAAAGGCTGACCTCTATTACTTCCCCTCTTACTTTGGTAATATTAACATAAAAATTTCTAAGAAATTCCTCAACCAATTCAAGTTGAAAATTCTCATACATTTGAATAAAACCAAGCCACCTATCTTCTCTGAGTAGTCTCTCTATCTCAGGATCCAAACTAAAATTTTGAGGCTTCAAATTTCTCTTATTCCCCATTTTTTAGTTTTGCAACTCAATAGGGAAAATGGCGGTCACAATTGTTTAAGTAAAACACAAAATGAGAGCTTCTTCACCAAGACGCAAAAATTTTAAAAATCACATGTTAGATGCAATAATTTCAAAAATCACACGTCGCATCAAATCATCCCACTACTGAATTTGTCTCCATTTTCTGACAAACATTTGTCACACAATCAACGAATTGACGAAAGAATTTTCATCACCATTTTTTCGTTGAAATTTTGATGACAAATTAAACGTCGAAATAACGATGTAGATTCGTCAATCGTCAGCATCATAAAATGACTAAGATGTTCATCGGAATATCGACGAAAACTTCATGTATCCACTGACGAATTATAACCAAAATGCAATTGCAATGGCTCTTCCAAAGTGTTGAAACAACACCAGAAGTTTGTCGCCATTTCAATGAAATCGGAAAGGAGTTACAATGAAGCCTTTGTCATAGTTATAGCAACTTTGTTGGACCTTTTTGGTGATTCTTCGTGGCCTTCATCGAAATTACGATGAAACAATGCAATTTTTTTTTAAAAAAAATTCATTGAAATGTGCCATCGCGGAGACTCTTGATGATGACCACCAAAGCCAACCCATCAGGGAGAGATCAATTATCGGCACAAGATAGAAAACTCACTCTGATAGTCCATGTCTTGCTGATGACTTCTATCGACAAGATAGATCCAATGTCACACTGATCTGACCTCTTCAGGAGTTTTAAATAGACCTACACCATGTCATCATGGAGACTCTTGGAAATGACCACCGAAGCCAACCCATCAGTGAGAGATCAATCATCGACATAGGATAGAAAACTCACTCTAATAGTCCATGTCTTGTCGATGACTTCCGTTGGTAAGACATATCCAATGTCACACTGATCTCACCTCTTCAAGAGTTTTGAACATTGGTGGTTATCAACAAGACATTCTGAGGGTCTCACTGATTAAACAAGTTTCTAAGAGAAAGTAAATAGATGGAACCTATTAATTTTCTTATTTTCGGATTCTTTAAATCATAGAATAGATACCATCTTCTTGTGTATAATGTACTTATATTCAGATTTGAATTCGAGACCAGTTGTCATTGCACATTCCATTTTACTTGCACAGAGTATTCTATAAGCAATATATTGATAATGCCAAATGATTTATGGTGTTGTACAACTCTACCTATCATCACAGTTCTGTTGTTCCCCCCTAGAGAATCCTACAAAGACAAGTTTACAATACCAAGTCAAATAATATGAAAAAGACTTACTTCCATACAAATTAAATGATTATTCTCACAATGGAAATTGTCTAATCACAACAATAATTCCATGAAAGGTCATCCATGCCTCATAAGAGATGACTAATCATACATACAGACTATAAGATGCATAGAAAAAATATTACACTTGAGAACAACCAAGGGCTAACAAAGGAAGGAGTTAAGAAATGTCTGGATTGAAGAGAAAATGTGTAGGGAAAATCCTGAGCAGTGTCAAGAGAACAAATCTTGTAGAACATATTCTTGACCTAATCAAGCTCTTGAACAGCTTAAACAAAATTAAAATACTAACACATACATGATATATGTAATGAACTTCCAATATCTGCTATCTTTTTCATTAATGTAGAGGTAGGTAAAGGAGAAATAATTATAATTGTAACACTATTCATAGTCCAATAAATTATGTTCATAATTTGTGTTCAATGGACCTTAGTTTTATCATTATACTGCCCATCTAATACCATATTTTAATCCAGGGTTCAACTATCTCATATCTAAAGAAGCACCTTCAATTAACCATTTAAAGTACTATAAAATAAGGTAATACTTTTACTTGAGAAAGATTGGGTACACTTGTAGGATTAAAGTTCTCGCAATCATCAATATTTATTGGCACACAGACACAACTTGCAACATATGAAGTAATGGATGACTACAAGTTAGTGAAATGGTCCTTAATATGTGACTCGTTTGCAAATTGATTGGTAGAAAATAAGGTTGCAAACAGGTCTACATGAAAAATTATGAGGACAATCTACTGTAATCATCAAAATAGATGAAAAGTACAAAGGAAAGAGTCGAGCTACATCTCTAGAGCCTAGAAAAGCACATGCAAGAAACATAAAAAAAAAAGAACAAACCAATTTTTGGATGAATAAAAAATGGTGCCTTCAGCAAATGATTCATATGCTTTCACACCTGACAGGACATTAAGAATATTTTAGTCTTCCTCTGTGAAATTAACTACTTACAGAAAAAACCCAAAAACCAATATTATATACCTCCATGTCTAGCCGAGGGTAGGTATAAGAGAAAAAAATTCCTCAATGCAATGTAGAAAAATATCAATGTGTGTGTAGGTTTGTATTACTCAAAATATCATTTCACTGCCTAAGGAAAAATACCAAAGTGATTATTTAAATTTCAATCTTTACATAGGCTCCCTTATTGCTACACATGCATATACAAGCATTATTTGAGCTCTAAACTATTAAAATATTAAAGATTTATTAAAATATTAAAGATTTAATTAGCTATAATATGGAAAGTTGTTTTTAGACATAATCCATCATCTTTTACATATCTTTATTCACTCCTAGCGCTTCAGATAAATTTGTGTAAATGAGATAAAAATGTGAATCTTTTATGACAAAGAAAATTCTTAAAAGGAGGGGGGAGAGATCAAAGGGTAGGGGGAAAGAGAATGCTTGAATGTATAGCAAAGTATAACATTTTGATCATTATAACAATGAAACGAATCTTAAGTTTGAAGCATTAATATCATTTAGAACATTTATGATAAAAAATGAATGTAAGTAGAGAATTTTTTGCATACCTGTAGATGGTACAAAATTTCATGGTTAAGTGGAAGCCTCCCATCAACAGCAAGATCCAAATATCCGTGTATCTATCTCAATCAAGCCTCTAAATCCTTCAGAGCTATCAATTTTTCCAGTAACCTGTTATGCACAAAAGTCAAATTTTAGAGTTATGTCACCACTAAAAATAGAAGAAATAGAGCTTTGAAACCAAATCCACACACAACACAATGTGGTATTCATACAAAGCCATACAAACAAACTAAACTCATAACATTGGAATGGAAACAACTTCAAATTATGATGCAAAGCATGGATTTAGGGTATAAAGAATCATTTTTCTGCCACCATAGTGAAACGTTAGCACTTTCTTTCATCTTTGCATATTGGTTTGATGCTTCAAATGATGCATTTCTTATATTGAAAATTGTATTACCTTATTGAGCTTCTCTTTGTTTCAAGAATAGTTTAATATTCTCTACTTAATAGGACCAACCACATGATGGTGGAAGCTCATTTGGCCCTTCCCCCCCTCACATCACTCTCAATTCCCCATACCTAATCATATAACATTAATCATTAGTTCATCCATTAATAACATATAACATTCATTCATTCATCCATTAATAACATATAACATTCATTCATTAACATATAACGTTCATTCATTAACATATAATATTCATTCTTTTAGTTTTTACATATTATCAAAAATATGGTTGTCATGATATGATTACAATCACTTTTTTTTGTTTCTTTTTTAAAGCTAAAAAAATATGAAGTGGAGTATCATTTTCTAAATCATTTATCCCCCCTTTAGTTGTTTTTCCCTCTACTCGTGATCTTAATGTACACCTAGTCATCAGCTCATGACGAGGATGTTGCTGCAAGGGGGGTCTGCTGCAATAACAAAGAAATGTTAAATTGATATGTTTTATTATTATTGTTACAAGTATTTCATTAATTAAAAGAGCATTAGAGTGGTTCTCTTTACCTAATGGGTCCACATCATGTTCATGAACTTCTGTTATAGACTCATGCTCAACATGTTGAACACCCTCTAAATCTTGATCTGCAGTTGAAACATGAAAGGGTACATTAATTAATACACCAATTGAAATTAAATATGTTTAAAAGAACATTAGAGTGGTCCTCTTTTCCTGATGGGGCCACATCAGGTTCCTGATCTTCTCTAGCCTGATCATGCTCAACACATTGATCATGCTCTAAATTTGAAACATGAAAGGTTACATTAATTAATACACCAATTGCAATTAAATATGTTTAAAAGAACTTTAGAGTGGTCATCTTTACCTGATGGGGCCACATTATGTTCCTGATCTTCTCTAGCCAGATCATACTCAACATGTTGATCACGCTCTACATGCTCTAAAGTACCAGGATGTACACCATGACCTTCATCTGCAGGTTGTGCTCCACCCTCACCAGGCTGCATTCCAATGTCATGTGCAGTATTATCATTGCTTGAATGTTTAAAACAAATAGGCATGTAATTACTTTATGGTGGAAATTAATATTCAATAGATTGCACAAGTATTCAATTTTAAATAAACTTTATTGAGTTTATTTACCTGCGTGTCGGATGCAGTGGAAGATTGTGTTTTCCCAGTCAAAACTCTTAGGCATTTAGCCACGACTCCATAGCCTTGCTGGAAGGCAATCTTCAGGTCCTCTTCTATGGGAACTCTGTTGAATTCAGAGCCCTACATTTTTGAATAAGATCATGAATTTTTCTTGTATAGTGTGATAAAACCAAAATTGTTTTCAATTTATTATTTCGATATAATATTTTATTTATTGATACTTACAATTCGTGTGGCTAATTTCATATAACCACCAGAGCCAAGTTTGTGTTGCCCGTGTTTTTCTAGTCTTTCCTTTGTTTCCTTTGATGTGTCAGGCAGCCTATGAAAATTTTGAAATATGTTAGATTATGTAAAAAGAAAGAGTAATCAGTATATAGTTACATTGTTGATAGTATCACATACCTTCCTTAGCCTAGTGGTGTCTTTTCTTTTTTCTTTCCAACCTTCTCCTTTCCATCCGACACCAAGTCCTTCCACTCCCTCTTTGGAATCATGGGGGGTGCTCGTACTTTTTTTTCTTCTCTAAATGTGACCTATATTGGTCCCTCACATACTTTAGATAGGTACCAGCTTTCTTAAGGACCTTGGTTCGGTTGAATGTTTTATCACCGAATAGCACAACTAAACGGTTAATGAGCTCATCTTTTAAATCTTGATTTTGGGCATTCCACCGTGTACGTATGGTGGGCCCGAAGAGCTCCAATGTAATATCACTTAGATGTTTATAAAAAAAATCATTTCTTGCAAAATGATCATGGGATCAATAGTCTAAAAAAAGTGATCAATAAGTAAATTTCAATTGGATTATATATAATAATAATTAAAACATTTTAAAGTACATGGGACCTTCTTTATCTTTATGGGAATGAAATCCTCGGTCACCACAAATGTGACCAGAAATGTTCCTGTACTAGTAATACAGGAAGATCTAGGAAATGCTGCCAAAATATCACTAGTACTAGTGGCCTATGCATCACCAGGTACATGTCCTGACGCATGTTCTGGCATGTGTTCACTGCCAGAGGGTGCACTAACGGATGCCTGCATGGTATGTGTTGCCGACATTTCAAACGAAAATATAGGCACGGATGATGGGGTCAGATGATGTGATGTATGTGTAGGAAGATCAGGATGGAAACTTGTACCAACCCCTACTCCTTGGGCAGCACTTGCAGTACCCCGATCATGATCAGGGGCATCATGAGGATGCAAAAAATCCTATAAAAACAAAACATATTTTAGTTCATGACATAAAAGAGTATAAAATATAAAGCCATGAATGAACTTATGTTATAATTAAAGACCTCATGATAGCTTACTTGCAATTTTTGTGATCTCTCAGTCAATATTTTAACCCTCTCTCTTATCTCATTTGTTTGAGGCACTATGAATAACAACTTAAGGATTTCTTCATTGCATTTTTTTGGGTCTTCCTTATCATATCAACAGGGTTTGTTGAATAAGCGATGTCATCATCACATAATATTGACTGCACCTCCCTATGGATACTCTCATCTACTGTTGGTTCCTTTCCCCGATCAGTCGACTGCAACAAGAATATTAAAAATATTATCAAAATTAACCCAATAAACTTATGAAAAAAATATAATAATAAAACATTTTGCTCGTATCTAATTTGTACAATTACAATGAGGTAAACCTGTCAGGTAGAAGCGACTGAAGATACATCGTGATTTGTGCTCTGGGTCAGAGCCTTCTCCGTACGATCAATGTCTCGCTATGACAAAAATTAAATATAAAAAAATATTACCAAAATGAAACCAATAGACTTACGAAAAAAACCATAAGAATAAAATGGTATATTGGAGTCATTAATTGGAGGTTAGGTAAAATGGTACATAGTACATACCACCCCCATAGTAACTGTGTTTGTAACTAAGCGATTCAAATTGTAATCAATTAGCAACTCTTCCCCTACAGTTATTGATTTTATTGCACATACGAATACATAGTTTCCATCGCATGCCTCGAATATGCAATTGGGTTGCTTATTTGTTGACCCAGATCATGTATTGTTTATAAACCCTCCAATATTCCCTGATGCTTTTGGCCTTTTGTCAATGTACATAGCCACTCCTTTATTTTGATCCTTATCTTTTAGCCTTATATAATTTGCTGACAATACATACCTACGCATACTTCGTGTATATCGATCCAGTTGCATCCAATCTTTGTAACTATAATAGGGTCTGACATACTCTATAAATTTAGTAATGTTGTCTTAACAGACCTTTATGTCGTCCATGAAAAATAGGCCCAAACCATGTAATGACGATGGTGTTATGCGATATATCCTCTTGTTGACACAAAAATCAGTGTTTATTGGAGGAAGTTCCTTAGGTACCCATTGTTTCCGTAGATGTTTGTACCTCAAGGGCACCTCGACGTATCCTATGCTCTGATCATCATAAGAACATAACCCCCTTCAGCAAGAAAAAATTCCATGTGTTTACAGAATTTTCTTCTAATCTTTTGACCTCTAGTTGATCTCCCTCTTTTAGACATAATACATGTCTCGCTTTCCTCTTCTCTTCCTCAATTTCGCTTGCTCGAGGAAGACAAATCTAACAAATACCTATTTGGTATTACCTGCACTCATAAGGATGTTGGATGAAATTCTTTCATGGTGATGTGATCCCAAGGTGACATTATGATTAATCTATCATTTCATCACTAGAATTTCACAAGTTATAAGGTAATCAAGTATTGATAGATTGCAAGTTATTATTACTACCATCCAAATGTGTCCATCACAAATCAAATCTACTTAATTTTTTAACTCCCAAACTTTGTAACAATTATTAAATGTGACTATGGTCCACCAGTTACACAACCAAGACCTCAAATGTATTCTCTAATTGTAATCAAAGGATTTTTTCTCTTTATTCAAGTAAATAAACTTGAAGGGAAACACCACCAAGTGATTTATTGGACACCTACATGACTAAAAATATTAGAAAATTTACATTTAATTTCCATATGTCTAAGTGGTTAATGGTGAGGGAGTGTGTACTAGGCCTAGTTAAGTCATCATAAGTTTATGCTTTGGCAATAAATTTTTTTTAAGTCATCTTAAATCTTCCTATGTCCAATTGCTAGGACACTTTTGGTATGTTTTAAGGTAGGATGATTGATGAAAGATCCCAAAGAACCTTTCTCCATGGTCTCCAAGTACACATAGCAATGGTTTTCTCTTAAACAGTTCGACATGATTTAAAGAACTTAGCTACGAATTATTCATTTAACCTAAGGTTTTCTCATAATGCCATCATTGGAAAAGTATGATAAAAATTTTCTATTATGAAGAATTGGTCTATGTGCCTCTAGTAATCACTATAAATGTTTGTAAGGATAAAATGACTAATTGAATTAGGTAGGAGAGAATCAACTTTGAGTTCTTCAAAGATTATATTCCTCTATTCATAATTTTTAAGGGTTGTGTGTGGAGGAGGTTATCACTACCAAGAAGGGAGGAGACCTTTCCTTGTGATGGAACTTCAAAATTTTGCTCTTTGTGTTCCATTTTTATCTTGCCTTATGTCTTTGGTCATCTATGGTGTTTGGGAAAATCCTAAGGTTGGGGTTTTACCTTTGTCTTCATGTAAAACCCTAGTGTTTATCTTACACCTTGGGTGGGATATTTTGAGTTGTTACTTTTTGGGGAGGGTTTTAAAACAACTTAAGCCCCATCTCTTCGTCTAGGTTGGGCCCCTTTTGATTTATCATTTTATTTCCTTCACTTGACTTTATTATTTCCTAAGTCTTGGATGGTCCCTTGCTCCCTCATTTAAAAAACAACTTATGTCATTGTTTATCATCGGCCTAGTGATGCCCCCTCGTTCTTTTAATAAATGTTTTATATTTTGCAGAGGGACAAGTTTGTGTGACCGTAGATCAATTATCATTTGATCTCAGTTGTTCCCCGCCATCCCGTGATGACCCCACCACACTGTTTTGGTTGATCACGACATCACAGGCGAGCGCCATATGTCTCATTTAATGAAGCTGAAGAGATGATAGAAATACTTTGATACATTTATCTGGTTTTAATACATTATGTAGCGGGTTACTAAAGCATTTATGAGATGCAAGTCTTTCAAATCAACGGAGATGTTATAATCTTGGTAGGAAAGGTGCTTGATGGTTAATGAAAAAGCTGGCAACTATGTTGAATGAACAGGATTACCGATGGTTGAGATCCACGGTTGCCCGCCATAGCATGATCAGAAGTTGCGAGGTCTTTATCGATTGTGATATCGCAGGTGAGTGCCATGTGGATTTCCTTGGCAACACATAGTATGGTGGGCCCTTATTTCCATGATGGAGATCATGTCAGTTTGTTTTGAAGATAGTCATTCGATTATCTGACCAAAGTGAAGGATCAACAGGTAGTATTTGAATATGCATCAAATGCGATTGGAGTTGTTCATGCAACGCGTGAGTAAGCTTTAATAGCGGAAGAGACATCTACTAACATGATTTGATCAAAATAAAGTGACTATTCTCCTACTTTTATTGTGTCACAAAGCATTCAAATGTCTTTGTGGAGCAGTCTCAAGGCCAAGGACGAAATTATGAGTTGTTATAGCAAAGATTTTGGTTTCTACAAACACAAAGCCATGAGTTGATTTTTGTATCTCCTGGTTAATCTGAATTTGAATTTGGGGTAAATTTGTTGTGTGCTTGTCAGAGGGCTTGTTGATAATTGTTTTAGGGATATATAGGTTAATTGAATTATGGGAAATTGCAAGGTTCTATTCTGTAATTTCATATTTCTATTTAGCCCTAGTTTTTTTGAAGTTTGAAATAGCAAGGAATCCCTAGTTTACCCAAGATGGCACCATCAAAGCAACATTCTAGCCAGATTGACTATTTAAATAGAAACCTATATGATGATTTTTTAGATCAATTTCCCTTGTCAAATTTTGATAGGAAGAAGGGGTTGATCTTGATGCGAGGAAAAACCCTAGGGGAGGGATTGGTATATAAGTGTTCCAACATAGCCGATGCTAGGGTTCCTCTTACAGGTTTAGAGATGTTCAGATTGTGGTTTGGAAAAAGGAATTTTCCCCACCCCTTTTCGAATGGTTGGATGTATGATATGGGGAAGCTGGTGGTACCAAATGTGTTCCCTAATATAGATTTTCTTAGGGCAGTGGTTGCACGATATGACCCTATCACACAGGTGATTAGAGATAATGATGGAAGGGCTCTGTTAAGCATTAATAGAGAAGAATTCCAATAGGTTTTTGATCTGAGTGAGCCTAGTATTTTCTTGGTTCCTATTGATCATGAAGAGATGAAATGGGAATATGGGAAGTTGAAATCACTTTTCAGAGTTAAGTTGCTCCCACCTCATTTGGCTAGCGCAGGAGGCTCAAGATTCCATATTAGCCCTAATGACCAAGAACCTTTCAAACTAAACTGCTTTGAAAATCATTTTTTGGCCACCTTTTACTCATTGTGCTAGATTTTGGGTTTTAACCCCAACACAGTGATGCCAATTGCTTACATGTTCATGGGGGTGAAAATACAACACCCTAATTTCTCAGTGATTTATGATTTCACTTCCTTTTTGGCTGAAAAGATACATGAAGGACTGTTGAAGTTGCAGCAAAATGATGTAGGCACTCCATTCTTTTGGTACTCCATGTTAATGTATATGTTCTTGTATAAGAATGTTGAATTCTTCTCTAAGAAGATGGAGTTAAGGCAATTGGTTAATGGAGAAAGATTGCCAGTGCAGATGTGGACTGCAGATTTATCATGTAATAGGGAGAATGCCAGTTATGTGCACTTTGACAATTGTTTTACTTCCAGATTGAGAGCCAGGCTGATGGTAAATGTACCCAAGATTCCTAAGGAGTTGCATGATTTCCTCATACCAAAGGGGAGGAAGCTAGAGTTGAAGGTTTTCCACAACTGGGGTGACATTATTCCATACCCAGTCAGCATTGTCTTGAGGGTGTATGGTTTTCAAGGGACCCCTCATATGTTGCCATACAGTGCCACTAAGAGTGGGATTTGCATAGGTTATGTGGCAAATTTGTTGTATCCATGAAGACAACCTTACTCAGAAAGGTAAAGGAACCTTTTTCCCAGACTATACTGTGGTGTCAAATTTTTTTTTTCAAAAGGAGGTTGGGTACACTTTGGAAATTTTTTTGAAGAATACCATTTGAGGTGTGGTCCCAAGCGGTAGCATGATCCTGAGGGCTTCTTTTCTCTTTTCAGACAAAGGATAAAAGGTGGTAATTTTGTGAATGAGTTCAACTTCCCTGAGGACTTGATTAGAAATGAGTTTGACCTAAGTAGGCAAGAGTTGAACAAGGAGAAATGGATAGCTTATGACAAGCTATTGGCCATTGTGCACAAAATGGATCCAAAGTATGATCCACTGATGGAGTTCAGTCCACATCATAAGAAAATTGACTTTTTGATGGACAACTTCAAAGAAATCATGGGTACCTTGATGACCAAGAAGGTAAACCTGGAGTTGAATTTGGGCATACAGAAGCAAGATACTAGGCCAATTGAAATGAGTCCAACCTACCAACCTACAGGGAAAAGGCCTATTTATAGGAGAAATGATAGCAGTGATGAGGAAGAAGAGGATAGAAAAGGAAAATAAATAATGAAATTTCCTCAACAACCAGGTTTAAAGTTCAAAATGCCTGGGGCAATTAAGATTATTGATTTGGAATCATCACCTGAGAGTAGTCCATCACCACCACCATCAGAGCCAATTCCTAAGAGGCAAAAGATTGAACAATCGCAAGACGATTTGGTGAGTGAAATTGTTGTCACTAACCAGGACATGCAGATGGGTATGCCTTCCCCTCCCAGGCTGACTGAATTGACTCTCTCCAATCTGGATATGAAAAGAAAATGTGTGCAAGATGCAAGAATGGAATCACGTAAGGAATTTCTTGATGATAATGCATTTTTAAAAACTTTGGTCTTCTTGCAACTAGTATGGAGAATGAAATTGGAAGAATATCAGGATAAATGCAAGAGGAGAAGAGAATTGAGACCTAATAGGTCAGACCAGGAGAATGATGATGAAGTGAGAGCTGAATTAATGGAAGAATTCAAGAGCATCACTCTTGAGGAGGGGAGAAAATTGGTAAATCAAGCTGGTGTCTTGATTTTTCCTGAGTGGGACATTACAGATGTTGTAGCTTTTAACGCTATTCTGAAGTCCAAATATCCCTTGCAAGATTTTGAAGAAGAGTTCAAGGCAACATTGCAAGATTCTTCCTTTAGTGAAGAATATGAGACCTTGGCAATTTGGGCTTTGGCCCCTCAAGGGACAAAGCCAAATGTTACTAATATTAACCCAAATTTAAGAGGAGGGTTGATCATAAAGAGAGCTTCAGAGACCTCAACCATAGAGGCCACTAATTTGACTATAAATGTGGCCAAATTGGCCCAAAAGACTGCTGAAAGAGAGGAGGCTGAAAAGAAAAGCCTAATGGAGAAGTACAATTTCATAATTGAGGAATATAGCAAGATGCAGCAATGGAATGTTGAGCTACAGAATGAGGTGGAAAAATTAAAGTACAAGCAGATTGGGGAGACATCAAGTGCTCCAAGGATCAAAACATCTCCTTCCACATCAGGGTCAGTACCTCCTACATCTCCCATTGTTTCTACACCGGGGTCCCCTAGCCAAAATCCTTCCCTCAACCCTACTTTGGAGCTAATTGATGAAGAAATAGAATGCTCTGTTGATCCTACAAAGAAGCAGCTAATGCACAAAATTGCAAAGTTACAGGCATCCTTGAAGGTAAGTGAGGAGGGAGTACTTTTAAAGCAAAGGGAGGTTGTTAATACTGTATTGAGGCACTTGAATGAGAAAGTTGATGACAGATTGTCATCTATGTATTATTTATATTCTTTATTATTAGATGCTATAAATAATATTGATAGGGATTAGGAGGTAGTAGTACCATTAATTGAAAATTGGATCCCTAGGGCCAATGCTTTAGACATAATGTATAAAGCCTCAAGGTTTGATATAAATAATAGGCCCAAGTCATTAAAGCCTACTCAGGTGTTAGTTAAGTCATTGCAAGGTTTTCAGACCTTACCAAATGACTTGAGTAGGAAGATTAGAGAGTTGGTGAATAACTTTGATGATTGGAGTAGCACATTGCTACCTGACATAATTGATGAGTAGGAAAATATCAAGTCACTCCAACAGTGGCAGGATCGGGAAAATGAGGTCATCAATGATTAAATTAGATTAATTTGTGATTACTCAAATTATGATTTTTTGGTGAGCTGTATGGACAAAATCATTAGCACTAGCTCATTCTTGGAGTCTTTTGAAAGAGAAGCAAATCAGGTGGCAGTTAAGTACAAACCTTATAGTGTCAAGGTGAATGAGGTGAACAATTTTGATTGGCCAACTGATGAAGAGTACCAGAAATGGGTAAATGCATATTTAACTGAGGAAGAGTTAAAAGGAGTAGGCTGCTAACAATTGACAAATAAGTTGTTGCAATTATAACAGATTTCGGTTTTGTTTTTTGGTGACAGTCTAGGCACATAATTATTAAATTTTTTTGTTGCTACATCAACCATTCTTAATGAGCACGATGAACAAGAAGATTCTCCAGGGAGATTGTTGTTGTAACAATTTTTTGGACTATCAAAAGGCGGTCCAATTGGTTGGTGACACGTGTGCTTTCTGGCCTGATGCTTGTTTGCTCCTTCTTTTTCTATAAGAAGAATTTCAAGGCCATAAGTATGGGTTAGAAAGTTAGATATTTTTGGTCGAGTCTAGATGAAGTTGTAGAGAAAATTGTAAAGTCTAATGGTTTTAGGGAAAATGCAATTTAGGTTTTGAGTCATTTTGTAGTAGGTTTTGAATTCATGGGGATTTGATGTTTTATGACAGTACTGGCATTTGAATTGATATTATTAATTTGAACTCATGTCTCTCCATTGTACAAGCATTTCTGAATTTTGAATAAAATGATCAAGGGTTGTTTCATTCATCTCACTTTTTTGGTGTGTATGATTCTTTTTTTAGCTTTAATTCAAGGAATTAATTAAAATGCTTGAATAGGATTGTAGGTGGATATGTTCTATATAAGGATTTGATAAGTAGTATTGGGTTAGAATAC
The DNA here is from genome assembly GCA_007258455.2 of Sequoia sempervirens. Lineage (NCBI taxonomy): Eukaryota > Viridiplantae > Streptophyta > Pinopsida > Cupressales > Cupressaceae > Sequoia > Sequoia sempervirens. The sequence continues at coordinate 568,418,633 of VDFB02270651.1, read as the reverse complement.
ATATTGATGAGATTGTAAAGCAATGTTATCAAGGATCTTATATGTTGTGTTAAATATGTCATAAACCCTTAGATGCTTATAAATTTGACTCCTTCAATGGATATATGGCATTGATCTAAGTTGTACTTATTTGTATGGTTCAGTATTTGTTTTCCTTTACCTAGAGCTTGTTACAAATTACAAATCAATGACTATCTTATACTATGAAATGTTGTTGTACTTATCTCATGCTCCAAATAGTTGATATTTTTGATAAACAACCAATTCTATTCGATATTATCCTATTATGTTGAGCTATTAAATGAGATTATCTGTTGTTGTTAATATTGTTTATGATGATCATGTAGAGGTTGTAAACACATTAAGGGATCATGCTCATGGTTCTTGTAGAGCCCAAAGTGTAGGAGGTCTTTAAAATCCTCGTCAGTTGGTCTAGGTCCTTTGAGCTGCCCTTTATTGGAATTGGAAATTCCATAGGTAGATTAGAAGATCAACCTGCTTACCATAAAAACAACCAACACCTTGCATATGTTTGTGGTGGAGGTATTAAAGAAGAATTGTATGCCTCTATTTCCATTCATTAGATCTACCTTAGCCTAGCATATACTTGGGCTAAGTCTACAATTGCTTCAGACTCATGCGATGAAGGCTATGTGTGATGAAATCCTAGACCTCAACAAAGATGTGGGTAGATTATGGGAGTTTTTCCAAGACCTGAGGTTGGTCGATAAAAATGTGAAAGACTAAGATTTTTTTTTTTTTGTCTTATCTTATACCATTTTATGAGAATGGGGGTGCCAATGTACAAGAAGATCTTTGGAAACTAGGCATGAAAATTGAAGGTTAAAGAGAATGGGGTGCCAAACTTACAGTACTCATTGCCCCTTGCCGACATTTTCCCTCGATCAGCCTCTCAACCTCATCCTCGCCATACACCTTGTTTTCACTCCTCCAAACCTTCCTTGGCCTACATCGGACCTTGTTTTCACTCCAAACTCTTTCTCGGCCGAGCGTCGGCATTGGTCTCTACTAACCCTGTAATATTCTCAAGGCCGGCATTGACCTTGTTTTCACTACCCAAACTCTTCCTTGGCACTAGTATCACCTTTCACTTCTCCAATTTAATGAGCTACAACCTGGTTTCATTAGGTTTTAGAGTACGTTAATTAAATTGAAAATTATGGCACCATTTAGCTAGGTTTTAATATTCTACAATATAGTTAAGTATGTATTAGCTATATATTTTATAATAAATAATATAATTATTCAACTTATTATAATTATATATTATATTCAACAAAATTACAAATACTTGATAAAAATTATTATAATTTATAATTAATAATAAAAATATATTTATACAAAAATATAATTAATATAATATATATTTAATATACAGTAATATATATTAATATGAGAGAGAGAGGCTAAATTTTGATTGGTTATTTCATGTCAACAATCCAAGGATGGAATTTCTCCTTGGGGATTTATGCTCAAGGTAGCATGTAATTTGATTAAGGATATGATAATTCACCTTTA